>VZTA01016312.1:0-66335 GCA_013398855.1 Mohoua ochrocephala | reverse complement strand
CCCCCCGGGCGGTTCCTCAGCCTCGGCGCACGGAGGCGTTCCCCGGCTCCCCGCGGCCCGGTGCCCCCAGGGCCCTCGGGCGAGAGAGCCCGGTCTCCTGGGGCGAGGGAGAGGCTGCAGCTGCGTGAGCCGTGACTGAGCGTGACATCCGGAGAAAGTACCGCAGGCACATCCCTCCTTCGGCAGGGAAGCATGCTGGTGTTTTATGTAATTCCCAGCATTCGGGCACCACCGTATGGATCACACAGAGTTACAGCTGATAAACGTCATTGTTTCTCAAGGATGGAAAACACAGAAGGAAACATACTTTTTCTGCTCTCTGTCGGAGAGCCTGTGGCAGGTCATACAGCTTGCCCTATCTCACGGGGTGTATGTTAAGTCCTCACACCATTCAAGACTTAGGGAAAGTGCTCTCGCTCCTGAAAACTGAGCCTTAGTCTGCCTGTAATCCCAAAAAATTGAGAGGGCAGTTTGAGATGATGGAGGGGGCCAGCAGAAAGGCTACTGTTCATCGTGTACAAAGTTCTGCACCTGGGGCCATGGGCTGTGCATCAGTGAGTGACAGGCTGAACAGCAGCCGTGCTCCAAAAGAGCTGGGGGATACCAGGCTTTCCAGATCAAGGAAAGGGAGTCTCTGCTCAGTGCTGATGAGGCTGGATCTAGCATACTGTGACCAGAACATAGTGGTGTTTTGGGCTTCCTTTGTTCCCAGGCAGAGGATTACTGACATGGTCAGGGGCCCAAAGTACATGACCTACAAGGAGTATATGAGGGGAGCTGGGCTGCTAAGTCTCATGGTGAGGAGACCGTAGGGTGCAGTGTGGTAACATTCTGCATATACCTGAAGGGCAGTTTCAAAGGCCATGGACCTGAGCTCTTCTTAGTAGTGCAAGACTAACAAGGGGCAATGGCAACAAACTGTAGCTTGGGAAGTTCACATGAGACAGCAGGAAAAATCCTGTCCCTAGGAGAGGAGTTGTCTAGAGGTACTCTTCATTGGCATATTTCAAGGCTTAGCCATGACTGACCTGAACCAATACTGATCCTCCTGCTTTGAGCAAAAATAAGGACTACAGACCTCCGGCCGACAGTTCCACTTCATTCCAGCAGGTCCTCAATTCCAATCCCTGACTAAACTAAAGACATTTATGACTTTACTCAGTGACAGGGAGCTAAAACTGATGCTTGACAGCCAAAGGCAACAGAGTTTCTGTGGAAGGGCAAAAAGACACAATGAACCTTTGCAGAAAGTGTATCGAGCTAAGAAAAAAAATAAGCCCACTAAAATTGACACAAGGCAAACAAAACCACAAAGATCAGGTGGATCAGGATCCAGCACAGTATCCAGGTAGGTAGAGTTTTGACAGTGCTACAACTGATTTCATCGATCAGCAATATTTGTATATTGAATTCTACAGGATTATAAGAAAATGTTGAAAATATTGTGGGTCTGATCATGCTTTCCCCAGAAATAATACAAAAACTATTTTAACATAAACAAGACATCCCTCTTTGCTTTAGTTTAGGACTTTGTCCATTTTTCTATCATTTCATCTTTTTAACTTTCCTTTTTGTTACATCCTCTCCAGAGTTTGTCATCACAGAATTTTTCCTACTATGTCCAAAAGAATGAGAAGGCTGCTCCCTAATCTCTTAATGTTTATCTTTTTATGTCTTAATACCCGTAGAAGGGTATGCATGAGGGACACAAATGTGGATGCCTGGGCAAAATGGAAGGAGTGAAACCCAATGCAGTTCCATCCATATTAGCTACTAAAACAGTCTCCAGACCAGTTGTGAACCACCAAGCCACACTGGCAAAACACAATTCTTCTTCTCTGCCTGGGATCCCAGGAGTGCTTTAGCACTTTATGAAGCATGCACAATTGTTTGAATGGGACCCTGGAGAGGAACAAAGCTATCTCAGGTAACAGCCACCTCTCCATGCGAAACTTTTCAAATGGTGGGACACATCCAGGGCCATGGACCGTCCTGCTGTCAGTGCCAGGCTGAAGTTCCCCAACCTATGCCACATCACGTGACAAGACAATACTCACAAATTATAATCCTGTGGTGATTTAACATTAATATTGGAGGGAAAAAAACTTTGTGTACCACAGATTCTGTCTAATATGTGACCTCTTTAGTAGAAGGAAAGAATTGGGAAGAACTGGTAATACAGAGCTGGAACCTTTCAAGGTTCTGGACAAAGGAGTTGGATTCTTGAGCTATTGGAAATTAGCCATGTCTGTTCTCAAAAATCTGATCCCCTTATTTTTTCTTGATATCTAAATACAAATATCCTAGAAGTTGATGATACAGAAATTACACTGACTGACTGAAAAAAAAAAAAAAAAGAGTACATGTCCCAGCTTGCAGATTTTTGCAACAACAGCAACAAAAATAAATATTAAAATCTCACTTATCCATTTGAAAACAGAACATGGAAGCTGGGTAATCCTAGTGAAGCTCAAGGTATAATGTACAAATTTGTTATGCAGAACTACTAAAAATGATTTTACATGACAAAGTTAAAAAAATTTCATTTGACCTGACCAGCTAGGAATTTTTTAACTACTCATGGTAGTTAAAAAAAACCCCCAACTTTTATATATAAAAGGGTTGGGTCTGATTTGAAATTTTTTTATATTATATATAGAATTTCCTATACTAATAATTTTATAACCACTTTTCCAAGCAGAACAGCATTAGATTTAGATTTAAAAATACATATGGAAAATTCTCCTGTGGCTATAAATAAATTCTGTTTGGTTCAGAATGAAGTCATATAACCCATATAAGAAGGGACAGGCAATAAAAAAAATTTAAAAAGAGTTTTAACAACAGTGTCTGGAACATGAAATTATTTTTATAAAATGAAATGAAAGCCATTTTCATAGTAACTTTTCCTTGAAGACAGAAAATTCTGCATTGCAGAATCACCTCGTATTTCCAATTATTTAAAATAAGACTGCAGTAGCAGAAAAAAGATGGATGCAAGTCCCTTCCATCCTGTCAGTGTGGTTAGAAAGATGGAATGGAGTCTACAAAAGGGGTGTATGGCGTGATAAGAAGCAGACATGACTAGGTCACTCCTGCCAGAGGAAAACCGCTGCAGCACAGTGGCTTCCAGAGCAGCAAGTAACATTCTGCAGTGCTGGCAGGCAAGGAGCTTCACCGGGGTTTGAGACACTGCACACCAAACTTAAAGCAAAAGCTTCTATGACACAGCGAGCACTTACCTTCATTCTTAAATCAGCTCCTTAAGTGTTACCACCAGATGTTTTAAATATTGACCACATGTATTTCCCAGAAGTCAGAGACTACAGATTGCATTGGTCTATAGTCACTGCCAGGAGCTTGCTTTACCCTTGCTTACTAATGCCTTTTCAAGAAGTTTGAGAATAAGCCTGCCATTTGTTGATGACACATGTGCTAGTCATTGGCAAGCCATCCCTTGCTGTACAGTTTCTGTTTCATTTGAATAGCTCCACTAACAGAAAACATCTAATTTTTTTCTAGCTAGAGTTCCATCTAGTACAAATGGCCAAAAAAAACCCCCAACCTCTGGCATGTGAAGTGTTTGATTCAAACAAAATATCTAGTTTTTCCCTCAAATCTATTACACAAATTGGCTGTTTTGATGAAACTATTTTATTTTAGATTGATGCAGTGAGTTTAAATAAATATTCCCACTTTGCACCCCTCATGTGAAACCATTATTAGCAGTTTCTAAACAAAATATCTGTATGATCATAGCTTAGTCAAACACAGAAGAACTGAAGTATTATCTAATTCCTTTTTCAAGCTGACGTGTTTCCAAATGTCAAGTATCAACAGAACAGGATACTTTTGAATACTACTAAAAACGAGCAAAACCTATAAGGGCACAGAGACCAGGAACAGACATTTATTTTCATCTAATGATTTTGAGCTCTCTGTGATTTGCTTTAGTGTTCAAGTGAGTTCCTTGATGGCACTAAGCAAATTCTAATGGAACATATTTGAAAGACCTATAAAACTTGTTTCAGTTTATTCTTTGCAAATAAAGAGCAAAGCAAGAAGGCACAAACGAATTATGAGATTTCAAAATCTCAAATGCTGAAGTAAAATTTCCTCTTTGATCCACCTTTAAGAAAGTACTACTTTAAGCTAAGTCCTTAAAGAGATGACTCAACTATAGCGCAGTAACCATTACTCCACAAATCTCAATTGCTAAGAATCATGGAGTTTTTGATTCCAGATGGTACAAATAACAAAATACCAGTACAAAATGTTTGGCGTTTCAAATTATGCAAAAGATTAAACCAAATGATAAAAATAAACTCCTCAATTGCTCTTTAGGGATTGCAATAGGAGGGACTACAGTGTTGCAAGAACTGCTGTTGGCATACATTTTTTAATAAGCAATATGTTAAAGTACTGGTGGTATTTTCTTTTGGGCTTTGGTGCCAATAAAAGGGCCAGATTTGGAACATCCACTTTAACCTTGAAAAATCAAAAGAACCGAGCCTAAATTTGCAAATTGATTTCAGGGCCTAATGTAGGCTCCTAAGGAATCCAGGCCTAGGTTTTTTGCCTCCGTTTAGGACACAGAGTCACCAGGTTATCAAAGCAAGGCTTTTTCCATACCACCTTAAGAACATTTTTCTTAAATTTCAGAGCTATTGAAGCTGCTATGATTCCACTGAGGAAAATCAACTCAATAACTAAAAGGGCCCAGATTACACATGTATTAAACATTTTAAGAAGTGTTTACTGATTCCTTTTTTTTTCTGAATACTGCATCTAATCATGCTCCAAAATTTCGTAACATTTTCTAGGCATCAGTGAACAGCGTCTTTTGCATATAGAGAAAATTAGAATATAAAATAGAAGGAAATACAAAACAAGTGGTTTTCCTAAATTGTGGAAAGTCACAACTTCAAGCTCTTCTGCAAGTGTGTCTTCATCAGATAGTGGATGATATCCAGCAGTATCCTTCCAGATAATCCTAACTCTTTTCCACCTCTGTATCAGTTCTGTCTCACTCATAACAGGGTTCCATACAGAAATACAAGCTACAATTTATCCTTCAGAAAACAGAAGGACAGGTGGCACAGAAGAAGAAACATGAGTCACATGTAAGGCCTAGTGAGAGGAAGGTTGGAAAAGGGGAAGAAAGCACACAGGCCAACCTCTTCTGGGTAAACACAGAGAAGTGAAAAAAACCTCAGAGATGCCCAGATACTTTAGATTTGCATTAGAAGGGCCTAGTTCACTAACTTACAAGAAAAAAGAGAGATTCAACCCCCCACATTTTCTATCCCACAGTGACCTCGCAGAGGAAGTATATAACTTCCATGAATTTTCACAGAATTCCCCAGGGAGCCAGTGGAGCAGACCCTGAAAGAGTGGCTGTTGCTAACAACAACTGTCTAACACAATGCAAAGCCCACCTGCTTAACACACAGGAAAAAGCAGAGGCTGTACATTAAAGGACTGCATATCAAGGGGAATTGTGCAGATTGCAGGGCTGAGGGTGGAAGCTGTCCTCTTCCTGCAGGCCCACTAACAGCAAATAAGAACACTTCTAATTACTGCTTAATGTTTTGTAACTTACAACAAACAAACGCCTACCTCACAAAATTTGTTTAGACACTGTTCACACAAAGAACTTGCTTTGCATTTTAGCTGTGGGCAAGATTATACATATAAAACAGTATGTTGAATTCAGAGTTAGGCAAGCACAGGAAGGAAACTTTCACTTGTTTTCAAATAATGCTGTAGTGAATGGAGACTGTAAATTGAAAGTTAGGCAATGAACCCATTAATCACAGGAGTTTTTTCAAGCAGTTCTCGTTAATTTCATGGAGACAATTACTAAGTAAATGCAGCAGAACCTGGCACCTAAGTATTATTTTTTAACTTAAGAAATTAATTTCACCTTTAAAAACAGCAATTTCGTACAAACACTAGGCAAGTTTCAGACTTCTTTAAATTACTGACCATGGGTGTTTGAGCAAGAACATACCAACCTAGCAGTAAATTCTTTCAGAAGATTTTTTTGTTTGTTTTTTTTTTACCTGTTCTTATCCTCGATCTCCATTGTCTCTTTTTCTTTGATATCTTCTTGATAGGAACATGAAGCAGATATTTGATTTATAAATTAGAAAGTTATTTTTTAATCCTTTTTGCTTATCATCTCTTCAGTGGACACCAGAAAGCCCAAGCATATGAAAGTCAACTCAGTATTCACTCCATCCCTTATCTACCCGAGATGTCTCTGTGCCTCACCAACTGCTACTTCTCCAGTTTTCGTTTAAAGCCACTTGCTTAATTGTTCGCAGAAGTTCATTCTCTTATAATCAAGAGCAGATATAACAGGACAGATCTCAGAAAGCAAGGAGGTCTTCTTCAGTTTCTTTACCTGAATTCAGGCTACATTCTTGTGCAATTGTTTTATATTTATATTCTAGAAAAGGAGTGGAATTCTGGAAGCTGCTGTTTCTACTTTGTCTTCCTTTTTTATTCTGGAAGCAGGCACGGTTGGAAGGGTATTAGTGAGGCCCAAAATCTAACATGTCTTCTCCATCACACCTGCTAGAAGATACTTCTTAACATCAGCTCAGGAATTCTGGAAGAAGAGACACAAGGGAGAAGGGGAGGGCCATTAATACAAAACAGAGTTGAACCGGAGGGAATGAAAAAGCCATTTCCTTTGAGGGCATAGCTGCAGTTACCAGTGTTGAGTGAGTCATGACACTAATTATAAACTGCCTTGTGCATTAGCTGTAGGCGCACGGAGGGAGAGCTGACACAGAGCAGGGAGGTTTCCTGCTTCTCCTCCAGTTCAATACCATAGGATCAGTATGGTGACGAACACGCAGAGCTGTAAATACACTGACTGAATGGGTGTCATGGTTTAATGCCAGCTGGCAACTAAGCACCCAGCAGCTGCTCCCTCGCTCCCTCCCGGTGGGATGGGGAGTAGAACCAGGGAAAAAGGTAAAATCTGGGGGTTGAGATTAGAACAGCTTAATAATTGAAATAATTATTATCATTAATATTAATGAGTGAAATAATGGTAATGCAAAGAAATGCAACAAAAAGACAGAAATAAAACCTGAGAAAGAAAAGTGATGCAGAAAACAATTGCTCACTGACCAATGCCCAGCCCATCCCTGAGCAGAGATCCATCCCTCATGGCCAATACATCCCAGTGTATGTAGACAGCCTGACGTTCTACGGCCTGGAACATCCCTTCAGCCACCTGGGCTCAGCTGTCCTGGCTCTATTCCCTCCCAGTTTCTTGTGCACCTCCTTGCTGTCAAAGCACAGAAAACTGAAAAGTCCTTGATTTAGAGTAAGCACTACTGAATAATAACTACAACATCAGCAGGTTATCAACATTATCCTCATACTAAATTCAAAACCACAGTGCTGTACCAGCTACCAGGAAGAAAATCAACTCTATCTCAGCCAAAACCAGTACAATTGGCAACTATTCTAGGGTATATATTCTTCTATGCTATATATTACAGTCTGGATATAAAATTATGCCATCAAGGAAAATAACAGGCTGGGCAGGACATTCATGGAGAAGGATTTTGCCCTTCTGTTCAAATGGCTTGCAGCTAGGGGGAGAGATTAACTAGCTTGCAATGACTTTCCACTGGGAGGATTCAAACTCTTCCCAGCTTATCCCCACTCCCAAGCTATGTAGGTCAACATCTACCCTGTGCTACCTTTGGGAACTATTTCCTCTGAATTTCTGTAGCACCAGAACAGTGTGTAAGTGAGGCAAGGCACACGCTGTCAAGCTGCAGAAAACAATATACCTAAATATTACGTTATTACCCAAGGAAGAGATGTTTAAGAGAGCTGGGAGTACTGACAGTGGTGTTCCATTATTGTTCTGCATCTGTGCAAATGTAAATCCTTCTCTGAGCCTCTGACAGCGTTGGCAAGTCTTTTCATAATGTGCAGTTGCGTATGTCCCTCTTCAAACAGCAATGCACAGACATTCCTTCCTGACCCGGAAAGGAAAACAACTGTGGCTAAATTGCAAAAGATGAATTAGGTGTAAGCATGCTACTGAAACACAAATGGTATGAAAGAAAGGGAAGTAGAATTTGTGGCTTGAATACTGGTGTTTTTAATACTTAAGGATTTTACCTACTCAGTAAATAAAATGTCAAAATGTATGAATTCCGAATGCATATTTACTGTGACAAGCATAATGAAAAATTTAAGTTGGCATAATGTGTTATTAAGTGGCTTCGATATAAATTTTTCCTTCTGTGGATGCTGAGATGTAGATCTATCTTATAATCCTAAGAAAAGTCCACACTTAAGTCCTACTTAAGTAATAAAGACTGAAGCAAAGGGCCTTGCAAATCCAGCCCCATTTGCCCAGATGTGAATGATTTCAGAGAAAGCAAAACTATTGCAGCCCTGCTGCATAATGGATTGCAGTTGGGAGGGGAGTGCTAAGGAAAGGCATTTTGGCTGCAGTGGAAATCCAGGATCAGGAGGTCCAGGCACCATGTGTGCCCCCATGGCTGGAAGACAAGAGTGGCTTACACCATTTCCCCTAAAAAGTCATTAGAAAAATCACACATGAAAAGCATTTCAAGTTATTTGAGCAGCTTCAATTGCCTTGAGGAATGATAAATGGAAAATATGTTATAATAGAAAGTAATAGAAAGCTAATTATGACTTTAAGAGACAGCCTCTCCATAATTAGTGAGTGACACACTTTCTCAGACTCCATTCTATTTCTAGGCTTGGTCTCTCAAAGACTGTCCTTTATTATGTCGCCCCTTGATATGTTACTTTCCTTGGTACTGGCACAGGCTAGGAAAACAAAAATATCTTTTAGGATTTTTGACAGTGACATCTTGTTCAGAAAATTGATAGGCCCAAATTACCTAAAAACAGCCTAAAATTATTGATACAATAAATAGTTTGCTTAGCAGAAAAACACATTATAGCAGAGTGTGCCGTGACATCTCTACACCAGCAAATAATTCCAATAGTCCTCGAAGGTGCTTGGTCTTGCCAGCATAGATGTGACCAAAAGGTGTTGTCAGTTTGGTACCAGATCACATTACAATCCTAGAAAGATTTCAACACAGTCATGTCTGTGTTGTCTCCCATGGTAAGAAAGAGTCAACTTGGCTGTCAGATACAGATACAGATTTATTCTGGCACACTTAACTTGCTGGCCTTACACTTCCCCAGTGCCTGAGCTGGTCATACAGGTTACCTTATACTTTTATATGGTACTGAGGTGCAGCATCTGAGAACATTCTTCATCTGAGTTTCTTACTATAGCCAACCATAAATCTCTCTTGGGGAAAAAAACCAGTTACAGCCAATGCCTATGCCAATCTTCTTGTGTGTGATTTGTTACTTTTTAGGAGAAAACACCTTTGCTGGAGGATTTTATGCGTCTTGAATTAAATTTTGGTGGAGAAGGTTTGGTGGTCAAAGTGCAAAAACAATCCTCAGCTTTGTGGATGCCTGTGATTAGTTGTAGGTAGGAACCACGGCTATAGCTACACAAATACCTAATTTTGCCTGCAAACCAGGTAGCTGCATATAGATACAAATATATATATATGCACACTGTTACAGAAATTTTTGTTTTAAAAACCATTAGTGGTTATCTGATTATCTATCTGTTCACTCTTCATCCATCCTAATTAATATTAGCATCAGTCTAAATGTTATGCACTGAGTTCCTTTCCTCAATGATACCACCTAAATCAAAATTGTTAATAGTCTATCCAGGAGCATGGGAAGAATACAAGAACCATCAAAATTACTGAACACAATCCAAAGTTTTGAGTAGGAAGTCTGTGGACAAAGTACTGCAAAGTAGTTAATGCTTGATTTATGTTTTATACAGTCTAAAAGCAAAAATTGTTCCTGTCAACACACAACTTACACTAGCTGAGTTCAAAACATGTTCCTATCAAATTAAATTCAAGGCCATCACACAACTGCAGGTACCACACAAATGTATAAAGGGTCGCTTCTCAGAGATACCTGTTCTGCAGAAATTTGAGACAAACCTGATACAATGAAATATAATAGTGTACCAGCAAGCTAGAAATGATGGAAATAAAGTAGATATGTCCTTAATATGTTAAGTGGCTAGACAGTTTTGGTGTAGCAAATTCAACTGAAATGAGTAGTCCACACCATCATCAGCTATAAATCAGTGCCATCAGCAAAATATATGGCTCTGCATTTATACTGTTATGCATTACAAGAGCTTTCATGCTTTATCACATAGAATTTTAACATTAAAAATATACTGAAAGCATTCAAAAATGCCAATACTTTAACAATAATTATAAAATTGATAATATTAATGCTACAAATTCTATATCATTAATGCTATTCATATTATAATCAATAAAAATGCTGTACTCTTCTTGATTTTTATATAGAGGAGAGCAGTAGTTCTTCAAAGAGCAGCTGTACTAAAGTGATTCTTTTTCTAGAGTGTGATGATTTTGATGCATTTGCACAGTAGGCATTGTTGCTTTTTGATGAAACACCACCAATATCAGTTCAAGGATAAAAATATTTAACAGATGAAAATCAGGAAAAATGCTGCAGTCAATTTTTGAAGCAAGTATTGCTTGTGCCTACTCTTTCCAAGGCCACACCAGCAACAGGAAGAGCAGTAGTTATTCCTCTTAGGATGGACACGAGCTGGCAAGGTGCTCTTGCAGTGCAGAAAAAGCCAATGGTGTCCTGGGCTGCATCCAAAGCAGCGAGGGCAGCAGGGCCAGAGAGGGGATTCTGCCCCTCTGCTCTGCTCTGCTGAGACCCCACCTGCAGTGCTGCATCCAGCTCTGGGGGCCCAGCACAGGGAGGACACAGACCTGTTGGAGTCAGTCCAGTGGAGGGCCGCTAAGATGATCACAGGGATGGTGCACCTCTCCTACAAGGAAAGGCTGAGAGAATTGGGACTGTTCAGCCTGGAAAAGACAAGGCTTCAGGGTGACCTAACTGCAGCCTTCCAGTACCTGAAGGGAGCGTACAAGAAAGATGGAGAGACTTTTACAAGAGCATGTAGTGACAGGACAAGAGAGAATGGATTCAAACTGAAAGGGAGTAGCTTTGGATAAGATGTTCTGAAGAAATTTCTTTACTGTAAGGGTGGTGAAGCCCAGAAACAGGCTGCCCAGGGAAGCTGTGGATGCTCCATCTCTGGATGTCTTCAAGGCCAGGTTGGATAGGGCTCTGAGCAACCTGGTCTGGTGGAAGGTGTCCCTGCCCATGACAGGGGGGCTGGAACTAGATGATCTTTAAGGTCCCTTCCAACCCAAACCATTCTGTGATTCTACGACCTACAGCAAGGTTCTCCCTCAAGCTGAGTGAACACCCTGTCCTGCTCTTTGCCTCACAGCACGGCAGTCATCTGACCATCACTGAAATTTATTAATTGTGAAAACTTCTTTATTAGTAAAGGAGAGAAGACAGCCTCCAGCAGCAATCAGCAAAGGCATAATGGTGAGTAGTAGTTCTGGTGTGGATGCATTTGTAGCACATACTGGAAAAGATTTCAGAGTTACCTGAGCAAACGGAACAGCCACTAGCTCCAAAACCAGAAGCAGGCAAGCATTAACAATCCAGCACCGCACCAAGCAGAACTGACAGCCCTATTGTTCTCAAGATTAATCCAGTATCTCTTCACAGCTCGATGCTGTGGGAATACATCAGCTGACCATTATCTTAAGCCATGGAGTTGAGGAAATTTGTCTCAGACATAAAAGAATAAGTTAACTGAAGCCAAAAATAGGTCCTGTACCAACTTTATCTGTTTCTTAGGGGAACAAAGCAACGCAATTCTTTAAAAGTAAATGTGCTTGACACAAGACCTGCCATACTTCACTTGTGGAAAAGGTGACTCAAGAAGTATGATTACAGGCAACAATAGGAAAAGTCTAAAAATTAATTGCAATAACATGACTAAGTATTCAAATGACCTTACAATAACCATCTGGGACCGTGTGGCTGAATTATGCATAAAGAATCCTTTCATCAAATCCTGATGAAGTAAACTCAGATACCAAATGACAATGTCTCAAAGCAATTTCTCAACAATGCATATCAGCTGGAGGAAAAGGCTTTTAAAAAACCCCACAAAATTGAGAGAAAGAGCCATGTGGTTAAAACCTCACAGCTGTTCTCCAGAAATGTGGAGATTTTAAGACCTTTTCTCTGAAATTAAAAGCAGTGGTTGCCATAAAAAAGGACAAGCAGAAGGAGAACCATTTGTGCTTAGTGTTGGTTCTGAATCATCTAATGGGCTTTCCAATGAAATGGGAAACTGACACTCTCTATGAACCACGATACAGAAGCCTAAAGGGCACTGCAGTCACAAAGTTATAAACAATGGGCTGTTAAGCTGAGGAAAAAATAGCAGGAATATGAGTTATGACTTGACTGCACAATATGATGCCTTTAGAGATACACAGCTTAATTGATAAGCTCTTCTTGCTCTAAAGCAGGGTACACTAAGTCTGAGCTGAACACTAATTTCTAGTGTCTGAAACAGTCTGGACCATCCACTGCAGCAACACACTGTTCTGTGCAGACTTGCCAATGCAAGAGTTTATGAATTATCTAACAGCGGGGTGTCAGTCTCACAAATCCCTGATGAGAAACCAGATGAAGGACAAGATAGGAACTGGCCCCTTATACAGAAAATACTAAAATTTCAGGATAATTACATAGTTTTTGTTGAACTCAATCACTCTAAGTGATACAGGGCTGGAAGGAAGCATAGTTGGTCAAGTGCTCTGAAAATACAATTCCAGGGGAAGGAAGGGAACTGAGTACTTTTACAGATTTCCTCCGCTCTCTATTTTTTTTTTTTAGTTAGATTTTTTTTTGGATGTAGCTACAAAAATATCTCCTTCAAGCACTTTTTTTCAAGAGTAACCTGGAAAACTCACACCTTAATTATTGTTTTGCAACATTACTAGTGGCTGAAATACCAGGAAAACTAAACACCCTTCTTGGTTACGTAAGGGCACTTTCTGTGCTGTACACAGAAAACCATTACAACAGATACATGAAGCCTCAGAGTGCACCTAAAGTACACTTTGCAGATAAGCACTTCAATTGAAACAGTAACTGAACTTACTCCAAAGATGAACTTGGAAAGAATATTTATTTACTATAAGCTCAGCTATGCCCTAAATGCTGAACACCTAATCCTGGTATCCAAATTCCTTATGTATTGCCTCCTCCACTGTAAGCTAACAGGCAGTTCAGGCTTAGGCACACTGAACTATACTAAATAAGAAAACTTGATTTACTTGGTTTAGATGTACACAAATAACTCTTTGTTTACATTGAACTGTTTGAAGCAGAAAAAAATACACTGAGGAAATTTTCTTACTCATTAAGTAAATCAAACTCCAAATAATTATAATAAGTAATATATATATATGGAAAGTTATCCTTTCACACACTGTATCTGAAATCATTTTTGTTTTTACCCTCAAGTGAAGGGTTTAGCTATGTCCAAATCTTGCTACTGATCTTACTTCAACATTTCAATTAAGAGCAGATGGGCTCAGATCTTTAAAAAAATTATCTTCCATGAGTAAAATGAATTGATGTTTGATTTGGGCATTACCATTCCCTGAATGCTATTAATATGATAGATGGCCTCACTACTTTCTCTGGGGTAGCATCTTCCCCTTTGGTCACCTTGCAGCACAGATGGCCAGGAAGGAAGGATGCTAGCCTGATGATAAGAGTAGTTGTGTTCTTGGTTGGACTTTCTGTCTTCTAAGGACAGTTCAAGGTCTTTTAAAATTATTATTATTATCATCATCGTCATTATTGCAATGAAGATTGGAAAGAATTGCTTATCACAGTAATTTCAAGTGTGGAAATCTTTTTTTTCTGCTCTCACTAAATGAGTATTTATTATCATATGGAGGTTCCCCCTTTTGTTTACAGTCATGTGAATTCAGGAAAGATTGATAGCCACAAACACTAACCTGTATCACATGTACATAAATCTGATTGATTGATTGATTGATTATATGGATGTATTTTGCAGTATCTCATTCTTAAAAGTTTGAGTTAAATTGAAATTGTTAGACTACAACTCAGAAATCTCCATTTGACTGACAAAAGCAAACAAAAGAATTTCAAGTCTACCGTTACAGAATATTCCCAATACTTGCATGGAGGGGAAGATATTAAAAACTTTCAAAGGAGCATTTATGAAGCCAAACCTTCTCTAATACTTATCCTGGCCTCAATTACTCTTGTGAAGAACTTTTCTTCACATCGAGTTACTGGAAAGCTTATGATGAGGTAATCTTGATGACATCACCAGCCTGCCAAGTCATTCTGTCCCTTGGGAGGTATGAGTTATGCAGGCAGCCCTACTTTGAGGGACCTCCAGGTGAGACAAGTGTGTATTGCTGACATAAATACATCTGATAAAACTGAGCTCTGATTCATCTTGTCAGGAACAGCAGTTTTGGACTGCAGGCTGTGTGCAGTGCACTTCTTCACCGAACGATGCATTTCCTACCCTGCAATAGCTTCCAAATGATTTCTGGGCACAGTTTGAGATATGGCCTTTTACTTAGAAAACCTCGTTCACAACCTGTTACAGAGCAAGGTAAAAAAGGCAAGTAACATTCCCTTTTATTTTTATCATTCAACATGGGAACCAAGATGATACGGCTAGCAGAAAAAAAAGTGCAGAAACTGAAATTCCCTAAATGAGGTAGGAATTAAAGTTAATTCACTCTAATTGGAAGAAATTAGATTATGTCTGAAATTGCCATTTTTGTAGGAAATATTTTTAATGAATCAGAGATAAGTGCTACATACTGGGAAAGAAGTGTTCTGAGCAACTACAGATCCTTTGAGCATCACCAGTAGTGCACTCATGCCTCTCAGATTTGCTAAATGTAAGGGTATAAACCAAAAATTAATGGATACGTTAAGAAAAAAAAGCCTTAGTGTGCTCTCCTAAAACAGAAACTCACTGTTGTTCAGTCAGCTGGCAGAGAATTTCAATGTTGATGTTGGTGATTTTGTTCTGTTTACTTGCACCCGAGCATACCACAAGACTGCTCAACTAAAGGTGGGAGAGCAAAAGGCATCAATTTTGCCTTGCACCCAGACATACCACGGGACTGTCTGATTTAGGCCAGGGAGCAAAATATTTTGTAATAACTGTTTGTTTGATACAGTAAACTGAAATATCAAATCTAGAATAAAGGCACCCAATCTGCAACTGTTAGAAGGAGTCACATAATTCGGAATCTACAGATATATCACAGCCACCTGAACAAATAGACCAGACCTGTGAAGAGAGGAGAGAAGAGAAAGTATGACTTTGGACCAGGCTGATCCTGACCTATGAAAAGGTGTAGAAATACCCCCTCTTTTGCCCAGCTGGTGATGCTGTTTGACACATCCTGGGATGGGGTTTGCCCTTCTTGCTGCCAGGGCTCACTGGTGATTCCCACTGAGCTGCTGCCCACCAGCACCCCCAGATCCCTCTCTGCAGGGCTGCTCTCCAGCCACTCCTCTCAGGGTTTGTACTTGTGCCTGGCACGACTTCATCCTGGGTGCAGAAACTGGCATATCAGATACAAACCAACTCACCATGCTCAAGATCAGAACCAGGCTAAATCTGGGCTACGCATCCAGTGGGTAGCCCTGCTCCCAGGTCTCTGTGCCCCCTATGACATCCCAGTGATCTTGAGAGGTTTGTGGGAGCTTTGAAGAAACAAGGTTCATTTTTGGTCAAAAGACCTGAAACAATGATGGTTACATTGCATAAAAATGGTACTTCTATAGCACAAAGTTGTTAGCACAGACTTAACCCTGCATGTCTCCATGACTGCTGTTAAGGGGAGAGGCAGGTCCATAAGTAAGAAGTGGGGAGTATTTTGCAGGCTATCTTCTTTCTCCAGAACAACTCCACAGGGTAACCACCTAAAATTCCCTGCAAAGGACAGGGAGCTGTGCCAGAAACAGACACAAGAGTGAGATGAGCTCTGATGAGTGCTGTTCATATACCTGGCAAAGGGTATTCAGACCAACACATAAATACTTCTGAAGTGTTTGTTGCATGGCTAATTTTTTTTTTCTTCAGTTACTGATGTTACTTACAATTTTCTTTTTCTCTTTGTTTCCTCCAATTTTTTAATAAAAAAATTAGAAAGAGATTTTTATGATCACTACATACTTGTACAAGTATGGATAGAATTTGACAGACGTGACCAGAAGTGGTTTTTTCTCTATGTCATTTGTCAGCCAAAAATGATGACAAATGGTATGGCATTTTCTGTCTATGACTAGTATGCTTTTAAGCAGGGAATCTATCTGTATTAATTTCTACTTCATAAGTGGGGTGAGCTTGTCCCTAAACTGGGACACACTATGCTGAAAATTTTTGACTAGGAATGCCAAATACTGCAGAAGCAAGGAGATTAACACAGATCTGGCTTGATACGGCATACCAAGACAGTGTGGAGGAAATCTTTTAAAGGCTGAGGCTGCCCACGTCATTTGCAGAGGCTACAAAGTGTTAAAAGCACTGAAATGTCACCTGTTTATGTAGCAGGTGCCACTCATGACAACTGTTGTTGAAAAGTATCCTTAAAACTCTGCCAAGATTTGCTGTGCCCGTGGCATGACACCTCTTCCTTCTGTTCTATTGCTTCACAACATACCCAATTCTACATAGTACTTTCTAGGGGAACATGTCAATGCCCTTTTTTTCTCCCCAGATAAAAATGCCAAAAAAGCGGCCTAACTCTGAAAAAAAATGACCAAGGGTCTGAACATGGGCTTTTCAACACATGAAACAGCCATAACATTATTTACAAAGAGCTATATTAAGCATCAGGTGCTGCATAAATAAACAAAGCTGCATTCATGAGTGTCTGCAGAGTGTTTTGAGCTACTTGATTAAACTGCACCTTATTAGTGAAAATTATGATTAATGAAGAGCTTATAGCAACAAAGCTCTCTCTGCAAGCACTACAATAAAAAGAAAGGAGAAGCACACTTTAGATTGCAGTTGCTATGCTAATAATTAATAAATAAAGCCACACTGAAAGGGCATGTGGAAGATTCTTATATTATAGTGTTTAGGTTGACCAAAAAACCTGTGGACTTTGTTCTATTGTTTCTTGGGGTTTTTTTGAAAATACTTCATTGTTACTTGAATTTTACAACATGGTGAGAGAGATGCCGAAGATCAAGATAAAGGGTCAAGCAGGAGGCCCTGGGAGAAATGCACTTAAGGGAGTCTAAGCAATTTCGTTGCTCCATTATGTTCCATAAATTAAGCTGGTGGCTTTTCCATCCAGCTATAACATTAATCCATTAGCTGAAGAGGAGGCAGGGTCCTTCTCATTTATTATTTATAAGACAGGACATGCACAACTTGTCTGACATCATCCTTGTCACAGCTAATGCAGAACTGCAATAAATCCATCTTTGTGGATCTCTCACAGAAGATATGAAAAATCTCAGATCTAATGATCCATTTTTCTGCAGTAGGGAAGGGCTTGCTAACCTACACAACTGAATAGATTATTGTATATGATTGTGTCCCAAAGGGATGAGCTTTCCACACCACTCCTGCTGTTTGAGGGGTGTTCCTGTGTCCATATACATCCATTGTATAAACATCAAACAACCAGCACGAGTCAAAGAGATGTTTTTACCATCGACAGGAGTTACCAAAGCAAACCAGAAGGCAATTTAAGCAATTTAAGTTCTTCAGCTCTTAAATCTACTTTAATATGGTGGATCAACAGTGTTAGGCTGAGATCCTGACTGGCACACAGTGGGGTAACACAAGCCAGTGCCAAGATCCAGGGAAGCATTTCCAATGCCAGTCCGATATGAGCAGGAAGGTAGTGAGCTGAAAAACATTGGCACCTGGAATGGGGCTCTACATCACTCTATAGTGCAAAAATACTCTTACCCATGGACTGCCCTAGACAAAGAGTCTGGCTCAGAACACGCAGGCAGGAGTTTAGCTGCACCTCTGAGCACAGAGAGCTAAGGCTCTGAGCAGTTTTTAGTTGTCTGCCTCTTATTTAGCAGTACATCTGTGGCCTGGGGAGTAGGAGAAATGCAAGATGCTGCTGGAGGATTGGGGCAGGCTGGGGACATTGCTATTATAAAAAAACCTCATGGGAGTTGATCAGAAGCAGTGGTTCATGTAGGAATTGTCCTGGTGTGGAGACAAAGAACAATATGGAGGGAGAAATTTGAGAAGGAAGGGGAAGGTTTACAGGGGGCATTTTATGGGGAAAGCACAGGTAGCATAAGCGAGGATCAAGGGCACAGTCCTGCAATTCCCCTTCTCTCCCAACAGGTCTCCAGAGATCTGGCATTAGCAATTTCTTTCATAGTGTGAATGATTTTATGGGACAGGGTTTGGCGACAGCTGGTGCTTTCTTATAAAGCACATCAGACCACTCTGAAGCTACTATCACATTCCCCAGGATCTCAGCTTACATTGGTTAAAATGTGACAATAATTTTGCTGTTAATTCTGCAGAGCTCCACATTGCACCACGTATAACTAACAAAGAGATAGGCAAATTAGCCTGTCCTAAGATGAAAAAAAGGTACAGGCTGCTCCTTTTGCTTCACTGAAGCTTTAACTAAAACTCTGTTTGGGTTTAATCCCAGCTGGCAACTAAGTACCATACAGATGCTTTGCTCACCCATCTTACCCCAGTGGGATGAGGAGGAGAATCAGAAAAAAGGTGAAACCTATTAGCTGACATGAGAATAGGTCAAAAATTGTAATTAAACAACAACAATAATAATAAATTCCATGCAAAGGAATACAACAAAAAGAGAGAAACAAAACCCAAGCAAAACAAGAGATGCACAACACAGCTGCTGACCAATGTTCATCCCATCCCTGAGCAGCAATCAGCCTCTCCCTCGAGCTTATATACTGGGCATGACATTCTATGGTATGGAATATCCCTTTGGCTAGTTTGGCTCAGCTGTGCTTGCCATGCTGCCTCCCAGGTTCCTGTGCACCTCCTTGTTGGCAGAGTTTGGGAAACTGAAAAGTCCTTGATTTAGAGTAGGCACTACTTAGCAACAACTACAACATCAGTGTGTTATCAACATCATTCTCATACTGAATCCAAAACACAGCACTGTGCCAGCTACTAGGAAGAAAATTAACTCTATCCCGGACAAAACAGCAATTTAAATACTAACATTGTTATTTCCTTCCTCATGGGAGACCCAAGTGCTAAAGCTCTGACCTTTACTATTTTCCACAGCTGTCGTATCTCACATAAGTGGTGATTGGTATACGCAGCCAGCTGGATCATTCTCCTGTAAGAAAAAAAGAAACCAAACCTTACCACTGAGAGGAGCCTGAGGCACATTCATGCCCTCCTGTGAGGTCACCAGAAGAGATCAAAACACCTGCCCCATCCTCTCATGAGTGTAATCACCACCTATCAGAAATAATGCCTGATTTTGGTTTCACCTGGGTGAGAAAGCTTCTACAGGTAATTTTATGAAGACAACTAAGCCTTAATAATTTCTAGTCTGACCTTCACAGCTGCACATTCTTTTGCACATAAACACATGTAGGTCTTCACAGGCAGTGTGAAACTTTCCTTTCTCACACAGGTCTGGTGTACCTCCATCGCAACCAACAGCACACTTGCTAAAAATTCCGAACAATGACCATCTGCTGCTGAGCTGATCAAAAAGAAGATGGAAAATGCTAATGAACTAGATCACCCCATTTAAATATTTAGCTCAAGACTGCTAAAATGCAAATATATCCATTAAAGACACACTTAGAAGAAAAATGTCAACCTACTGTACCGAATTAATGTGTGAGTTGTTATATTTCTTAGTTGAGGCAGAAATAATTGCTGAATAATTGTGCATATAACAAAAAATATTGCTGAATTAATTAACACTTACTTTAAAAAAGACTAAATCTTCCAAAAGATCAAATATTTCAAAATCTGACATGCATGTTTTCAATTCTGTGTGTTGCTTCAAGGATTCATACAAACTGAGCAACTAGACACTGTTTAAAATCTTCAAGACAATGCTCTTTTGCCTTATGAAAGCCTTCACCTTTGTATATTTTATCATAAAAACACATCTAGTATTTTAGAAACTCTGCTTTTGAGAATAGGGTCCAAGGAGCCCTCAAAATTGTGAAGTATAATGACCGTGGGCTAGTTTTAGATATGTGATATATCAGTTTTTTTTCTGGAAGTGCTGCTGTGTTTCCATTAACTTTACAGGGAGCATCAGGAAAATACAGTCCAAACTTAAGCACCTTAGGTCCTCTGTTTTATACTTCATAAATCTGTGCCTGTTGCCTTGGAGGTCATAAAAAAATCACAACTAAGAAACAGGAAAACAATCAAGAAAAAAGGACAGAGAAACAAAAGAGTTTTGAGTTGGCCCCAAAAATGCCAAATTCACCCCAGTGTAATTCTGCTGAAAACAATGGAAGTACACAGGAGCTGAACTTTTCCCACTGTCTTTACACAACAGTAAGCAGCCTGTAAAACTATTTTTATTCAATAGTCCTGCACATTTTCAGTAGGTGAACAGAAATTTGCTATGTGGGACTGAGGGAGTTTTTTATTATTTTTGTATTCTTGCAAGTGATTACTTTCTTAATCTTTGGAAATCCTGTTTCCAACCAGAGATTCTGCTTGGTGTTGAGAGGGTGACAATCCTGACACAGGCGAGGAAGGGACAAGAATGAACACTGACAATACCAAGCTTCAGCATTCACAATCACTGGCAGAGCATTCCCGAGGTAACAGTAATTTGCTAAAAGCTCATTAAGGGATAAACTTGGCTTCTTATAATTCAGTTTCTGGTAGCAAGCAATAAAAAGTTGTTTTGCAAACAGACAGCTGATGGAGCTCTAATACCTCTGGGAATACAGGGCGAGGGTAACTTCAAAAGCAATGACGGTAAAACTTCCCTGTGGGTTCCTCAGTGCGAGGGAGGCTCTGCCTCGCATCCCCGCCGAGGTGATCAGTGTGATGGGGCAGAAACGTATCACCTGCAGCCCTCAGCATCAGGAGCTGCAGTTCTCCCAGGTCCCGAAAGAGATGCACGAAAGAAGGCTCCTCCTTGCAACAACTGCTCACCCTCCTGAACAGGCCCACCCAGGCTGCTCGTCACAATTACCCCGCTGTCACCTCCCCTGACACCGGAGCGAGATCTCCCGGCGGTTCCTGCAGGAGCTGCGTTAAGTACCGAGGTGCAGCCGCAGAGGACATCAAATGGATGATATTCTCTGGCTTAGAGCAAATCACCATGACTTTATGCAGTACTTAGACGGATGGAAGCAAAATTAATATTCTCATAAAATAACAAGGAAATACTCACTACTTTGGTTTTTTCACTCTGCTGACATCTGTAGTTTTAGCTACAATAAAAAATTTTGTCTGATTATCAAAAAAATTTGCTGAGAAATGCAGTGCAGTAAACTTGCCCTAGCTCTGCTTTTTCACTTGTTTTTAAAGCTGTACTAGATCATTAGGGCATATGCAGAATAAAAAGCAGCAAATCATATGCCAAAGAGAAAGACATTAGATTTCCATAAGAACAAAGGCTTACATTTGAAAATATATACATCTACTTCAGCTAGCAACAGAGCAAAGATAGGAAAGTGTACATTCCTTTGAGTTATAAATCATACTTGGCACTCTTTTTGGGAGAGCTATGTTAAGAACTAGTCTCTCAATAGTAACACACAAAGCTGTTGGAATTTCATAAGCTTTCTACAACTGCATGCATGAGAAAAAATTTTTAAAAAGCAGTTGGCATGAAGTAAGTTTGTACAACAAATAGTTCTAGGATTTTTTTAAAAATTAAGTTAGCCGTTGGAGTGTGAAAAAATGTATTGTTTATCTCTGTGCTTGAAGGCAGAGCTGAAATTCAGCGAGAGGCCTTCGCGCAGGGAGGGTGGTGCTGCAGCAATCTGCTAGCACATCTATAGAGCAGAGCCCAGATAAGCCATCAGGAAAGGAGAACAAGCTCATGTGCAAAGTCCTACTCTTCACCCACCCTGCCCACACGCTGCAGCCTGTGAGTCGCTCAAAAATCCTGTCGAGACACAGCACAGTTCTTTGCTTAAATACACTATGAAACATGTCGCAGCTAATGCTTTCTCCACCTGTAAGTGCTAAAAGCATCAGGATACCCATAAAACATCTCCCACAAACAACTGCAGTGACCACGGGATCTGCTCTTGAGCTCGTACTTACATTACAGCATCGGCCGGGACAAAGCTCGGCATTTAACTATTTCTTCGTAAACAGCTTCCACATGCTTGTCTGCTCATTGTGCCGCTCCTTCCATTGATTGCTGGTGTTTGACAGCATCTGGACTGCAAAACGATCCTTTGCCCCTCTTTTGCAAAATCAGCAGGCTGCGGAGAGATGCGTGACCACTGCTGCAGCCGATGTATCCAAACAGCCCAATGCAGCAGAGGCTTTAGCTCCCCCTTCCCAGCCTGGGTTTTTTCTTTCTTTGTCTGTGTGGGGCTTTTTTTAAAGAGATATGGTCCTGACTAACCTCAGGTTTCAGGAGCACCAGGCACGGGGCAGTCAAACAGATGTGGAAGGATACCAAGACAGAAGGCAAAAATAAAACAATTTTAAGAGATGTTGCTCAAGGCATAACATGTATTTGAACTGTTTCCTGTAACAGGTCCAATTTTGTGATTGGTTCTGTTTAATTCAAATTTTTCTTGACATTTTGCTGCATTATTTCTTCACTTTTTGCATTTTTTTTCAGCTTATACAATAGACGTAATAGGTTTTCTGCTTATTTATTTCACTCTTCAACTCTCCTATGTCAAAGAATGTTTACATTTTAAATGTTCACAATTCGAAGAAGTCCTCTGTTAAAACTTTTGTCTGTATAGCAGTTTTAGCAAATATCTTTATTGTTCTGCCTCCGTTTTGACCATGACATGTCATGCTCACACTCTTTAGGACTTCCTTAAATTAATTTTGTCAGTGCTGATTACATCAAGACTCAGAAGTCTATGGGCTACCAGTAGCATCCTGAGTTTGGTTTCTCTTTTCCAAGCTGGCACAGGTAGCTGTTAGCACTTCCACATTTTAAAACTCATCTCCTTATTAACTTCACATTCATATTCCTATTCATGTGATCAACTGCATAAAGCAGACCTCAGCATTTAAGGCATTTCTAAGATTTTTCATTCTCTCCCCTTAGTCACTCACGTTAACCTGTCAGGTCGTCCTCCAGGAAAGCCAAGAAACCTTTCCTTTGAGACCCTGTCTAATCTTGCCAGTTGTGCTTCTTTGAATTCCACGTGCAAGTGTAGAATGCTGCCCCTCCCCTTGATCCAGCAGCCTACTGCCAGAAACACATCATTCCGACCTGTCAGTCTTCCTTTAAAATGCTGTTCTAATACAGCAGTTCACAAGGGCTTCAGGACTGGCTGAAAGGATGAGATTAGGGATTTCTAGGGACTCTGGAGCTCTCTTTTCCCTCTGCAGTCCTGAGCTGCACAGGTGATGCACTAGAAATAGCTTCTCTACAGGGTAATGTCAGCAGAGGCAGAGAAAACAAACACAAAGTGCTAATGCAGCTTTTTATAGACAGAGGACTCCTCCTTAGACAACTCCCGGACTTTACTACAACTCTGCTGCTTTTGGTTAGAAAAAACTGTTTTCCTGCCAAGGTGCTGAGGCTGACTACTCTCATGTTGAAGGTTAAAGTAACACTACAAACACTAAGAGACTACTGCTCCATTGTATAAAAGGAAATATTATTCTTCCAAGGAAAATAACTCTGTTTCATATTAAAGTACATCTGATAGTAAGTGAAATTACTTGTGTTTTCAGAAGCGATTTACCAGAGGAGGACAACATCCTTATATTTGGAGTCCTGATCATGAAAGGTCAAGAGGAACTGGGCATAAGTAAGCAGCAACACTGTCCCTACAATATTGCTTTTTGTTGCATAGAGATCAAGGAAAACACATTTTTCTGGTCATCGCATCTCAGCTTTAACCACTGAAACATTAAGAAATCCTCTCTGAGTTCAAGTAAACAAAAGGACATTGTAACCAGGCAGAGCAGACTGTTTAGCCAGGAAAACATGCAGTGCCAGTCTCCAAAACACTGCCCCGCTGGATTAGCTCCTGCAGCACAATGATCTCACACAGCTGTCGTGTTGCTCCTGAGTTTCGCTGCCGGAAGGATTGGCCCCAATGCAGTGGCACGCTGAGAACGACCTTC
Organism: Mohoua ochrocephala; assembly: GCA_013398855.1. Taxonomy (NCBI): domain Eukaryota; kingdom Metazoa; phylum Chordata; class Aves; order Passeriformes; family Acanthizidae; genus Mohoua; species Mohoua ochrocephala. The sequence continues at coordinate 42,025 of VZTA01016312.1, read as the reverse complement.
CTGAGCAGGGCACGTGTGTCGGCTGCAACTGCCCGTGGGCATGCTGGCCACGCAGGCCAGTAGGATGGCATCAGCCCTGTTTATCAATGTCACATTCTGAAACCAGAAAAAAATCCATGTAGGGGGGTGGGAATGAAGCCACAGATGACACAGGAAACATTGCAAGGATAGGAGGCAATGGGGGACAGGACATTGAAATGAGAATGCTTTAAAAGCACTCTCTCACAAAGTGCTCCAATCCTTTTTAAGCAGCAGGCATAAAGAGCCCTCCTTTGAAATTCCATTCCTAGAGTGAAAATAGATTCTGAACAACTAGCATTATTAGCAATCTTCTTATAGAAGAATGTCAGCTGAGGGCAGCCCTGTGTCTGGAAACTGAGCCTGAAAAAGCAGCTGGGCTTCCCATTTGGGAAGCAGGTGAAGGACAAATTTCCCTTCCAGGGACATTTTAAAACAAAGGCAAAAATAAGTATTTGATTGATGCATGCAGCATCCCAGCTGTGAAAATCAAGTAAAATTAGAAGGCTCATTGCTGCTGCTGCTGAGTTTGGTATGACTTTTATTGGTGCTGACATGGGTGAAGTGCTGCCAGCTACTCAAATGGGTGGCCTGCAAAGCTGATACCTTACAAAGTTCACCTGCCTCCTCTTTCAGTCAGAACCATTCCTTTTATTTCTCCTCCTTTTAAATTTCACTTCCCTCCTTCTCAAATGGGACACCTCCTCTTACACAGCACCCTCACCGTTAGCAGCCTCTCTCTGTTGTCCATGGAGGGAGAGGCACAAAGTCACATCCTCTGATACCTCTTGGACATTCACTGTGGCCATGGCAGAATGGGGAGAGCTGGGTTCCCACTGGGCTGGAGGCAGCCAAAAATATGTCACTCACCCTGCCATGTACAGGGCCACTGTCACACTCCAGGATAAGCAAATGATTTTATCTTCCAGATGCAGCCCACAGCCATCCCTATAATGAGGGGAGATGAAATCTTCCTCAAGTGGCAGTGTATGGCATCTAGGTAACAGACCCAGTTCAGAAGTTACAAGGACTGTTTTAGCTCTGTGGAAAATCTCGGAAGAGCTGACCCAACCACTATGAGAAACAGGAAAAAAAAAGCAAATTCCTAATCAAAATTAATTTCCATATTGAGCTCTATTTCCTCCACAATTTTATCGGATTTTCCCAGGCACTGCAAGATCACACTCCTCAGCTGTAGGAGGAAGACTGGCAATTTTCTGTTTCATTCCTCTCCCCAGCCCCCAGCATAGCCAGCCTCCAATTAAAGGGGATAAAAATGAAATTTAGCCATAAAACCTTCCTACAAAATCCATCTGTAAGTGACCTGCACTACATGACAGCAGAGGTTAAGTGGGGTCTTTGAAGTTGGTGAATGTATAACAGACAACTAATTAGTGACATTTGTTGACAACCTGAAATAATTTTTTAAAATATCAATAATGACAGGGTTTTAATCCTCTGAGGTTAAATATATGGAACTGCATTAGCTGGATCTTGTAGTAAGATCACTGTAATATTTGGAACAGCAAACTCTTCAGCACAACCTGCTTCAGCTGTCTCAAGCGACTCACATGTGATTTAAAGGTGCTGCAAGGCAAAAGTTTAAAAAAAAGATGAAATAAGAGGTGACCTAACTGAAAAGTCTCCAGTACTGTGAGTGCCAAGTTCCCTGATTTGCTTCTGTTTTAAGTTAAAATTGTGATTTCTGCATTTTGTAATTGATCATATCTGCGGTAGACCTCTTGTTAACCTAGATAAAAAGACAAAAATGTTATAAATTAACATTTCTAGGCTGCGATCCAGGATGATTAAAATACCGTCTTGCCCAGGCTATTAGTGCCATAACAATTTTAATGCCAACAAGGCCAAGCAATTAGCGTTTGTGTGATTAAAATACCAGTCTGGTCCTCTACAGCCAGAGTGATTAATATGTTGCCAGTCCTGGCTATTAGTGTTAGCACCACCAATGGTGTGGAATTTTATAGCCCTTTGAGAATTAATTTAGGCTCGTATTAGCTTGACATGATGCTTTTTCTTTAACTATACCTTACCTCATTTTTATATACATATATATGCATATTTCAAATATTTACGTAATCATAAGAAAAAAATATTTTTGTGCATTTGTACCACTGGGATAATGGAAGATTTAACATACTGTCTGTGTAGGAGGAGTCATGAAAAGACTGGATTATCAAGTAGGAATTCCAAGCAGGGAAATTAAAACAATGATGAAATTTGTTCACCCTCTGACTAAAACTTAAATGCCATCTCAGTCAGTCGATGGCAGGCGGCCAGAGCCGTGCAGCCTGACTGACCCCATTTGCCCAGGGCAGTGGATGCATTAACCACTGCAGTGCAGTGCAGCCCTCTCTCCAGCCCGAGGTGGGTGCAGGACAGCTGATGGGGAGAGTTGACACCAAGTGCTCAAATTCAGGAGATAGGCTTTTTCTATGATAAATACTGGCAACACCAGTGAGGGGCAAAATTTGACATTAAGGGCAAAAATGTCGCGGAAGAGAGCTTGGCTTAGGCTATCCAGGAAAAGTGGGGCCATGAAGAACCACCTTTGTAGAAGCAGATACCTAGAGATGGCTGAAGCGATGTCACAGCAGATTGTTGGGCTGTAGCACTCAAGCCATCAGTGTTCAAGTCAGAATTGCACCCACACTGCGTCTTAGGACCTGTGTAGCATTTGTACATACATATATCTATGTAGACACCGTGTGCTCTCTCTATAATCATATATGCATATTGACCATTTCCCGCAACTTCGAATTTTCTATTTTTTAATCAGCTCTCCAGATGTCCATGAAGTCTTATTCTGTGACCACTCTGAATTCCTTGAAAACCTTCAGCAGTGAATTCAAATGCCTTTGGAACTCTAGGTACAGGATTTCCTGTATCCCTTTATGCTGTCCCTCTCAGTTCAAGTAGGCATGTGAGGTGTGATTTACACTCACAAAATTCATGTTGACTTTCTCACAGTGTCATAGTTATTCATGTGTCCTCTAATTTTATTCTTTATTATAAATCTTGTGGAAGTGTCCTATAGAGATAATGAACGTACCAGTCTGTAGTTCCTCAGATCCCAGTTGGAACCCTTTTTGAAAAATGGTCTCATCAGTTGCTTTCCAGCACTGTGAGAAGCAAAGAGTTTTGAAGCAAAAGTTACAAGCATGGACAGTTATTCAGGTATTTCCTTTAAGAAATTTGTTAAATGAACTGATTTTTGAAAATGTCTAGGTCCTGGTAATTTGTTATTCTTCATTTTCTCCACTGTTCTATGTATATTTCACTCCAAGGCAGCAACTCTGTGTAGTTTCCGTCTGGAAGGATGACAACGTGGAGATTTTCCTGTGCTCTGTTGTGGTGAAAAAAGATGCAAATAGCTAAATCAGCTTTTCCTGTGATGGGCTTATTTGCTTTGTTTACCATGGAAGAGTTTGAAAAACTGTGTAGAATTAGTTTTGCGCTTTTGCGGGTTGTTCGTCAGTAATAAGCTCGGAGCTGTGTCACTTCCCGTCTTGGTTTATTTCTTAATTCATCCTTCCTACATGAGAAGATGTTTCACCTAAGCACTGGTAGCTAATACCTTCTTCAACATGGTATCACGGGGAGTGTAAGGTAGGCATGAGCTAGCATGAACCACTATGTTCAACAGTCAGGGCAGAGCCATGCTTAACACGTTATTTTCCGCAATTTAAATACCAAAGAAATTTACTCAGGAGAGAAAGATGAAGACCCATACGAAACCATTTCCAGACCCCCAATGGATAGAAGTAAAGCTTTGGAAAACATTTTCAAATGTTTTTTCTCATCTTTCTCTCTTGTACCTTCTCACCGGGCATCATGGCAGGGCTGAAGAACAGGCTGTGTGAAATGAGGGGTAGCATGGTCAGATTGCAGTGTCAAAAGTCTGCAGCCTGCCTTCATCCTGCAGTAAGAGAAAATATTATTAATTATTGCGGTAAATAATAGCAAAAATACTATACAAAATACAGATATGTTTTATTTTATGTGTATATTCAATATATAAATAAATACAATGTAAATTTTATGTATTTATTTATAAACATGTTTCTTTCCAAAAACTACAAACCAACTTGATAATCTTAATAATTATTATAAAAGTTGTTGATAACCATTATCTGCTGGCATGGTGCAGCCATAAAGAAGGAAAGTGTGATCTACGGGGGACAGAAAATGGTAAGTTACTAATGAATGAGAGCTAATTACAAGATTCTGTGTGATTCTGATTTAGTTCCAGTTAAGCAAGGTGCCAAGAAGACACAGAGAACAGATTCAGAGGAGCCCTAGCAATGCAGTTAGAGAAACAACGTTCACCTTGAAAGAAAGTTATTAAACTTGCTTAATTTGTTTACCAAAAGAAGGTAAAAAAAATATGACTGATCATCAGCAAAAGCCATGGATAGCCAGGAAGCAGAATGTATTTTTAACCTGCTGGACGATATTAATTTCTTATTCACGAATGGTCTTCTCATTTTTTCATGCATTTTTTCTCCATTTTTTATGTGGCTACCCCACATTTCACAATTTTTTTTAGCAAAACTTGTCTTTGAGCATAAGGTTAAGAAGTATTTCCCTCTCAAACAGCCTTCCTAAATCAGCTTTAATAAATTTCTTGATAACCAGCTTTGCCTTTTACCTTCCATTTCATCATGCACTGGTGTATTGGCCTCCCTATCAGACGACTCACTCATGGAGAAAATCTTATCCACAGAACCTTCTGTTATCTGCTTTTTGTCTGGCTTAAGAGCTACTCCTGGTCAGTTTGTAGTTTCTCTCATGTTTTATTGTGTTCAGGCACCACCTACAAGCCTTTAATTTCTGACTTCTGGTATTTGTACTAGTTAAGTACAAATGGAGCTCTCCTCTCACCTTCCTTCCTCCGTTTTCCTTTCTTCCTTCCCCTGCGATCAATTAGAGGGTCCAAAACAATCATTTCAGGAGGCCATTCCCAAGAGGATGAAGACCAGATTTTTCCATGACCAGCAGAAATGTCTTAGCCCTAAGCAGGATTTCCCTTAGGATTTTGATTCTAACTGGCCTTGTCTTTTCTCTTCTTCTACACATCATCTGGCTACATGAACAGATAGAAGGCAAAACAGAAAGGAACAGTCAATGGCCACGACAGCCATGGGCCACAGATATCCCTGAAGTTGTGCTGGCCTCTGCCAGGAGTACACAGAGCCTGGCACATCCTGGCCATGATACCCCTGCCCCCAAAATGAATCTGCCCAAGGTGCCTCTGCACCCACGAATGGGTGGGAACTGGCTGCAACGCAAGACAGAACATGCACAGGCAGAGTTTTCCATGGATAATCTTATAGAGATGCCATCCATCTACTTTTCATTGTCAAGGAATATTTTTACTTGTCAGGAAGAGAAGACTCTTAAGAGATTAGATGTTAGGTGGTGTTCTCACAGAAAATAAATAATACAAGGATAAAATGAAATAATAAATAAATCAATAAATAAAATAATGGCTGTAGTTACATTCCTTCCCTCTGTTGCTGTCGCAGCGCTCAGACTCAGCACTCAGACGCATTCTACAGCTGCTTCATGACATTTCCTAACAGCCCATGATTCTCCTCAAAGTGAGCCTAGCAGACTCATCCCATCAAAAATGTCAGACCCAAAAGTTTCCTTTCTGTCAGTTACCTAAGACAGGTACACAAGAAAAAAATTATTTCATGGATCACTCATAGATGTACTGATATTTTCCTTCCTTCAGCCTCACAGGCGGCAAAGGCCTGAAGGATTTGTACTGGAGCTGTTTCTAGGTCTCCTCTCATGGCATTGCACTGCATTTCTAGCTGCTTCATAAGAATAAGAAACTTTAAGGTTGGTGTGTGCTTTATTTTTCACAGGTTTGTTACTGTTTAAAAGATCAGCTACTGATTTTTGATAGTGCCCAAACTGCTGTGGTTGCAAGGCAAGGGAGAGCAGAAAATGCATCGTTAACCTGGTCATCCCTACAAATTAATGGATTCCCTTCACCTGTGCTTTTTGTTAGACTCCCTACTTTTCTGTGTCTAACTTTACGTGTTGGCATGGGGGTTGGACTTGAGGATCTCCAGTGGTCCCTTCTAACCTTAACTCTTCTGTGCTTCTGGGAGAGGGGTCTGTGCTCTCTGCTGCTCCACCCTGCTGGAGCAGTGTGGAGGGCTCAGGTGGGGCCATTAGAAGGTCCCAGTGCCCGGAAGGTTCTGGAAGGCACTCTGCAGTTTTGGCAGTTGCCACAGCAGTCACTGCTGCAGCTGAAGGCTGCGCTTCCAGCCCGGCACCTGTGCCCTGGCTCTAATGGTAACTAAACCTCACTGCCTTGTTCCATTCCCCCAGCCCGCTCTGGCTGTACTGCTGAGGCCGGGCTTTGACCCCAGACCGGGCACCCGAGGAGGTGCTGTGGCTGTACGTGGCCAGCCAATGGCAGGCTTAATTCACTGCAAAAAGGACACACATGTCCTGAACTGCTCCTGACTTTCGCTAGAAAGATGGTGGCTGGGAGCATGCTGACACTGGCAAACAATTGACTGGACCTACCCCCTGGCTGCCTCCATGGTTCTCAGGAATGAAGGAAGGCATCAGGAGCAGGTTTTAGGCCAAAATATCCTTAGGGCCACAAAGACGGTCACAGGGCTGCAGCAGCTCTCCCGTGGAGACTGGCAGAGAGAGATGGGGTTGTTCAGCCTGGAGAAAAGAAGGCTCCAGTGTGACTTTACAGCACTTCCCAGTACCTGAAGGGGACCTCAAGAGACCCAGAGAGAGACTTTTTAAAAGGGTATGCAGTGACAGGACAAGTGGCTTTAAACTGAAAGAAAGCAGGTTTAGATTAGATATTAAGAAGAAATTCTTTGCCGTGGCAGTGGTGAGACACTGGAACAGGTTGCCCAGAGAAGCTGTGGATGCCCTCTCCTCAGAAGTGTTCTTCAAGACCGGGTTGGATAGGGGCTCGTGAGCTAGCTGGTCTAGTGGAAGGTGTCCCTGCCCACGGCAGAGGGGTTGAAACTGGATGATCTTTAAGGTCCCTTCCAACCCAAACCATTCTGTGATTCTCTGAGAATTGTTCCAGTGAGTCATACCAAGCTCATGAGCCACAAGATCAGCACTGTCAGCACAGGGACATTTGGTCAGAGCTCCAGGTTCCATTCCCTCCTCTCTCAGGTGCAGTCCACGAAGGGACTTAGCACCTCTATGATGAGCCTAGCAAAAAGTAGATCCTCTGCACCCTTCAGTGGTAGTGGCACCAAGTGTCTGCTGGCAAGAGAAAGTGAACTGCTTTAACAGTGCTGATACTCACAAGGCTTTTAGTCACCTGCAAGAAGAATGGGGCAGCTTGTCCCTCTCTGAGACACTTTGAGTCCGTGAACTCAGGAAACCTGCCTACAGCAGTGGCACATATTTTTTTTCCTGGTCTCTTTATCAAAACAAACTTTGTTTGCTTTTCTATGCTTTCTGCAGGAAGTGTTTGACGATGACAGCTGGCTAGCAAGTCTTTAAACTGTGTGTAGGATCTTAGAGAGCAAAATTGGAGACTATAGCAAATGAACCTCATCACTTCGTCAATCAATTCAGAGCCTTCATGGCTCTGAGCTTCTGAGAATCCAGGACACTAAAAAAGAGCAAGTACTGACTATTTAGCTGTGATTAGCATAATCCTGATCCTAAGATATTAAACTCTGCTGAGAGGCAATGTATATTAGCTTAGGCTAGATGCCACATAAACACTTGGAGCAGGAAAACGGTGAGCAGATGTTGGTCTACAAAAAATCACGTAGCCAAATCATTTGCCTACATGCAAGGATCTACTTCTAATTAAATTTTGCAGATTGCACCAATTTGGGGGGAAATTAGTGAATACATTTGAGTACAGGCCATTCAGAGGGATGTAGACAGACTGGAAGAATGGTCCAACCTCATGAAATTCAAGGACAAATGTAAAGTCTTGCTCCTGGAAAGGAAGAGCCTCTCTCACCTGTGCAGGCTGATCCTGCCTGGCTAGGGGCAGCTCTGTGGAGAAGCAAGTGAGCAGCAAGATGAGCATAAGCCAGCAGTGCCCTGGCACCAAAGAAGTCCAACAGATATTGGGGTGAGGCAGAGCCAGAGACCAAAGGAAGAGATTATTCCCCTCTACTCAGCACTTTATTACTGTGGAGCCCCGAATACAGGAGAAGCATTGACTATGACTGGATCGCGTTCAGCAGAGGCACCACTTTGGTGGGGGCTGGAGCACCATCCCTGTAAGGAAATGCTGGAACCGTGAGATTGTTCAGCCTGAGCCAAGGTGGCTTCAGGAGACCTAACAGCTCCTGGTGCCAACAGGGCAGTCACTGAGGAGGAGCTGGGCTCCTCACAGCAATGAAGGACAGGAAGATGGGAACCAGCAGGCATATTTTGAAAGAACAGAAGTTAAAAACAGTGTGCTGGTTTGGGCTGGGATGGAGTTAATTTTCCTCACAGTAGCTGGTAGGGGCTGTGTTTTGGACTTGTGCTGGAAGCAGTGTTGATACCACAGAGATGTTTTCTTTACTGCTGAGCAGGGCTTGCACAGGGTCAAGGCCTCTCACCCCATCCCACCATCACGGAGGCTGAGGGTGCACAAGGAGTTGGGAAGGGACAGAGCCAGGACATCTGACTTCAACTGGCCGAAGGAATGTTCCAGACCATATGGCATCATGCTCAGCAATAAAACTGTGAATGGAGGCTGGCAGTGTGGCAGCTGCTCAGGGTCTTGATTGTGCATTGGTCGGTGGGTGATGAGCAACTGTTTTCATTTTCCTACCTAATTTTTTGTCTTATGTTTTACTTTACTCTTTCTTTGATGTTTTGGTGTCTGGGGGTTTTTTTCCTTGCAATTAAAAGAACTAAACAACTTTTTAATTATTGAACTGAAAACATTCAGTTTAACATTCATTATTTATCTGAAAACATTCATTTCTTTCTCACTTTTACTGTTTAGATTCTTTCCCCCATCCCACTGTGGGGGAGTGAGCAAGCAACTGTGTAGTGCTTCATTGCTGGCTGGGGTTAAACCGCAACAACTGGATACAAGTTTGTCCCTATGAGGACATCCAAGCAGAGGCACGGGTTGTCCAGAGAGGTGTTGCACTCTCCATCTTCGAGGATTTTCAAGCCCTGACTGGATGAAGCCCTTATCAGCCTGGTCTGACCTCAGAGCTGACTCTGCTGGGAGAGAAAGTTGGACCAGAGGCCTCCTATGGTCCCCCCTGCTTAAATTATATTGCAGTCCTGTGATTCCATGATCCTTCATGTCCATCCTCTTTAAAATGTGTCCCTCCAGTCCATTAAAATTCTGGGCAGACATTACAGCAAGAGCTCCACTTCGGTCCTGAAACACGTGCAGAGCCACCTCTTGCTGTACCTTACCTTGTACCTGCCTGAGGTCCAATCTCAGCACTGCAGCTGCACTTCAGAAAGTTGGCTGAAACAGATTTCTTTGGACGCTGAGTGGGAGAAGCTTTTTCATCCCTTCTTATAGTAGTCCTTATATAAAAATCCCAAACAAATAAAGAAACAAACAAAACAGTGCACCTTTATCTTACTTTCATTTGTGCAAACAGGTAAAAAATGATTGATGAGAGTCCCTTTATCTCTCCATTAAGAAGCTTAAATGGGAATCTGGGCCATCCGTCTTGAAGACACACATCTAAGTACATTTCCATAAGATACTCTAGAAGGTATAATAAACTCCCTTGTGAGCAGTGTGTGAGTCTACATTTGTATCTGATTCTGTTCTCAGTTTGTCTCATGCATAGTTCTGGCCATGGCTAAAGAGTTTGATTCCCAGACCAAATGCATTGTTCATAATGTTTTATGAAACTAGAATCTTCAGATTTCTTCAAACTCATAGTTTAGCTATTTTTGCTTGAAAAAAAACCCAGAATGCATGAAAAAATCAAGAAATATTGAATTATATAAGCATACACTGACATTTCTTTGTCTCCACAAAACTAATACTACAGGAATAGATTAAAAATTGCAACATTACTGCCTCAGGAGGGATGAAAGCATGTCTCTCAACTGGGATGAAAAAACTCTTGTGTTGGGACTGTGTGTCACTGAAAGGACTGAAAATTACATCTGCACAATGAATGTAGGCACTAATTACTCAGAAAACAGTGAATTTTCATGCTATATGTTTTTAAAATATAGGCAGGTGCTCATGTTTGCACCAGCACTGGCATTGAGTAATAGTCATAGAATCACAGACATAGAATTGTAGTCATAGAAAGCCAATCATACCCTGGGCTGCATCAGAAGGAGTGTGGGCAGCAGTTCAAGGGAGATGGTTCTGCCCCGCTACTCCTCTCTCATAGGAACCCACCTTAAGTGCTGCATCAGGGTCTGTGGCTCCCAATTTGAGAAGGACGTGGACCTGTTGGAGCAAGTCCAGAGGAAGGCCATGAAGATGATCAGAGGGCTGGAGCACCTCTCCTGTGAAGACAGGCTGAGAGGGCTGTTGAGTCTAGAGAAGAGAAGCCTCTGGATAGACCTTAGAGCATGTTTCGAGTACCTAAAGGGAGCCTATAGGAAAGACAAGGAGGAACAGTTTATCAGGGAGTGCAGTGATAGGACAAGAGTTAGTGGTTTTAAACTGAAAGAGAGTTCATCTAGATTAGGGTTAGGGAGAAATTCTTCCACTGGTGAGGCAGTGCAACAAGTTTCACAGAGAAGTTGTTGCCCATCTCTGGAAAGGTTCAAGGCCAGCTTGGATGAGGCTTTGACCAGCCTGTCCCTCCTCAGGACAGAGGGTTTATAATGAGATGAACATTAAGGTGCCTTCCAACCCGAACCATACTATGGTTCTATAATAATCATAGATTCATAGAATTGTTAGATTGGAAAGGATCATTATGTCCAAACTTTAGCCCAGCTCTGCCAAATCCACCAAAAAAACATGTTCCTAAGTGCCACATCCATAAAGTTTTTGAACACTTCTAGGGATGGTGATTTCACCACATCTCTGGCCAGTCTCTTCCAATGCATGACCACCCTTTCAGTGAAGAATTTTTTCCTAATGACCAAACTAAAACTTCCCTGACACAACTTGAGGCCATTTCGTCTCCTTCTGTCACTTGTTACTTCGGAGAAGAGATCAACCCCCATCTGGGTACGCTCCTTTCAGGCAGTTGTAGGGAGCGAGAAGGTCCCCCATGAGCCTTCCTTTCTCCAGGCTAAAGGAACCCAGCTCCCTCAGCTGCTCCTCACGGGAACTGTGTTCCAGACACCGCACCAGTTCTGCTGCTTTGCTTTGGAATCACTTCAGCACCTCAATGTCTTGCACTCACAGCGTTGTTTAATTTCTTCTTGTTAATTTGCACTTGCATTCCCTTTTCCACTTCCAATCGGCTTCCCGGGGGAGCGCAGCTTTGCTGTGGGTGTCCGTGAGCAAAGGAACCGAGGGCTGCTCGCTCCGTTGCCACCACGAGAGGTCCCCCCAGCCCCGCCAGCTGGGCTGGAGCCCGGCGCGGCGTCAGTCACAACAGCCGCCGTCGCCTTGAGAAAGCCACCTCGTCAAACTTGGGTGCCTAAAACGCAGCATCTGGCTATGAAATTTATTTATGGGGTTTTTTCCCCCCACAATGGATGTATTTGTATTGGGAATAAGAGCAGGAATAGTAAGGTACAGCAGAGAGCAGAGTCTGCTCCTAGTTTATCCACGAAAGAGTGTAATGGTGTTTGAGGTTCTTTTACATACGAAGATACTTAAAATAATGGTATTTGCAAATTCCTGCCTCGTAGTCTCATCTCTGCAGTTATATGTGCCTATGTTTGAAAGACTGCAGTTACATGTGTTGTTCTTTCAATAGAGTAAGTTAGAAAAGAGAACAAAACAAACTAATAAAACTAGAACTAGGAGGAAAAACTATTTATTCTGACTAAATATTCAGAATAATTTAGAAAAACATTCTGTCTCTCAAATAAACCCAGTTATTGTCTCTTCTCTCTAAAGCGACTTTTGAAATTATAATGGGTGTGCAAACTTTTTGGTGCCAGCAGGGGCCGCTAGCAAATGGGTGTGCGTTAAACCTTTTCACACAGCACTCGCCACCGAATCGTATTCGGAGCTGAATTTTGGTAGGCACCGAGATGACTTCAGGCAGGGGTGTGCTCCAGCTGAATTGTGAATATGAATAAAGGTCCGTGGTAGTGAAAGTGACACATATCTCTGCGATATTCGTCAGCATGAAAGGCAGGTGCAGGCAGCAGCGAATTAGCCATCCTGTTAGGTTTGGTCAATGCTGCGTCTCAATGGTTGTCACTCCTTTTTTTAAAAATTAATTAAAAATCATGTGAGAGACCAGCTCGTTGCAAATTAAATGCTATTGTAAAAGGTAATGACAAGGAACAGATTGTCCTAGGAGAGGCCAATTAGAAAGAACCAGGGACTAAATTTGGTGAGATTATGCCCTAGCCTTAATCCAACAAAGCATGCATTTAATTTTAAGTTTGTAAGCAATTCATTGACATCAGTATGATTATTCTCATGTTTGAAACTATTCACCTGTAAAAATGCCATACAGGATTGGACCTCTCCCTTCAATACCCTCAGAGTGTTCACACAATAGTGCTCTTTGTAGTGTCTGAAAATCTGGTTCCTCAGCTTCCTTTGCCTGCAGTGATAATGCCTCATATAAGAAACAGGTCATTTTGGGCCCAGTCCTACCATGAGCTCCACTTAGGCAGATGTCAAAGCCATGAAGAGTCTCTATGGCCCAAGACTCCTAAAGCCTGTTTGCACTAACTGCAGTGATGAATCCAGGTGCCTGTTGCATTCTTTCCCCATCAAACTGAGTTTGGAAATATGATAAAACAACTTCAGGTAATTCAAGATCATTGCTGCATCAGGGGAACAGCTTTAGCTTGCGTAAAAATTAGGCAGTGTCTTGTCTTGACAAAATGCCCTGTTCACTTACAGCCTCAAAATTCTGTCAGTGACTTACGATTAGGACACTGCAAGAATACAGTCCAGCAGTCTTAAATTTGTTTGTTTGCCTGCTCTCCCTAAAAGTCTTGCTTACCCAGCAGATAAAAAATGTTCAGTAAGTATAGAGCACTGTTACCAAGCGAAACTGGGGAATGAGGCCGTGTCGGAATGTGCGGTGCCTCAGTACAAACCTCGGTGAGGTAGTGCAACACACAAAGCACGGTGCATGTGTTTGCATGCACCAGTCATAAACGCTTAAGCTTTAGCACTGGATGACCCAGGGGGAAATGAAGTAACCTTGTAAGTGGCTGATTAGAAGGGAAAAATGTTATCCTGTCATTAAAGAGTGACTGAAGAGAGGAATAAATTTCCAGGCCGAAGACATGAACTGAAAGAATTTGAATTGCTTTCTGATGCTAAGTATATCAGGCATTTGGACAGTGGCCATCACTGCAAAGCTACTGTGTGGTGAGCCAGGAATCAAGTTCACCGCAGAACTGTCACCACGGAGGAGTGGGTGAGGAGTGCCCTTCCCAAAAGGCACCGGCACACGGGTCGCATGGACTTGTGTTGGAGCTCAGTCATGCAGTAAGTTAGAAGCTTTACAAAGTGCCAGGTTGATGCTTCACAGTAGCGCTTTCAGCCACGGCACCAGCTTTTTGTTTGGATATCAAAGAGACGGGAAAAATATTTGCGTGCATGTGTATTCCTATAGGCATTATATTCCACTTAGAGAAAATAGAATCTGACCCTTAAAAGGGGCTGCTGCAGAGATTAGACCACAAATTTCAGAAGCAGTTGCCTTGAGTCTGCCAGCTTTGTACCTAAACACTTATTTTAAAGTTCTGAAATTTTTGTTTAGTGGATATTTCTAACATGAATGAAAAGTGCAAGAGAAGGCTTATGTGCAAACACAAATTGGGGTTTTGAAACCTAGTCTCTTCTAAAAATCTTGGCAATTGTGTAGAAAGAACTTGAACAAACCCATATGTTTGCATCAGCTTTGAAGAAAGAAAACATATGAAAACCTTCTTTTTAGGGCACACATTTCTACTTGTTATTAAACTACTTATGATCATACATATTTGTATAGAAGGGATTTTTCATATTTTTTTCATATTTCAGTGTCTTACTTTACAATGGTTGGTACCAGAATTACTACAGAAATGGGGAAACTATATTATATAAAATGTATATATCAGCAAAAATTCATGCATGGAAGCACATGAAATACGTAAATAGATACAGAGGGCATGACTGAAGTCTCTGTAGCAGAGTGTGTGCTACACAATTATCGCTCCTGCAGATGCTCTTGGGTGTCATATTTTTCACCCATCACTTAATTTCCTCTTTGTTTTTTCTTCTCTTCCATGACATGGAAACAGTGGTTCCAAGATGCATTTGCTGCCATGGGGTGCAGAAGGTGCCTTCTGTCCTTTCTCTTCACCTTCTGCACAACTTTGACTCTACATTAGGGAGTGACCCTCCCGCTGCTTTATGAGCTGAAGTGTAGGACTGACTTCTCCAAAACAGACATTTCTAGAAATGCCCCATTATCTGCAAAAACCTCCAAGTCCCTGAATATGTTTTTTTATGTCATTGATATTAATTCAAATCTCATCACTGCAGTACAAATTACAGCTGAATTTGGCCTTTGCTGGCTTTGAAGCAATAAGGGAAAACATGTGTGTAATCATTAACATCTGTGAATTTGCACATTTTGAGGCGCATTTTTAAATTAAACAAATGTGCTCACTGAAGATCTTATTAGTTGAGTAGGCATAAATCCTACAGCTATATTGAAGTCTGAGGTGCAAATAACAGTAAAGCTTTGTCTTCAAATGCTCACAAGACTTTTCATTAAATAGTCTACATTAGGCAGTAGCTTTGTCATAAAAACTTTCAGAAAAACCTACAGACCATTGTGCTGAGAATAGGACAGATCAGGAATAAATACATAAAGACAATGTTTTTAGGAAGAGGTAATAAAGACCATATTTGGATAATATAGACCATATTACCTCTATTCATGTACTTCATCTTGCTTATGTCCTTAAATGGTCACCGCTACTGTAGCACTAGACACTGCCCAAAGGCAGGATTCTGAGTTTGAAGTGCCCCTTTGTTGTCTTCTTTAATACATTCAAAAAGTTTTAACACATCTAGGAGTTCACCAGTAACCCACCTGTGATGTAGCAGACATTTTATTTTTTTAAATAATCATCACACATTGGAAAATGCCTCAAGAATCTGCTCTGTGCCTCTGCGCATTGAAAAGTGGGCCTGCACAGAAGTGTTGTTCCCAGAATCCAGCAAATGGCTCTGGACAATAGTGGAAATATTCCAACCATTTCCCCATCATCCTATTTAAAACTGCACCCACACACTGAGAACCATTTAAACATTTTAATCCTGTTAAATGTTTGGACCCATAGAGGACAAATTTGCACTTAAGCACTGGAGTTACCTTTGTAAAGGTTAGAGAATTTTATTTTTAATTTTTATGGCTCTGCCTGAAGCACAACTAGCTGCCAAGGTGCTCCATCATCTGCATCCAGCCCCCTGACCGGCCAGGCCAGGCATCTCTTGGAGTTCACTGCAACTTTAGCCTGGCTCACATCCCCAGATGCCCTTCCTATGGAAACCAGGTATCTGAGGTGAGGTGGCTGGCATGCACATGGGTTCACCCCAAAATATGATCCAGACACGGCCTTTGTGCACATTCTGAGTCAGAAACTCAGATGTTTCCCAGGTTATGGTGTCTAGACATAGGCTTAATGCTTCTGGGACAAAAATTTACGTTTTCCTGCACATAGGTTTCCCATCTGCAGAGTGGAGGTAAAAGGGTGCTGTCTGTATTGCTTGCTGTCAGGGGTAAGAATGGTCTCCTGAGATCCTTGTTGAGAGTTAAGACATGCACACCCTAATTTCTGTTTAGATCTCTAGCCAGCATTATAATTAATACATGCACAATAATTTGTTGCAAAGTGTTAGAGCATCTATATAGAGCGTATCATACTTCATACTGTGACAAATCAAAAGGGCAGATTAAATTGAAGTTTGATCTCTCAAGGATATGTAATGTGTGCTTCTCTGCTACAACCTGACTGTGGTGATGACTGTGGTGATGCCACATACCACATAAACGCAGAATGCTTATAAAAAAAAGTATGTCACACCACCTGTTCGCATCCAGCTTTTCTTTTTTTAACTAAAGCAACTGCAAGTGAAACGCAGACTTTCAAGCCAAAGAAACTCTTCAGCCATCATCCAATTTCAAAGGGTTCATATTAAAATTGTATGAAGAGAAATCCAACAGGAATAACTCTGGGAACTCAAAAGCACAAAAAACTGGCAGTTTCAAATTCCATTCTGGAAGATGACCTATTTTTAGAGACAAATGAAAAGTTCTGCTTCACTTTAAAACTGTTCTATTTCTGGAGCTCCAGCCAGCTGCCTTCTCAATAAAAATGAGTAATAATAATAACTACAACATGTGAACATTTGCCTTCTCACAAGGGCTTGCAACCTTAAAAAAAACATTGCTGACAGTCGCTGCAGCGATTGCATCCATGGCCACACTCACCATAAGTGAAGGTAACTTAAACTTTTGGCAGCAAATTTTGTTAGGAATTATCCTAGGTAAATAAATGAAATACAAGCTGTCAGGAAAAGTGTGCATCTGGACACCTGTTTTTCATTTATAACATTGGATTATGTTCATCTCATCCTGAAGGCAGGAAAAGCATCCTCTAAATCTATCTGTGAAAAACTGAATACAGGATAACTTATGCAAGAATGCAGAACTTCCCTTTCAACTAGAAGTAAACAAAATGGGTCACTGGTAATTAAATTATTGATTAACTTGTCCTGCCACCCATTCCACAGTGCTAACTGATGTTTATGCATTTAGACAACACATCTCAGCACACTTTTGAATACAGGAGCCCTGACTGTTTGAATGGGTAGTAGCCTCCCAGTTAATATATATGAATACTGTTTTTAAAGCTCAGTACTTTCTGGGCCAGAAGGAAAAAGGGCAAAAAATGGTGAGTTTTAGTTCTGTAAACAGGAGGATTCTGTGATTATCTAAAATATGAAGTCTTTTCTAACATAAACTAGCAAATATTCTAACAAAACTGCTTTGGCTTCACATTCAGAAGGGCTTTATTGCAGCTGAAGCAAGGATACACATGTAAAAGAAGATGCAAGTGTGGGTGCCAGGCTGCCACACACACATGTGCATGCACACACTCACATACACGCACAAAGGTGTGTGGCAATTTTTCACCCTTCTCTATATGAACATCCCATAGCTATTGCCTTCAGCTAACATTCAGCATCCATATCATGCTGATGTCCCTAATTCATGGCTGATGAACGTGCCTTCAACCAGTAAGTTTGGCAAAAACAAGTAAATACACGTATCAATACTTCCAAATTAGTATCGGTTTTGCCCAAAAGTATAATAAATTACATTCTTACAACAGTGAAGAAGTAGAATATCACAATTGCTACATCACTCTAATGATTTTTTCAACAAAGGGTTACAACTTTCAAGTAAAGTCATCGTCGTGAAAGATGACACAATTGTCTCCTAAAAAAAAAAATTAAGGCAAATCCATCTTTATGCAATTAAATATGTATTTCCTTAAATGGTTGCCTTTCTGAAGAAAACATTAATTGTGTTTGTGCACAGAAATTGCCTCAAATAAATAAAAAGGATGAATGTGAAATTAACTCTATCTCAGCTGAAATCAGGACAGCCAGTGTGTTTGCACCTAAATTAGTCCTTTTTTGACTCGCTAGTTCCTGTACTGTTACTTGCCAGTACAGCCACTGCTTTTCATTACAGAAATCTAAACTGCAAAACAAGAGCAATATAATAGTTAATCAAATGCTATTCAAACAGAAGGATTTGTATCAGGGCCTTAAGGGCATTGGCTGATTTTAGATTGGATTTTTATCTAGCACATCATATCATCTAGTGTAAAATTTGAATATAAATATGAGTGAAGACATTTAGGTAAGCAATACCAAAGCAGCGTCTCCAGTGTCTGAGTTTTGTAAATCATCTGCATATACGGACACTTTTTTCTTTCTTTATTTATTCATTACACCCTAATGTTATCTAGGCTTACCCCTTTCGAGGTGCTTGTTCCAATTCCTTTTTTGTGAACATATCGAGATGAGAAGCCAAATACAACTTCTGACAAGAATAACTCGGCAAGACTGTTCTCAGAGAGACACCCTTTAGATGGGTTCATTATTTCATCCTAAGCAAAGTTTGCAGCTGTTAGGTCCTGACTGAAGACCTTCCAAATTTTTCCTTTCTGTTGTGGATCTTTAGATATCATTGGTTTTGTATATATCTGCCCAACATGTCTTGACAGCTGCTTGATCTCATATTATCTGATAAGAAAATGTAGAATAATTTACTGTTATTAATTATAAACTCTCTTAAGTGCTACTTTGCAAACGCAGAAGCAGCAAAGTGTACTCATATGCAAAGTGTACTCACAGAAAGCGAGCAACATATGAGTATGCCCTGACAAGTTTACCATCTAAGTTCTGCCTTTATTCCCAGGAAAAACTCTTTTCCTTATGACTTCGCTCCAGCTGGTTCTGGGGAAGGAAAGATAAAAGGGTGCTGGGCTCTGCTGCACATGCTCTGCTCAGCCATAGACACCTCTCTGAGCTCCCTCAAACCGTGCAGGCAACCCGGCTGTCGAGCTGCTGAGGGTGCTCTCTGCCTCTTGGTGCCAGGCTTCCCAGCACCCACAGGGCTGGGAGCATCCTGGCCTAGCAATACAGCCATGATAATAAAAGGGCTGGAATAAAATTTTTAATAAAAGTAGCTGTGTAAAAAATCAAAAGAAAGCCAGGTTTGCCACTCTTGCCATAGCTGCACAGAGGGTTGTGGGCATGTCTGTGTTCTTTGCTGCCGATGGTTGCACATCTGCCAAACCCATCTCCCAAGCCTGGCAGACCTTCAAGGCATCTGTATTGACAGAGCCCTGAGTCCAAGGGAATACATTTTTCTGAGAAGTGTTAAGTATCTCCTGCTACACTGGCATGCTTGCATGGATGTCAGTCCTGAGCTGGCCCTTGTCTGGCAGGTTCAAAATGCGAGTGCCCACCCCTGCCCATACAGACACAGCACGAACGTCGGTATTTTTCTGCTCTCCATATATATGCATATACATTCCTTCCCAGTCCCTCAGAACTGTTTTTCCAATGAATTTAACATCACTGGCTCTAAGATAAAACCTTAGCTTTTTTCTTTTTCATTAAACCAAATTCTCTCATGATGAATATGGATATAAACCTGCAAACCATTATTTCTTTCTCTAGTCTTTATGGATGAAATTCAGCTCTGGCACAGATGGCTGTATATATCATCTTGTCCTAGATGAAAAGATTGCAGAAAAAGGGGCTGCAGGATTTTCTATTCAAAGTAGCTCAAACTCTTAGGAAAAAGGTCTCAGCTCCACTGCTTAAGTTGTTGCATAGTGCTACAGCCTCCAGCAGTGACTTTGGGGGGTGTTGCTGTGAAGTCGGGGATCCCCACAGCTATGCAGTTTGCCTGCCAGCAAGACATGAAGGTCTAAGTCTGCAAATGCTAAACCACACGCTGCTCTCCCCTAAACTCTTTGTGCTGTACCTCTAATACTGCTGCAGGAATATTTGTGATCTATCTGCTCCTGACACATTGCTCCTTAGACTTCAGTAACAGCGCTCACAGGAGCAGAAGCCTACAAAACAAACAAAAAAACCCCAAACAAACCAGTTATCAGGAGCTTTTATGATCTAATAGTTCAATCTCTTAATGGATTAAGCTAACTAAATGGAAGTAAAAAGTGTCTTTGCTGCAATGCCAGTTCAGCTATGAGGTTCCTGCAATTCAGCATGAAGGAGGTTTATCAAATCCCCTGTTAATACACTACGGTACTGGGTCCCAAGCTAAGACTGGTGGAATGAAATAGCTTTTGATTATGGAGCAGATTTTCAAATGAAGCCATAAGTGCCTAATTCTTTGCCTTGAGATTATATCTTGAACATTTTTTTACAGATCTCAATCCCTCTGAACTTTAAAACTTTACAATAGCATAATTGATTTTAATCTTTCCTAAGCACTTATCTGATAAATGAAACTAGATACTTTACATTGTGATTCAGCCCTAAGGCTTCAAAATTTGTAGATATAGTTACTGTGAAAAATAAAATATAAAATCAAAAATTATGTCTCTAATGACAGTGTTAGACTTCTCAGTTTATGGTTTTATTACTGTAATTAACATACAGCCCCTCTGCTTGATGTAAAAGGAGCCCACAATTGTGAGAAGAACTTTTGTCCAATGTAGCACAAACCAATATTAGTAATTGACTTCACTGAAACATATTGTCAAGGACACTAACTCAGCTATGCAGGACTGTTTATAATGCAAGATTTACAGGATAATATTTAGGATCTTCAGCACTTCTGCCATGACTTCTGCCATTTTAATGCCCAGCAATGTCAAACTCCACAGACGAGTTAAATGCTTGGAGCACCGCTGTGGAGTGAGGCCAAATGAACATCTAGGTAATGGGGCAAAAATCCAATTCATAACCAAAATTAGATATCGAAGCATCTACACTATCTGGTGGAGTCTGAAGCATCTACAAACAGGATATTTACAGGAGAGGACACTGATTGTGTAGCCAAATACATGAACCAGTAGAAAATGGGGAGAGAAGGGTAGGTCCCAGTGTCTTCCTGGGGGCCCGAGGGTGCAGCACCCTGCTGCAAGATCTGCTCGCATCCAGCTCCAACAGAAAACACATATGGATGCCTTTGATTAAAAATTAGTTGTTCGAATTGCATAATAATTTTGCATTAGATTATCCTATCTTTCAAGCAAAAGCATTAAAAGATGAGTTGGTTGTATTCAGCCAGACTCAGTGTTTCATCTACCATCAGTGAAGCAGAGCAGGACACTTTGGGAAACTGCTTGCAGCTTTCGAATTGTCTACCTAATTTTAGCCTGCTTGGACTTGCCTTCGCCAGAGAACAACCATTGCTCATGAGATCCTCTACCATGTCAGGGCTGGCTATGGCGAGAGCAGAAGTGGGGTGGCTGGAAAGCAAGAGGATTAGCCCTTTCATCAGTCTTTATGCAGTGGAGGGATATTAAGGAGCTTTCACCAAATACAGCTGCTCCACGCATCCAGAAATCGTGAAGGCAGTTGGGGCAGTCAGGTGAATCCCTCCAGGGCTCACTTGGCCGATGCTGGCACAAGCAGGTGTAATTTCGATCTCACAGGTCAGCAGAGGTAAAGTGAAGAAGGGATGTCTCTCCTGCTTCTAGGGCAGGAAGATCATGAATTATAAACTGAATGTAATGTCTACAAAAAGCTAGCTCAGATATCTTTGCATGATTTACGTGTTGCAGACCTTAAAGTCGTGCCTTAATACTGATTGAAAATGGAGGCAGTGCAAGCCTCATAAGAAAGCAATGGGAGCCAAACCTAGAAAATACGCCAAAATATTTGTTTGTTTGTTTGTTTTCTCCATATTTTTCTTTTTTCTGAATTACTCACTTTATGGCTGCACCGCCAGGTGCCGGTCAAAAGTGGGATGAAAGGATACAAAAAGAAAGCTGCAGTTTGTGCATTTGAGGACCCAGGTGCCACTCTAACATTAGATGTTGCATTCTGCCTACAAAGGGTTTAGGACACAAACACTCTGAAGACTTATTTTAGCCCTTAGCCTCTCATTTCACCATTTTGAACTGGAACAGAAACTGCAGGAAAAAAATTCCTGAGAGCTAAATCCCCATCTTGGATACATGGATATTTCTCTGTTATATGACACTCTCCAACCTGTCATGTTCTGCTATCGCTCAAAACCACTTATAACTTGTTAACAAGGTGGTGAAAGGGAGCTGAATATTTTCCCGGAATGGTATTAACGCATTTTAATAAAGATAAATATCTTGATCATTTTAAGGCCACATAAAATAGCACAGCAAAATAGCCTTCTTTGACATCTGGAAACAAGTTCATTTGCTAGAAGGTGCAAGAATGTCATGCATAAATTACTTGGACCAAAATTAGGCTGACCATTGACAGGAACAAAACGCATGCACAGATATCTTGATAATTTCATGGCTATTATTCATATATTAGAAATAATATTGTAGGACAAACTCCCTGAAAGCTATAGAAAATTCAGGCCAGGGAAGAATAAACTACTGTGGCCTTGATGCAGATTTCTCCCAAGAAATGTGCATTGCTAAATTTCTGAAGGGAAATCAATTTGTTATTTTCACAATGCTCACATATTTTCATCGTGCTTTTGGGAAACTGCCCCAAATTATGTGCTCAATTACTAGATTTTTGTAATGTGGACGACTGAAGAAGGTAAATTTGCTATGTCTTGGTGAATTAATGCAGATGTAAGTCCTGTCCCCATGTATAAAAATTTAAAGGAAAGATGTAATTAATAAAGAATCTGTGATTTGTAATGAGAAAAATACAAGGTGTAGTAAAAAAATATGATGAATGTTAACTTCATCTCTGCAGTCCAGGTAGGAAAATATAATCCTCCTTAAGAGCTTAGCAGTGCATCTATAAAAGATTCAGTCCTGAAGCCCTGAATTAGAAGAAACTTGGCATCTGTGCCAGCATCTGCTGAATCAAAGTTCACATTTAAATGAGGTTTCCCTCTTCCAAATTTTCAGTTTTCTTTGTTTCTTTCAGCCCTCCTTTCCCCTGCACCCACCACCACACAGCCTCTTTTTTCCTTGTTTGTTGCCAGAATGCAGAAAAGTTCTTTAAGCATTTTTCCCAGCCCCATCTGAGGAAAAACATCAAACTAAGTGAGATGCAAATAAAAATGCCATCTGTTTTCACATGTTTTAAAGTGCCTGTCTTTTTTTGTTTATAATTTTTAAAATTACTTAATTTTAAAACCTCAGACTTTAAATGATATCTTCATTATGCCATGAAAACTAGTGAAAGAGCAAAGGATGAAGAAAACAGGTTTTTAAATGAACATTTTCTTTTTCCCTGACAAGCTTTAACAGAAGCAGCTGCAAGAGTGAAATAATTAGCTGTATGATATTTAACCCTTCGGATGCCAAATTTAATCAACATTTTTAAAAGGAATCAACATGTTCTGTGCATGTTCCCTACTTGCCTCCCAAGTTAAGCTTTTGGGATAAGTGCATTCTCCTCTCCTCAGCTGACCACCAAATGAAAGCTCTGTGCTCTCATTTTGCATGTGTTTTGCTACTAGTTACACTGCTGTCCCAGAAGAATAACTGAGAGAAGTTATGACCACTGAGTCACTGGCACTCATGTGTCCAAAAATGCAGTCTTTGTGAGAAAATAAATTGATGAGGTACTACCTGCAGGCACAACTGGGCACTACAATAAATAAATATGAAAAAAACACAGACAAACGAAAAGACCCCCAAGGTTTTGTGGGTTGTGCCTGTGGCATTGCCTGAAGTGCAGTCTTGAGATGATGTGTATCTGCAGGTGTACAAAACTTGGCTGTACAGCGGTCACATTTGGTGGAGAGGAGATACGGGTGTAGAAAACAGGTATCAGCCACTTTTCCAGTCCCTTTGTCCCAGGCTCCTTGATAGCCAAATTAACCCCCAGGATCACATGTGAGTAAGTCTAACCCTACAGAGTTAGAGCAAAACCACAGTAGGAGGTGCTACTCAAGCTGTCTCGTGTCCTTGGGATCCCTGCCCAATGGGCACACACTTTTTCATGCTGTGGAGGTCCCCAGACAGCTCTTTTTTGAGCACCACGTGCAGCCTGCTAACACACAAAGGCTGAATTATATAATTCCTGGTTAAAGGAATTGACCTGATTTGGGTGTACAGCACTCATGCTCCCATCTGATTTCTTTAGGAGAAGGAAACTGTAGGTGTCTCGAGGCAGAGCAGGGCTGGGGCACCAAGAAGAAAGTGGCAGTGACAAGCAGCCACAAGGGTCCCCAGTGCCACCTCCCGGCAGAGATGCTGCAGCTCCAGGAGCCGCAGGCCGCTCTCAGAGCTCCAGTCACTGCCGCTGCATGGGACTCTCCTGGCAGAAAAAAGAAAAGCTGCCCACCCGTAGTTAAGAGGCATCCTCGTCATCTCCTGGGGCTATGCTTCCTGCTGCAGTGGGGTGCAACCTGCAGGGCTGCCTGTCATGCAGAGACATAATTTGCTCTTCTTTGCAAAGCAGAAGTGCCTTTGATCCACAGCCTGGATTAAAATTCAACTTTGAAGATTTTCTAAGTAGTGCTACATTTAAAACTTTCCCATAAATTAATTTTAAGACCCAACAATTATCTTAGAAAAAGGATTTCCAAGCTCCACAGCTGTGCTACTGTGACCCTCTTTCACAGAAGCTTGGGTTGGAGTAGAATATCCTTTCTAAAGTCCAAGTATAGGATTCCCCAATCTACATTTTACCTTAGGACACCTCTGGTAGGTCCCAAGATACTAGCTGAAAGTTATTTCCCCAAATGAATCCACCCCCCCTCAAAAGAAGTGGGGTCAGATGGAAACATGGATGGCAGCCATGAGTTCCAGTACACAAGCCTGGTGCCAGCGAGATGAGCTAATCCCACTCCTCTGTGAGCATCAAACACAGTCCAGGATCCTACACAGGTCTTTTACAGAACAAGGAATTAGCCAAATGTATAAAAAATTTGATCCTTTGCACTACTTTGGAGTACTGTTTTTTGGGGTGTTTTTGGCAGTCTATTTGTTTTAAGACTCTAAGAATAGATTAGGCCTGATTTCATAACTGTGCTAGCCAGTGTATATCCTTGTGGCTGAAAACTGTTACATTTAATGGCAATCGCTGGAAAGCAACCTGCCAAATCAGAATAAGGTCATTACAATTTACACCCAATAAAGAAGAAAATGTATTAAAATACATCCCCAGGAAAACACATCATTAAATGGATGGCACACAAGATAATTCAAGGGTTGCATAACCTTACAATCTAGCCAAGTATGTATGCACTAAAAAATATTTGCTGATCATCCAAGGAACCGTTCAGGAATTTTAACAGCTTTTTAAAGCGTGTTACTGTTATCTGTTAGTCCTCTGAAAACAGCATTTGCAACAGTTTATACACATCAGTGACTTGTGCCGAGCAATAGATCACTGCTGCTCCAATATGTATCATTTAGTACTTTATGTGTTTCAACACCAGCACAACTTATTTTCACTTTACACAGACAGCATCTGTGACTCAGATTAATGTGCTGATTTCTTCCCCATTGCCACATAACATAAATAATCTCTGACCATGCTATCTTTCTGTGTCTTCTATGTCCATTTATCCTCTTCCTTCCACTCATTTCATATAAGGATGCAGGAAAATATGTTGGATGGTTTGGTTTTTGGCTTTTTTTTTTTTCAGAAGATAAATGCTTTTTACCATTTTCCATTTCCATGCTATTTGTTTGGCTTTTTTTACTACCCTGGCTCCTTTTACATCTTTAACTGTTTGTCTTCCAAGATCCTCATCCACCTGCCCAGCTCATGCTCCATCTCTGAGGCTACCTTTTGTCTGAAATAGTTTGTGATGCTCTATTTGTTACAGATTACAGCTAATTCTCCTCATTCTACACAGACAAAGTGGGTTTTGTTAGATTAATATTTAACCAGGCCAGAAAAGACTGAGATCATCTAACTTAACTCTCTGAATAATACTGCCCACAGGACTGCCTTGAATTAAGTTGCCTCTCAACTGGCTGAGACCTCTAGACACACATATGAACTTGATTTAAATGATTCCAGTGATGGTAAATCCACCACAACCCATGATAAACTGTTCCAGAGTTTAATTAACATCTCTATTAAAAATGTGTGCTTTATTTGTAGTTTACATTTATCTGCTTCATCTTGCACCAACTGGAGGCTATTAAAGCCTAGTTTGTTTTAGAGTTCAAAAAGCCTTTTCATAGTGAGTTTCTGGTTTTGATATAGGTACTTAAGCACTCGTTGAATCTCAGCCCCAGGCAAGTTTTTGAGGACTCTGGTCATTACTACAGCCCTTCACCTTCTTAACATGTAGACATGAGACTCTGGGACCATATTTTTTCTCTCAGTTCTGTGACCATCTGAAGCCACGGACAATATTTCACGTTGAATTTTCAGTCTACATTCCACTGTTCACACATCCAAAGAAAGAAATTTTATTTTTCAGCAAAGCATCATGTTCAGATGACAATCGTCTTGAACACTTCCTGCATAGGAGACCGAGACAGGGAGACAAACATGACAGCCAACATCTATCAGGACACCATTCATGAATTGAAGTGTTACTACTAGCAGCATCGAGCTGTTCTTACTAACGGCAAGTAATGGTTCACTCAAGTATTGAGACACAGATGATCCTGCATTAACAATCTATCTTTTTCATAATTTACTTCTTCCCCAAGTATCTCAATATCAGAACAAAGTTTCATAAAAGAGCACTGAGAATCATTTTTACATTATCTTTCGCACAGATCATCTTGACAGGCATATGAAAATATGTACTTATGTTTCAGTATTTAAAGAGAATTTTTTGATTTTAAATGTTCTTCCCTCAAAAGAACTTGAAGTGAGCTTTACATATTCAGAGTCCATTAAAGATATTTAATCACCATATATCTCCATCTACTAAGATAATCATGCGTAGAAAATAAATCACTTTTGCCTACAGCTCCTTGGAACTTCTAGAAACTTTGACATTTGAAATATATCAAAACTGTCTTTAAATAGTGTATCATGGGTTTCTGAACTGAAAAATATCACTCACTCATGTGCTCTGTAGAATATTTTAGATTTTATTCTTTCATATCTGTACATCAAAGCAACATTAAATTTAGAAACAAGAACATAAATATCCCCAGCAGTAACTTTCTTCCATGAACTGTAAACATTTTAGACAGGAACAAGTTAAGACAAACTAATCACAGATCCTCCAAGTCTACTGAAATCAACAAAAGAACAGCCCCTGACTTCAATGTCTATGAGCCAGTCCCTTAATACTAGAACTGGAAGGCTTCATTCACAGGTTTTGAAAAAGAATAAAATGAGTGAAAAGAATAATTCACTGTTGTACAAAATAGGTAGTGTTCCTGAGGATCAAAAGTTGTTAGTTTCAAAAAATAAATAAGTAAACCAAAACAAAACCCAAAACAGAGCAGCTGAGCTTGGGAAATAGAAAATATGGATACTCTTCTTAGAGAGTGCAGACTCCCCAACCCACAGATCAGAATCGATTCTACTTGTAAATCTCTACTTACCTTAACACACTAAACATTTTTATATAACTTCTCCCATATGTGCACATGTTTAAAATCAAACTATTTACTTCACTGAGGTGGAAGAGAATTTATTAATATTTCTGGAGCTATGTGATGCCAATACAATATAAATTCTGCATCCTGAGGCGCTCTGTTGGATTGAGCAACGTTTCTCCTCATGCCTGATTGCCCCTGTAGGACTGTGTCACCTTTACAGAGAGACACTCACATGTGAGTGTTTGTAGGACATGAGGCCCTTATACAGAGCTGTCGCAATTTGGGTTAGAAAGTGTGTGTAGTTTTATCCAGTAAGACAATCTTCCTAGCAAGGCCTCAAGCATGATGTGCAGCTTCTTTTGGAGTCCTAGTGTACTCTGCAGAAAGCTGGGTATTACATTTTTTCAGGAAAGATGCCAAATTTTGCAGTACATGAGTGAAAATTGCCAGAAATCTACCACTTCAGGGAGCCTTCAAATTTTTCAAATTTTCAAGCCTTTTCAAGTTTTACTCTGATGATGAAGCATCCATTCTGTAATCCTGCTTCTGTGCTATCTGATAGTGAGTTGTTTTTATTTCATCTTTCAGTCTATATTTCATCTTTACTACTCTCTGGACTTGCCTTTTTAAGTTTAAACAAGCCTGGTACAGGGCAGATCCCATCTCTCAACTCTATTATTTCTGACTTTCTTTGTGACCTCAGGAAGGCAATTCTATTTCCCTACAACTATACAAATAAACTCACATACTTTCTCAAACTTCAGAGCCAGAAACATTTTAAAGCCCGGGCTGGGAGTTTCTCTGGAAATTTACCAACTTATTCTGAAATAATTACTTCAATAAATTCCAGTAGCTTCACAAGTGCGGGCACACCCCCAAAATAGAGACAACAATTCTGCAGTAAGGGGTAAATTCCACAACAAATCCTCTCCATAAATTACTGCCTCAGCAAGGATATAACAATTCCTCTACATCTACACATCTGGTCTTGGTTTTGATATCTGCCAAAAGATTTCGAATGGATATTTTTGATATGAGGTGATTTTGTCCTCCTTTGTTGTTCTTGCGGTAATAATTCCGACCTGTTCCTTTGTAAAACTATTTGAGAATCCTCATCAATTCAAGACATTATTATCATAATTACTCTTGTATTAACTGGAAATTTTATTTGCTGTTTTCATGACAGTAAGAACAAACTGGGTCTCTGCTATTTTTATATCAATAGTGCGCTCTTGTTCTACAATAATTATTTTATTTTTCAACACTTCTATTACTTCTATTATTAAGTTTAGCTGTCTTTTGTGTAACTGGTTGCATTCCGCACCCAGTATGCTCACCTATCATAGAGTTAATTTCTGGACTCCTTGATGTTTTTCCAAGTCTTTTCAGCAGATAAATAATATATAAAAAAAAAAAACAAACCAAACCAAACCAAAAAACAGGCAAAACTTTTTTCTTCCTGAAATTGTCATGAACATATATAAACAGAACGATGTGACAAGTATGCAGTGAAATAAATGATAGCAAAATTTTGCTGCATGGTATCTGTCTGCAAGCATGCACATATCTGTCTGTGCACACGTGTATTTGCCTGTGTAAACACTGGCAATTATGACATTTTGCCATCCTGAAGTCACAAACGTTAGTTTTAAGGAAATTGCACGCAGAATGTCTCAAGAATATTTTCCTTTGATCAAAGCTGGTATTTCAGTCAATCATGGAACCAAATGAAAATCATTTACACAGGGGATAATTTAGAACAGTGAAAAAAGTGAAAGGTGTTGTTATTAAAACATGATCAAAAGGAAGAAGTGTCGGTAGTGATTTAAAGAAGACGTGGTGAGATAGCTTTAAATTTCTTTATCTACAAGTATTTTAAAGACTTGCCATCAGGATGACCATCCTCCTCCTGCAAGCACTTAAAATCTTTTGATTCACAGGATCAAAGGCCAAATGTCACATACTATATACCCTGAGACCTGACGGACACAGGAAACTCCAGGGGTATTTCAGAGGATGAGGGTGATAGTAGTGCAGTGGGAATTCATCTATCCTGCTGTAATTTGGGGAAGTGCAGAGCACAGAGCTTGGTGTTACATTTCCTGCTGATGTTGGGCCTCCCCACCTCCTGCTTGCTCACCTCCTCCTGCAGCCAGAAGCTACAGCACTGCTGGCAGCCTCCTGCTGCAGTCTTATCATGAGAACTGCATCTGAATCACTTGCAAGTCACAGCTGAAAGGCTACAAGCTTCCTCACCCGAGGCTATGAGATGTATGGAAGTGTTTAAACAAAGCTGGTTTCAAAGGCCAGAATAATTTTTGGTCCTGATCCTTTTGGCCTTAGTGCAACTCCGGAGAGCTGAGTAGTCATAAAGCGCAAGCGGTATAATGCATTTTGTATATCTCATCCAGTTTTACCACTTAAAGCAGTAGAATTAAAAAGCAATCAGCCAAAAAGTAGTTCTTAATCACTACTCCTTGGTACGGTGGGAAAGTGCAAGAGAAATGAAACCACTATGAATATCAAACTAGCCAAGATCTCATTAAATGAATATGATCTTCTACAATGCTTAAACTATTGGCCCACCCCAGTGCCTTCAGGGAACTCCTCACATGTGGCCCTTGTCATTCTACCCCCAAATCACTCGTTGCCTCCCCTGGAAAAAGAGACATTTGAGGGCATGTCTGCCACTAACCCCTCTCTCAGGCACCCCCAGGAGAACATGTCACAGGTGGCAGAAGGCAGGGCTTGCACAGCGAGAGCCAGGACTAAGAATCACACAGGGCTTCCTCCACAGGCCAAGAAGCATTCCCCAAAATAGTTGTGGTAGAGCTGCAGGTCGGTTTGGGATGTCCTTGTGTCGCAGAGGACAGTGCACCACCAGACTGCAGACTGACGTATGAAATGGAGATAAACCATCTTGCTCACCAGTAACTTCTTTGGACCTCCATAGCGACATAGGATGACAGCACAGTGCTCATTCCAGGAAAATGTGTTCTTCACCATGTTGTTCATTTAAACTGCTTCTCACCCTTGAGTTAGCCATACATTTCTGCAGTTACCTTAGAGTCAGTGCTTGGCTGGACCCTGGAATGAACACAAACGGTAGGGACTGACATAATTCCCAATGAACCAAGGAAGATATGGGATATCTGCCCAGCTTGAGAGGGAGTGTCTGGGCTTACAGAATGACAAACAAAGTATTATTTCCCTTAAGAGACATTTTCAGGAGATTTTCACACACATTTCCTAACCAAGGGTATATCACATAAGTTTTACCATGGGAAGGAGAATCCCGGGGCATTCTGATAACCCGGAAAAACCTGTTTAAGACTTCTGAGCTTAGGGCTTATGTGTGTGCATATAAAATATTCTTAAAAGGTGGGTGTATGCATGGAACAACTACATCAGATTATACACACTTCCACCTCCTACGAAATTATGTATGCAAAAGAGGGAGGCTACATGTAAAAGAGAGAGCTACAATTGTCTGCATCAAGATAGACGCAAGTTTCAGGAAATCATTTTGGCACGAGACTTGGAATGCCAAATTGAAATGCAATGATAAAGCCTAGAACCATGACACATCTTCAGTTTAGATAAGGCTGCACAGCACAAAACTGTAGAACGCTGTTTTTACGCCATGGCAGGTGGCTACAGATTCCTGCCAGACAAATGACAGCTAACAGACAGCAGCATTTAGAGAACATAAATCACACTAACCAATTGTAATATTCAGAAATTCTAACTAGTAACAGCTCGAGTTACTCTATGGGTGGGCAGAACAAAACAGACTTTGAAATCCACCAGGAAGTACAAGACTTAAAATATGGGAACAGGGCTGATTTTTCATAGTAATTGAAGAGCCCTCTAATTCTGCTCACGGTATCTTCTATCTTGCCCTCCTACTGAGAGGAGCAGCTACTTACTGGGAAACATGTGAAAACGTGCTTCAGCACACTGCACACATAATACTTTGAAGCTAAAATTCACATTAGGAAGTCTTCAATTTAAAGCAGATAAATAAAAACTTTCTTTCTAGTAAAGTTCTATTTACTTTAACCAGTACATGTGGCAACTAAAAAAATTTAAAACAAAAATTCCCTTTCTTTTCTACCTTTTGTAACCTAAATACTTTCAAATGTCCTTAGCAATTAAATTTAAAACACACATGTATTTTATTTTCCAGCATCTGTGTTGCTTGTTCGGTGATAACATTTTGTCACCTGTGTCATGAACAGAAGCATCTTCATTTTGTTTTGTTTTCTGTCTATGTCCCTCACTTATGAAGAGAAGCTTTTAATCCAAGTAAGAATTTAATGCATTTTTAATACATTTTAATACATTTTCTGGGGGGAGAAAAAAAAAGGAAAGACTAAATTAAACGGAGGGATCACAATTAAGTCAGAATTTACGGCATACTGTATCTTTTGTTTGAGCAAGCACATTTTTACAAAAGAAGCCCCAGACATATTCCCTGCATTTAATGAAAATATGTAGGGATTCTACCTTAGACAGAGCCAACTGCTTTATCTATGGATTATGAAACTGTTAGGATCTCAAGCACAAATCAACTTGTGGCTTTCAGGAATTTTTGTGAGGATTTTTATGTGCTGGGTTTTTTTTCCACCGTGACCTGTTACAGGAATTCGTGTTTTCTTTTGAAGCATCTTTTGAGGCTTTGGGCTGTGCCACCTTGGTAAGACTTTGTATAACATCAGGGCATATGAAGAGCAATTCAATGAGAAAGGAAGTGCTAGATTACTAAAAATTTGGGATGAGGGCTTGCTCTAGTTATCACCCGTTTACACTCCCTGAATAGTGAGAAGCCAGAGAAAGGAACTCTTTGAAGAAAACTCAGCAGTCCTATCACTCTGAGGACAGTGGGAGACTTCACAGTGTGATTTGTAGGAAATGTGGAAATAATAAGTCCTCCAGCAAAATCAAACAAGTCCAGACTTGTCAAAACTTGTATTTATTTTTGCAAGTAATGGAGTTTTCAAATATTTGATTTCTTTTTCAAGTAAAAAGGTCAAAAAGGGCAAATTTTAAAACACTATTTTTTGAAATTCATTATTATTCTTTATATAACTCTTTATGTCTCCACCTTCTATACCAAAAAATACCAAAATCATTATCATGCAAGGAGACTCCTATGTTCCCTTTCTCCCTGTTGTACTGAAAATAATTTTCAGATATCAAAAAAGGAATACACTTCCTTAGTATCAACAGGAAGTTCTTACATATTGCTATACCTACTAGCTAGTTTTGACAGTTGTCCATTTTTGGGGGCTAAGGAATTTATTACGTAGAAGTGGGTAGTTCCTTAAGACAAAAAATGGGCAAGGTCTGGGTTCCCTGGCACAGCATAATTCAAGCAGTGGGAAGTAGAGCTGCAAATTCTGCACCAGTTAGCCCTTAACTGGAAAGCTTTTTTACCACATCGTTGTCTGCAGTGCTGCACCACAGTAGTCTTCATTGCGTTCTGACTTTCTGCTACTTATCTTAGAGTTTCTTCAGTATTTCTATTGCTGTGGTCATCAAAGCACACATCCTCCTGTACATCCCCAGTGTTCTTCATACTGACAAACATCTGTAAAATGCTTCTGATTCTTTCAGACAGCTAACTCAAAGAAGTTTATTGTTCTCTTATGTTTACCTTGAAAGAAGGACCCCGTTGCACTAGGGGCTGAGAAAGGAGAGAAGTTGCTGTGTCTCAGCCAAGCTGTGGTAGCTGCTTATGCCTGTTCTAAATGCAAACTTCGACAGAACAAAATAATCCAAGTCAAAGTATGTAGTAATGCTATGATCCAGCAGCATGCACAGGGAAAATGATTCTGTTTCAACTGTTAATATAGCAAGCTGCAAAGTCCAAGCTACTGGCTTCAAATAGATTTAACCCACTGCAGAAACTACAGTTGCCACTGTTATGTGAACTGCAGCAGCAGCACCATTAAATGTGATTATCAGTTACCAAGTATTTGTAACAATTACCAGTACCAGTTACAAAGATATCGGTAATTATTTGGAGGACATGCCACAAGCATTAAATAGAAATAGTGCTTTGCAGAGGAGACCTTGTGACAATTAAAGCTGGTCCTGCCCTCAGCATGTCTGCTTGCAGCGGTCTCCTCTCTGCGGGCTGAAATCGTTCAGCTGGACAGATACGGAAAGCCCTTGAGAGCTGTATCCTTCTGATATTTCAGGGCACCTCTGACCATTACAGCAGTTCACTGAGATACACATAGGGCTCATTGCAACTGCCGGAAAGGGAAGAGATGGGCTCGTGCTCCAGACCTCTGCCAGGTAGCATGGACTAACAGCGTGATCTAAGGCCAACACAGACATTAAAAAGTCTGTTAGCTAAACGGAAGTCATTTCCCCATTCCCACACGTGCTGTGATCACACCTCCCAATGGCAACACGTACATTACCTCGTGTGTTATGTTATTAAAGACCCTTTTATTTTGCAAAAAGACTTTTACAAAAGGGGTTGTTACTACTTCCAGTAGTAGTAACTTGTTACTACTTAGGGTGAAGTTTTCCTGTACTGAGGATGGCAGAGCTATGGCATAGCCTCATAGGAATACCCAAAACCTTTCTAGCTGATTCTGCTGTGGCAAAGCCACATCAAGGAGGCTTTGGCCTTTTCAGAGAAATTGTTATTTAAGTTCCTTTGCCCTTCCCAATCTCTCTAGAGTCGGCATGCAATTGTGCTTTTCTTGTTCCTCGCATTCAGGAAACTTTAAGAATGTAGGTAATTACAACTAATAGACCCACTTCCCCTGCCTGAAAGTATTCACAAAGGACCAGCCACATCTGTCAAAAATGTTTAAAAATCAAGCCAGACAATATTACAAATATTAGTTTAAATGTGATCTCAGCTGTAAACTTTATTACCTCCTAAAATAGCTGTAGATAAAACAATGCTGTAACACAGTTTTTAAAGATTCTCAATGTTTCACAAAACATATTTTACAAAATTTTTACAAAATAAATTATCGAGTCTTCCAAACTCAATGAAAGTTATCCAGTCTTCAGTCTACCCCAAAGTTCAGCAAGTGACATTTAACCCACACAGCCAGAACAGACTGATTTACATCCATTCTTTATAGTTGAGTTAAGGACCTTCTTTTCTTTCATTCTTGTGTTGTCTCCCACATACATCAGCATACTTCACATGTAAAAAGAACTTCTTTGAGATGGATTAACTCCCATATGAGATTATTACTAATATATACACACATGAAGCATGAAAGACATGAAATAGCAGCAAACTGAAAAATACCAGTTCAGATTTATCCTCCTCTACCTAGGTAGGGAAGGAAACTCATCCCCCGTAAAGTGTTTTGTGGGCTGGAATTTAAAACCTACAGAGGTATATCAAGTAAGTATATTGCTGAGCATTCATAGTTGGAAACAACAGGAATGTCCAAGGTACATTTTTTATTTATGTGGTAGTAGGAAATATTGAATTTTCAAATAGTGATCATTAGTTGTGAAAGAGTGGCCCTCACTCTCACTATTTCTTCCCTTTTATGAAGACACAATTAGCACAGCTGCAGGAAAATTCCATTATGCCTGAATACCAGACATAAAACAATCTTTTCAAGAGATACTCAGGCTTGACAAAACTCCAATTTATTTCACATATACACATTTGTCTGTAGTAGATATTGTTTTTAATCATGAGGATGCAAAGATGTCATTTACCAGTGCCCCATTCTGCTTAAGAGTGTTGACAAAGCACTTCTAGTGCACATTGCTGTGGTGGCTTAGCAAAACTAGGAGCTCCAACTCTGTATTCCGCTTCTTTGAAAGAAGAGTCCTTCAAGGGGGATCTACAGCAAAGTCTCTGCCACTTTTGTGCCAAGTCCAGCATTTTGATAACCCCTTTTTATGCACAGCTTTAATCAAGTGAAAGAAACTGTGTCAGGAGAGGTTTAGGCTGGATATCAGGAAAAGGTTCTTCACCCAGAGGGTGGTTGGGCACTGGCACAGGCTCCCCAGGGAAGTGGTCACTGCACCAGCCTGACAGAGTTCAAGAAGTGCTTGTACAATGTTCTCAGGCATATGGTGTAGTTCTTGAGCTATTCTGTGCAGGGCCAGGAGATGGACTCAATGATCCTTGTGGGTCCTTTCCAACTCAGGATATTCTATTGTTCTATGCGTCTAAGAGGTAGGTCTGGAGAGAAGCCCCTGAAGCGCTGTTCCTGCTGTCTCCATTGGGACAACACAAGGCAGTCAGCTGGGAGTGGCGCGGTGACCTCTTGGAGGTGGGTCTCAAGACCTGTGTGAGTTCATCTGTGTGGTTTTCAGTGCCACCCCTCTTCTCTTACATCCAGTGAGTCTTAAGCTTTTACCAACTTGCTGCATTTGGTTTACATACCAAATTTGCTGGAGGTTGTTGTCTTTGTTCTCCGTTCCAGAAGAGAGAGGGGAAAAAAGAACCGTCGGCTATTTTTGCTGCCCTCCTTTCTAGAACTCCTTGGTCATGAAATATTTAAACTTCTTCCCACAAGGTATCAAACAACATTATCATTATCTTTAATTACAAACTAACCTGGCGTATTTTTATAATTAAAGGGAAGTAAATAACATTTATAGTTTAACTGTGAGCTTCTGTGGAAGGCAGTGGTTAAGTTAAATCACTTATTGGAAATACAAAATACTATTCACAAAATATGAAGATGAAATGGACATAACGACAGACAAATGTGAATCATATCCACAGTACCTTCTATTTCAACGTAAGTTTCTGCATGGTTTCAGCATGAGGAGAGAGAGCCTAGCTCTAAAAAAGTAGTTAGGATAACCATATCATGACACTAAAATACAGCTTTGAACAGAACTATATTTCTTGTGAAATAGGGATGAAAATTGCTGTTGGCACATCCTTAATTAAAAGGTAGCTATCAAAGCCTTTTAAACCAGAGAGATTACCGGTTCCCAAAACGTAAAGCTTATACTCTTCTCCTTCTATACAGTCTTCCAACACGAATTTCTGTTTTCAAAGTGTGTGTGCTGAGGAGGAGGCACGTGAAAGCTGTGAATATCGAAATGGCAAGACACACATAGCATTACCATGATTTTCAAAGGATTAACGATCCAGTAAGTAGTACAATTATTTATACTGATCCGGTCCATTTCGAAGGGGTGTGACGTGCTGCTCCCTACATGTCAGGCAGAAGGAACCAAGCAGCACGTGACAGGCTGCACACTGCCGTTCCCACAGGATGGCAGGCAGCATCTGCTCCTTGACTCGGAGTGGATCACTGTCCCACCAGACAGCCCAAGCCGAAGGCAGCCAGTGCTCACTGACCGGCGACTCGGGGGCATCACCAGTCCACGCCAGCAGTGCCCCAGGGAGCCCACACAGGCTGTGGCTTGGGACAGAAGGATGAAGGGCTTTCTGCTGAGCAGGATATGCAGGCAAGCTGTTCTTCAGCAAAGGAGTCCAAACCCCCACAAAAGCTTTGTGTGATCTGAGCCAGGCAGCACTGGGCTTTGGCCAGGCTGAGCCAGCACGGCTGAAGGAAGAGCAGATGTGCAGAGCTAATCTACACAGCATGTTGGTACAGCCCCAAACTGCTGGCAATTAAGTCACTTCTCCATAGCTGGCTAAAAGATCAGCTTTTAACAGTGTGAAAAAGTTGCAGTAAATCATAATGCCAATAACATACACAAACATATTTACAGCACTAAGGGTTCTAAAAGGTTCTTAAAACATCAGAACCTGTCATTTTATGTTGCAAAAGATAGGCTCTTTATTATGGCACTTGCTATTTGTAATTCTCTCTTTGAGCTACTGTAACACTATGCAAGGTCCTATACTTTTCAAGGTTGCTCTGCTGTAAATCTTGCATGAAAATCTGTCACTAATCTGTAAATCTCTGTGCATTTCCATAAATACCCCAGCAAACCTCTCTAATTGCAGATTATCATCTTAATTAACATTTCAACATATTTTCATCTGTGTTCACCTGCCACTCTGCCCACTGACTTTCTCTGTGGTAGTGATCTTCTCCAGTGATTTAACGTCTTCCACTGGCTTTCATTCTTAAAGTGATGTGTGGGCCATCATCAGGAAAAGACAGTTTTCAGGAAGCTAAACTCTCTATGTAATGGGGTTTGGCCTGTGTCTGCACACTCCTATCAACATAATGAGTCTAGGAAATAAGTGTGTTTCAAATCACACCACAATGCCTCAAATGACTAGCATTTGATACATCCGGATAGTAGTGGTGTTCTGAGGGTTCTTGAAGCCGCACATGTCATCAAGTATATCCTGAACCCACTGCTGGCTAAAGCTTTTTCCTGGCAGCATAAATAGCATGAACAGTACTGGACACTTCACTATTCAGACAGGTTTACAGAACAAAAGCCTCTTGTTTTCAATCAGCCAAAATTCTAACACCGTCAAGCACCTAGTCTTTGAGTAATTAGATCTTCCGCCAGGTACAGCATACAGCTTTGTGATGCAGGGCACTAGGAAATAGGTTGGGCTCTCTGAACGAACAATGAACAGTTGTCCTGTGCATTTATTGGGAGGTAGTAAGGTTCCCCCCTTGTCCCTTAGATATATGAGTCTCAGAGGTATCAGATGTCTCGTCATTGCCCCCTTACTAGTGTTTGCTCATTCTTTTTTCTGTGGCTGACGAAGAGGTAGAAAAGGAAATAATAGTTATTCTTTATTTTTGAATTATTTATATATATTTACCCAGTAGAGATAGGAAGGGAATAAAGAGCACAAATATAAAATGAATTGTTCTAGCTGTTCCCTTATCCCAGTCAGGTGCTTGTTCATCAACACTGCTCATGTTGGTTTAATAAATCACAGGAATAATTGCCTCACAAATGCCCAGCAACACAGATTTTCTTTCTCCAACCAGAATATCTCCAGGTAGCACTTGACAGAAGTGCTTGCTATTCAGCATGACAGAACTGATGGCAGCCTGCACAGAGCCTGACAATGTAGTATCAGCAAACCTGCTTCCGATCACTGTCTAGCTCAGAAGATGACGCAGCTATTAAAATCAGCACCTGGTGTTGATATAATGCCAAGTTCGTAGGCAAATCTGCATATTCTCCCACCAGCCCCTCACTGAATCTTCCAGAGGGGAAGCCAAAGCTCCCGACATTGGCGGCCTTTCTGCCTCCTACAGGAAGAGACACTGCAAGAAAGAGCTGCTCTTGGGCAATGGCTGTAACTCAGGTCATGGAGTGATGCAAGACTGGGCCTAGCCTTATGTGATTTATTGAATTTAAGTTTTTGGCATGTTACAATCACTTTCCAGCATGTGAAAGGGAAGGCCAAACAGGTTCTTCCATTAGACTCTGCAAGGAAATTTGAATACTGGCAGGATTTTGTTTGGCACAAAAGATACCTCTGTAGGAAGCCCAGTGCCTAACCAGGGTTGGAGCAGTCAGTGTAGCTGCTGTTTACCAGAACGTGAGTACAGCACAGCTGTACAGAGCAGGCCCTCACAGCTGATGTGAATGATTTATTTTTCCTTATCTGAACAAATCCTATATTGGAGACAGACATACAGAAGCTGATGAAATCACAAGTTTTACTCACTTTAAGTAAGCAAACACAGCAAAGATAAGCAGGAAATAAGAGCAAACCATTCTCAGAAATCCTTTCCTACGTATTTTTCCTGTAGTAGTGATGAGTGATACTTTGTGAACCTTTCACTGATACCAGTACCTAGTAAGT
Organism: Mohoua ochrocephala; assembly: GCA_013398855.1. Lineage (NCBI taxonomy): Eukaryota > Metazoa > Chordata > Aves > Passeriformes > Acanthizidae > Mohoua > Mohoua ochrocephala. The sequence goes on along the minus strand of VZTA01016312.1, from coordinate 3,021 downwards.
ATCGTGAAGTCGTGTTTTAGTCTTACTACAATCTTTTGCAAAAAAGTCATTGCCATTCCAGAACAGTCACTTTTGTACCATGGAGGATACAGGATGTCTTCTTCTAAAATACTGTGCTCAGTTTTGGTCCCTACTGCACAAAAAAAGATGTGAACAGGTTGGAGACGGGCTACAAAGATGATCAAAGGACTGGGAAACCTGCCATATGAGGAAAGACTGAGAGAACTGGGCTTGTTCAGCCTTGAGAAAAGAAGGCTTAGGGGAGACCTTATCATCATGTTCCAGTATTTAAAGGGTAGCTACAAAGAAAATGGAGACTGCCTTTTTACAGGGAGTCACATGGAACAGAGAAGAGGTAATGGGTATAGGTTACTCCTAGGGAAATTCCAATTGGACACAAGAGGAACATTTTCCAAAATGAGAAAAATGAGTCACGGGAATAATATCTCCAGGGGAGTGGTGGATTACCCAACATCGGACAACTTTATAATTTGGCTGGACAGGGTTCTGGGCCATCTTGTCTAGGCCATGCTTTTGCCAAGGAAGGTTGGACCAGATAATCCTTGAGGTCCCTTCTAACCTCGTGTTTTATGATTGACTCCATGATTGAAAATAACTTCTGATGGTGGGTGCTAGAAAGCAGACGAGTTCTCAGAGGCCTGAGATCTGCACTGTTTTCACCTCTCCTGTCTCACAGGACCACATTTTGTCATCCTCTTCCTCTTTTAGGACATACAGGTTCTCTACTGAATGCTCCAATCTTCTCTGAGAAGAAGCAGGTGTTTCAAAGGACAGAGAAAAGGATGTGAAAACACCAAGAGTTTCAAGGCTCTGCTGCTTCTTCTACTAGAGAAGGGAGCCTCTACAAGTAGCATCTGTTCTGGCTTGCAGGAGAAAGGCAGGGGCAGGGTATGGCCAGATGCTGCAGGCTCAGGAGGAACAGCATAAAAGATCTGTATTGTGATCACTGCAAACTGTTACACTGACATAGCAGCAGCACCCAAAATTCTGAAAACGCTGCTGCTGCTGGTGGTGACCTCAGTATATAACCCAGCATTACTCTGTGGATCTATTCCCATTCCGTAGCTTCTTGTAGGCTGCATCTTCACACAGTTCCTGCTTACAAGAGGAGTCCAACAGGGCAGAGGGCTTAGTCTAGACATTTGCTGTGATCTTGTGGAACATACCAGGAATCCAATATCTCATAGATCATGGCACCTTTCAATTGTTAGTTATTACTACTAAAACTTAAAACAAAATCCCAAGTGTTGGTATAGAACAATTTTTCCCTGTTTATTTCAGTATGAGAACTTGTGGGTATCAAATAAAACGAGTCACGAGGTCCAGAATAAACAAAAGGAGGAATTGCTTCATCCAGCATGATGTTGAGTTGCAGAACAATAGAGGCATTATCATGTTACTGATGGCTTTGGCCATTCTATGAAGTTCAGTTCATTCCTTGATAAAAGTATGTGTTTAACACCCGAGTACATAGAATAGGTCAGAAGCTGGGATCTATCACATAAATAATGGATCCACATTTCTACAGCACAACGTTTTGAGAGGGAGCAAGTATGTCACTCAAAAATAAATCAAGAAATAAAACACTTTGTCATGCAAGGGCATGTTCCACAGAATAAACAGGCTTCTAAGAAATTACTTTTCTGTGGAAATTCGGTAAGGAATTAAAAAAAGCTGCCCTCTCATCACTTATAACATTACTTTGAAGATATTATTAGAACTTATGATTGCTTTTCCTGAGTCATCTTCACTTAGTCTTTATAGTGTCTTGTTTTTTCCATTGTTTTCAACGATTTTTTTCTTAGCTCATTGCTTTTTAGAAAAGCACAAAGAGCTTTAAGGTGAGGAAGAGTGCAAAAATGTATCTAGGGAAAATCTACTGAAGCTGTGCAAATCATGCGCTAGGAAATGTGTGTCAAAGTCGATACAGAACTCCGGACTAAAAACAGATGAACGTCAGAAGAAGAACATCTGCTTTGAAAAAAGTTGGCAGCAAGTATCAGCTGAGCCTGATCTCTTTTATAACCTCTGCTCTTTTGTTTATATTTTTCCTTATTCTTTTGGTATTTTCATGGCTGTAGCTAATATGGAAGATTTCTTAAGGACAGTAGGATAAAGCTGTGAATACTTCATACAGGAACAGTATAGTTTATCATCTAGAACCAGGAAACAGAGAAAAAAAAAAGAAAAAGAACAAATCTATCAACTCTTTCAAAGCAGAATATGTGAAAAAAATGATGTATTGCAACTGGGACTGCAGACAATTGCTTAGGGATTAGATCTAGTTACTATTTCTTCTGAGACATTGATTCTGTTCAGATGTCTTCTTAATGATAGTGCTATTTATCAAAGCTGCCTATTTAAGAGTGGTGACAATCTGTATATCTTTTTGTCTTCTTTCTTCAAATAAACCTACTCTTTTCTGGGAGGTGAAACTCAGCCAAAAATCACACTAATGCTGCTCTACAAGTCACTTACTATATCATCATCTGAGGACAGGTTCTTTATGTCTGAATACCCAAAAATAACATGCAGGCTAGGCCTCAGCTCAGAAATATGTGTTTATTTATGTCCTATTGACTGTCTGCTGCTCAAAGATATGGACATACAAGCACTTTGCTATACAAATGGAATCAAAGAAATCTCAATTCTCTACCCCTTTTGACTTTTGAATAAGATTATAAGTTTTTGAGTGACTAAGATTAGGCTCTTGACTGCAGAGGGAGTAAGTGCCCACAGTTTGCAGTCATTCCACAAGGAACTTAAATTGCTCAGCACAGAAACTTGGGTTTTTGTTTGCAGTATGTGTATTTTGGAATACAGGGTTTGATATAGGCAGCATGGGATTTTTCATTTGAACCAATAAAGTGAGCTCCCAGATGGCAAAGTAATGCCAAGCAAGGGAAAGTAGAATTGTATCGTTAAGGTCTGTACTAATACAATTCACAGGAAACTACAAGTATTGTTTGGACATCTTGACTACTACATTTCTACAGGTTC
>VZTA01016311.1:7602-40346 GCA_013398855.1 Mohoua ochrocephala | reverse complement strand
TGACTTTATGAAATAAAGCACAAGTAGACGTACGTTGAAGGGACAGTGGAGCTGTTTGTGTCCATAGGTAAGAAAGGAGAATAGTTCAGAATTATCTTGGGTGTGACTTTTGGGTGCAGATCTCATTCCATACCCACCTCACACTGGAATTTAGATTTACAAATTGATACTAGTCTTGAAAAGGATTGGGAATGGGGAGGGAGAGGGTAAAGAAGTCAACATGTGCTCTATGCTCTGTGAAGCAACGTGTTTGGCAAACAAAATGTTAATGCCTCACAGATCAAGACAATAGTTTTCTTTATTCATCCTTTAAGCCCTCACCTGCCTCTGATCACTGTCCCTTCTTTATGCCCACGATAACCTGGAAAATGTTCCCATAGCCACAACAGATCTTGTGGCTTTTAACAGCACCGATCAGCTCTTGAATCTTGGCAGCAGACAGAGTTGCTAAATTCTGGACTTTTCAATAATCTCCACTTGCTCCTGTAGTGAAGAATTAACTCTTTGACATCTGCCAACAGTGAAAACTGGAAGCTCACTTTTGGCAATCACTCGCATAAGGATTTAAAGAAAAGAAAAGGGTGGAGAAAGGACGTGCACATGCTATCCAAAATAACAAGCCAAACTTCACTAGCAATATAGCTTATAACTAATAGCTGTGGGAGAGAACCTACAATGACAGCATCTTTCTGATTTTCAAAGGCATCCTACAGTTGTCAAAACACTGGGAGAATCTCAGCTCCAAAGAGAAAAATGTGAATTGAAATCAGCCAGAAATCTTATTCACAAAAATGCTTCACAGGAGAGAAAAAGACATGGATGACATTTGAGCACTTACACCAGTTAAAGCGAGGCAAAACCTTTGCTCTATTTCAATCACTACCAAATTTATAGAAATGGGGTGAAAAATCACTCCAGTTCTCTCCCCCTGTTGAGACTCCACCCATTCTATCTCATTGCAAACTCCAATTAAAACATCTTCCTGAGTCTTCTCTGGGGAAGTTAACCTAACAAGCTGGAGGTACTCAGACCACAACCACACACAGCTGACAAATGCTCAGGCTACATATACAGTGCGATTCCAGCTCAATGTACTCCACAAAAAGCCAGTGAAAAGTAATACTAAAGAATCAGTTTATAAACACCACTGGTGTCTTGACAGCAAAGCAATATTGCCAAAGTAGAGAGAGAGAGAGATTGAGTTTTCACCTCTGAAGGATGTTCTGATTTATCCCACAAACAGAGCTATTTAAAACTAAAAATGCTCTCTACAAAGAGCCCCATACAGGTTTTTGCTTATATGTTTATCATACAGGATCTTCAACAAATGGTCAGCTTTAAAATAGATGGAAAATACTACATGTGGGTGATAATCCACTGATACAAAAATATAGTACAGATTCAATGTTGCCTTCACTGCTGTATTCCATAAGATACAATTTTCTACAGATCAATCCCCAGTCCAGTAAAAATCTGATCAGGCAACTTCTGTTAATCACAAAGGACGACACAGCAGAACTTGTCGACGCATGAAAAGCTACTTAAAATAGGAAATTTTTATACATCTTTCAGCAGCGTGCAGAAGATTGTCTTTGACTACATACACATAGACCTTGGGTAAGAAATAATTTTTAATTCTCACAACACCCTGGTATCACATACTTCTTATAACTGATTTGATGTTATATCCTTGGTTTCACTTGCTTTTCCTTCTTTTATGGAGCAAAGGACAAAACAGGAAGAGACCTAGAACTTGTTTCATCAAGCAAGCCTACCCTTAAAAGCAGCAGTTGAACAATAAAAACTATAAGAATTGTAATTTCTCCTGTGCAACCCCTGATGGAACACAACTGTAATTAGTGTGATTCCATGCATAGGAGGTTGCATGTGTTTTGACTAAAATAAACCTACATTATACTTCTGGCTTTGAAAATTGGTTGAGCAGTAAATTATCATCTGATGTTTTCCCTACAATTTTTTTCAGCCTAAACTCACATGAAAAAGATAATGCTTCAGATGCTTGGAACTTCCTGTACAAAATGAAATGCAAAGGTAATATTCTAAAATATATTATCCACGTATAAGTTCAGGCATGGTAGTTCTTAAAATCTTTACTTGTGAAGCCATCAGCAACGACTCAGCAAACAGGGAAAATGTGCAGTGCACCTTAAGCTGATAGGAGAATAAATATCAGGAGAAAACAAGACATAGGTATCACACACCTTAAGCATCAGTGACAGTGAAATGCATGGGGAGGAGAGATAACCACTCATCTACTCTCCAGAACTTTCTCGGCTCTTCTGGTTGCCTCTCCCCTCACATCCCCACTGGTAATCTCCAGTGCCTGTTCCATTGATCCCTTAGGCACACAACTCTGGTGTACAGCTTTCGAATAAAGAAGTGTGGCACTTGCAACAGCTGCCTCAGTTCTAAGAATCCACAGCTGAAAACAGTATAAGTGAGACCAAGTCGCAGCTGTGTGACATCTTGAGCAAGTCTACAGACTGACGTATTTCGTACCTTAAAAATCTCTTTTTCTGCGATGGTCAAAAGTAATGACTTAGGAAATTCTTTTCTCTCCTGTAAAAAGCACAGTTCTTTTCAAACTCAGGATAAAACTGAGATTTACCCATTAACCCTTCAGGAGAAAGTTACTTTTGATACAGAATGGTGTGTATTACCTACATATAGAATGTGCATTTTAAGGGCAATATACTTGACTTTTTAATGCAAAAAAAGACATTTGTGCTTTAACAGAGACTTAACTGATTTGTGACATTTCAGTAGACCTTGGCACAGTTTCTGAAGCTCAGTCTGTTCAGACTGAATTTTCCATTGAGTAATCAGGACATTAGGAGAGAATCATTCACTGAGACAAATCTGATAAAAAATGTAAGTGAAGTGTTAAAGACATGGATTTTTTTTCATTAAAAAATTTGCAGGGAATCACTCCTAAATTTATTTAGGAGTTATTTCTTTGTCTGCAGATCAAGACAAAAGTTAATGAATGTTCAGTCTTCCTAACTACCCTAACAAAACCAGAAAGAATTTCAACTTTCAGGCCCAAGTACATTTACCATGCTTTCATCCAAATGCCTTGAAATTATCTCCATGTCTGACTTCTTTTAAAAAGCAGTGATGCTTTCACAGGTTTATTTAAGGCTGAAGTCCTTTGATATTGCCACGTGATAAACTCTTCCCCAACAGCCCACAGCCTTTTTCATGGTCATATCATGGCACCTTTCAGTAAGGAGGCAATGACTGACAGCACAGCATTCTCCTGGAGAAACCCTTGTCTTTGCCTCAGGCAATCCACTTCCACTCTTGTCCTGCAGTGCCTGAACTTGACTGCCCAAACACATTACAACGCTTACCCTATACCCAACGCGTAGCTCGATTTAGGGCTTGATGCATACCAAGAGGTGTCATTTTTCACCAGCTGACCAAACATACGTAAGGGAAGTGAAAATGTCCACTGTTAAGGAGATACAAGTCAACCAAAAGTTGTTATGAACTCCTAGTACCTCAAGTTAGATGACAGGTTTATACCAAACCTCATGTTCCTTAGGATAGTTCTGGAATGGGAAAGTTGTAAGCTTTGTAAGTTGGATAGTATTTTTCTGCCTCTGATCTCATGTATCCATTAATTTACTTGCTGTTCTGTATGATTTTAGAATTAGTGGATAGTATTGTTAACTTCTCACAGGGAATAATGACAAATAATGAGGCAAATTACAGTAGTCAGAATAAATTTGTGCTTTCAAGAATAGATTGCATACAGAAGTGCAGTTCAACTTGTTTTGTTTTTATTTTCCCCTTGGCCTTACTTGATCTGCAGTATTTCTCTGTTCACTTTCAAACTGCTGTCTTCAAACCAAAACAGCTCCTGCTTTACAAAACAACATGTAAAAGGTTTCATTTAAATTCTGAAGCCAAGATTAACTCTGGCTCTAAAATTTATACAGGGGGAAAAAAGTACTAGAAGATTCTTTTCTTTCTCCCTAAACTGCAGCAAAGAGGGAAAGCAAAGCAGTTTCACATCATGGCTTAAGCTAGGCCAGGTCATGGATCAAAGAAGTAACAGTACTCACCCTCAAAATGCAAACATCTCCTAAAATATGCCTAAGTCAACAACAAACCATACTACATAAACAAAGAGTTTATTTTTATACATTAATATGTTTTTATTAAGGTAGGACGTAAGTTTATCAGTCAAAACAAAACCTGCCTGAATAATAAAAAAAAAAAAAAAAAATCAAAATTGCTTTTAGTATACAAACAACATACTAAAGCAGAAACCCTAACTTTTTTCCTTGAGCTGGATATACCACAAAAGTATGAGATCAGATGGCAAAGCGATCACAAACCACAACTCCATGAAATATGCAAGAAGCAGAGGGCCAGTGTTACTATGGAAGTTTGCAATTCCCAAATGGGAAATAATGATGTTCAGTGTGCTGATTACACTACAGTTTTAGAAGATAATATATTATGTGTACTCATAAAGCCTTCCTTTTCAACAATTTTTTCACATAGGATAAAGCCAGATAAAGGGCATCTAAAAGCCCTTTGTTTGGTCAGGAAAGATTACTCCCAGTTTAAGCATAAGGAATAACCTAAAAGTTTTTCATTATTTTTCATGAATTTTTTCACACAGAATGTGACACATAAATTCGTAGAGATCATTCTAGGAGAGAGACTGCAGCATATACATAGCTAACAAAGCTTTCATCACTCCACGCGTGATCCAGAATCAGGAGGCACAAAATTGTGAAATTCCTCCTTACTTTTCCTGACACTGGGCCAAGAGTTCCATGTTTCGGGAGTTCAGAAGAGACCTTCCACTTGACAGAAGAGCACCAACTCAAATCATAATGGCTGCACAAATAACCAATAACAAGATTATATGGGGTAGTACCGTAGTACTTCAACACCAGATCTCGCATCTTTCCTTACTAGCCAATGATAGAAGCCTGAGCCATGAAGATAAATACCACATGAATATCAAAGTAAAAAAAAAAATCCAGAGTCTAAGGATCTGAACTCAGTATTTTAAGAGTTTCATTGGACACTGGAACCTGTTCAAGGCTTTTGAGAGTCTTGGCTCTGTCTAATCTTCAGTAGAAAGCAAGAAAGAACAGAAGAGCTATGCATAGCATAGTAGTAACTGCACACTCAAAATTAGAAGAAAAGAAAAAAAAACTAGAAAAAAATCTGAAAAGGCAATTTCTTTTAATAGGACGCTGGTGTGCAGTGCTGTGTCCAAAAACCGAATACTTGGCCAAAGTGTGTTTTTACAGCTCAGCCAATGGAACAACAAGCAGCAAGTAAACTTCTCACAAAATGTTTGCTCACATTCATCTTGCTGGTAATTGCACAACTTTCTGTTGTCCCATGATTATTCAAACTCCCTGGCTTGAAAAAACCTGAAGTAAAGGATGCTGTCATAAATTTTGTCTGTCTCTTTGTACTATCTCTTGAGATGACTGAAATTGGAGGGCTTTCAGGATTTTTCCTTGGACAACTCAAGTTTCCTGCTCATACATAGCCTGTCAGTTCTCATCCAGCTTTTAATGTTCTTTCTGTATTAAAAGGAGATACTTCATCTCACTGCAGACCACATTTCTCAGAGATTTTACCAGAAGCCTTGTCAGGCAGATGTGCTGTGCCTGCTAAACTTGGCTTTTGCAAGTAATGGGCAATTAATAGCTAAGTTTAGATTAAAAGCACATCCTCTAGCTGTGAAAAAGAATATTAAACCTAGATGATAAGAAAAGGCTGTAAAGCGATTGAATGGGCAGATATAAAGCATTTGCTAGATAGAACATTAAATGTACATTTTTAAACTTCATTCTTTCATTTGTCTTTTATTAACTAATTGCCACAGTGATTTAAAATAAATCTAAACAAAATAAGAGAGAATTGTTTGCAATGATCTTCAGTATCAGTTACATGAAAGCAACTGACAGGAGCTTAGTTTACTTCTCTCTTATACCTTGTATTGCCACATAGTTCTGGCTTGAATATCCAATTTTGGCTCAGAGGAGGAAGATGGTCAAGGCACATTTATTTGGCAATTACTGGCTTTTACTGCACAAAAGTGGGCACATTCACTGTCGGAATACAATTCTTCTTCTATTGGGAAATTTTAATTTGCGATGACAATGGAAAATTAACATTAAGCATGTACAAATGATACCACCATCACATACAGACATCAGTCACAGTCTGGAAAGCAGTGTCAATGCTTCCTGGCAACGGAGCTGCAGGTGGATATTGCCAAACCCCTGTACTGACCCGATATTTCCAACTGACCAGCAAAAATTTTGTAGCTTCTCTGCAAGCCATTGGAGTGCTAGGAGACTGGAGCCTTCCACACTAGAGTCCTCCTACCTTTTGCCACACCTTCCATTGATTCTTTCAGCTGTTTTTGAGGTCACCTCACATTGATAATTTAATCCTGTTGCACCACAAGCTGATGTACAGTGCTTCTTGCCTTTTGTTGGCTTGATGTTTGAAGCCTCTGCAACCTGTTTTCTCCTAGATCAGGCATGTTATGGGCTGTCCTAATCCAACAAGTATTTTCTCAAATTCCCTCCATACGGATTGTTATGGTGGCTCAACTTTTACATCTGACATGACAACAAGCTTTAGGGACCTCGAGTGGAGCAATGAAATGAGTTTGCTCGCGTTTCTCAAACTACAAAATGGCAAAGCAGAAGTGACTACAGTGTAGATGTGCTACATCCATCTTTAAAGGCCTCGGAAATGTTCACACGATAAATCCCTCATCTACCAACACTTGTAAGCCTATCACAAGGTCTCATTACCTGTCAGGAGCTGAAGTTAGCAGTACAGCAAGATCAAAGCTGCTATTTAAGTTTTGTGTTGTGCTACATCTAGGAGCCTCTGGCTGTACTTGGGCCTTGATTCATCCCCTTGCCATGCCTGGGATGTTGATAGACCCTGTCATCGGTATCTAGCTGCCTACTGTGGTCCGACCCTGAAGAACTGTGCCTATCATTGCAAGCAAGGTCTGTGCTGAAGTCACCATCAGCTCCCAGCTCAGAGTCCCTCATGGGAGCAGCACTGCTTGCTGCTTTCTGACAGTGTCAATGCCTATTTAGGTCTTATCACAACACACTTGTGTAGTTAATTACACAACATGTAAAAAACCCATTTATTAGAGCCTTGTAACACATTTATAACTAGGTTTTGTTTGGAAAACCTAATAAATTAATCTAATCATGTACAGTCTTCAGTATATTTCTATGGCAGACACTTTATAGCCTTTTCCTCTTCCTCTGTAATTCTTCTGCTAACAATGTTAAACCTTAAAAATTTCTTTGATCTAATTATAAAAGTCTGGCTATTTTTCCGTGATTTATCATTATGTGTTTCCGATGGTCTTATATTTATCTACTTTCAGACCTTCTAATTCTCCAGGGCAGAGCAGTGCACTTTCTAAATACTAAGCAGACCTCATGTATTCAAAAGAAAGGAATGCATGTGACTGTACACACAGAGGCAGAGAAGTACAGGTCAAGTGAGAAACAGCACAGAGTGGCAACAAAGAAATTTCACAAGAATGCCAAAGCAAAATGCCTGTGCAGGGACAGAAAAACAAAAAATTCTGACATACCTTTCCAGAGGGAGCTGCTCAAGTGGGTGCATGGGTACCTCATGAGGTTTACCAAGACCAAGTGCAAGGTGCTGCACCTGGGTCAGGGCAACCCCTGGTATCAACACAGGCTGGGGGATGATTTGAAATTGAGAGCAGCCCTGCCCAGAAGGACTTGGGGGTGCTGGTGGAGGAGAGGCTGGACATGACCCAGCAATGTGTGCTTGGAGCCCAGAAAGCCAAACATGTCCTGGGCTGTATCCAAAACAGAGTGGCCAGCAGGGCCAGGGAGGGGATTCTGCCCCTCTGCTCTGGTGAGACCCCACCTGCAGTGCTGCATCCAGCTCTGGGGTCCCAGCACAGGAAGCACATGGACCTGTTGGAGTGAGTCCAGAGGAGGCCACTGAATTGATCAGAGGGATGGAGCACCTCTGCTATGAGAGGAGGTTGATAGAATTGGGATTGTTCAGCCTGGAAAAGAGAAGGCTTCAGAGTGACCTAACTGGGGCCTTCCAGCGCCTGAAAGGAACCTACAAGAAAGATGGAGAGATACTATTTACAAGGGCATGTAGTGACGGGACAAGGGGGAATGGCTTCAAACTGAAGGAGAGTAAGCTTAGGTTAGATATTAGGAAGAAAGTCTTTACTGTGAGGGTGGTAAGGCACTGGAACAGAGAAGTTGTGGATGCCCAAACCACAATGCATTTAAATATAGCCAGGTTGTACTAAGCTCTGACAACCTGATCTACTGGGAGGTGTCCCTGCCCACGGCATGAGAATTGGGACCAGATGATCTTTAAGGTCCCTTCCAACCCAATCCATTCTATATTCTATGACTCTGCGATCCGAATGTTTTGTGACATAGGAATTCACAGTTCTTTTTATGACCACATCTAATAGGGCACTACAACACTACAAACTCCTTTAAGAGAGAGGCAGACGATAACTTAAAGCCTCAGAAAAGAGGTAGTTAGGATATAAAGGATACCTTAGTACAGTGATCTGGCCTGTTATTTCATTGCATGAAGACAGGTTTTGTTGGTGCAAGGAAAGATACCTGAGGACCCTGCAGAAGAACTTTGTTACCCAGGATGTGATAGTATGTTTGGGTTGACAGCATGGTCAGCTCAGGGCACCTTAAAGGTGCATTTTGTCTTTCTCAGATATCACAAATCTTTTTCATCCTTAGAGAAGTTGCAATAAAAAGCAAAGTAGAAATGGGATGAATAAGGCAGTCTGCCTCCCCAAGTATGAAGATTTTTTTAGTGATGTTCTAAGTTAATAAATGTACTCCTGGATCATAAACTTTTCTCACATCTACATGTATGCCATGAATTCAAAATTTGTCTATTTCTTTATCAGGGAACTTGCTAATATTTATTTTCATGTTTTGCATATCTACATCACACTGCTACTTCTTCAAACACACAGTAGCTTGAAGATCTGATTGCAAGTTTACTGTCCTCTCTGTTTGGGGACATAACTGTAAATGTGGCTATAGTTTTTCAAGCTTGCTGCTACCTGCAGCTCTGAAGCTAACCAGAGAAGACCATCCTGGATTTCAAGGAATAATGATGTAAAGGTTGAGCAAAATGCAATGAATCCGCATGGAATTGTAATCCAGCTTCTCTAAACGGTTTATTCAAAATTCAGTGAACCCATTTCACCCAGGAACTTGGCCTATTGTGTTATCTCTTAAAGCTTGTTACACTTATATAGCATTAAAGGACCTCAAAGAATAGAGTACATAAGACACCCTCTATTCTTACAATAAAAACTCAATATTCAAAGAAGTTGATTTTCTGTTTCTACCGAGTACACCCAAGGTCCTGAGATAATATCACATAGATTATGTACTTGTGTCTTTCCAAAGCCTTAAAGCTCAAAGTCCTGGTCTGCCTAGGGAATGCCAACCAATCCCAACTTTAATCTCACTTTATTGTGGCTACTACATACGTGGTTTTATATATTAAGGCTAAGAGACTGATGGATTTTCATTACATTTTAGACACCTAATTGCCCTTTACTCCCCTGAAAATTCCAATCTAGAAATGCTAAAGATTTGAGGACAATGTACATATACGCATACGTCTTAAACACAAGCTCTTAGAACTATATCTGGGCTTTAGAGCCAGGCACCAAAGTCAAGAAAATATACCTGCTGTGAGGAACCTACTCTGATTCTTGAATATCAGCACAGACTTTCTGCCCAAAGTCCACCATGAGGGTTGATATTTGCTCAGTGAGGATTTGACAGCAGTGCCTGTATTCATGATATGCCCTTGAGCAAGGATTAATGCACCCATTAGGTATGGGAGGTAATACAGTCTCTCCTGTAGTTCAGTATAAAGGGCCTCCTAGTATGAGCTGACAATTGTACCAAATTACATATAATTGTTTCTGATGAATTTGCAGTGCAGGCTAGAGTTTGCTAGAAACTCAGCTGAGACCACAAGTTTGCCTTGGCTTGTGTTCAGTACTTTTCTCACTAAACTACAAACTCTTTGGAGCCTTTTTTTTTTTTTTTCAGTTTCAAAATATTTGAATCTCAGTCCAGAACCTTCCACACAACAAATGGAATCAGTTTAATGTTTCTTGCTTTGTCTCTCCCATTTGGAGCATTCAGTGGGAGAAGCCTTTGTGATATGCTGTGAAATCACACTATCACCTATCTAGCTAACATCAATTGTTGCAGGCCTCTAAAATCGTTTGGAAGAAGAAGGAAAACCAAAATAACCTATTACTTAATAATAACTACAATCCTGTGTTTCTTGCTCCCTTTATCTTCATGACAACAGTTGCAATTACTTAGGTAATTGATAAATCCTTAATTAGGAAAGAATCCTGAAAAAAAAATTCAACCTTATTTTTAATTATCCTTTTATTTTTGCTTCACTTATGATGAAAACTATATCATAGAAAATAGAACTATAGGATTATTTTCAGCTATGTTACTGGCAGAAGAGCAAAAAGAGCCTAAACAGCAAAGCTTCAGGCTGAAGGTTGTTCAAATGTAAAATCTTATTTTCCATTACCCATTTGGCCTTCTGATGGTATTTCTCTTCATCGCCTTTGTTTTGTGGGGTAACTGCCCACGTCTGCATGGTTAGCTACTGCTTTTGACTCTCTGTCATACCACTGTCACATCTGCACCTGGAGCACTAGCAGTCTTGGTAAATTTCTGGGAAGATGTTCGATACAACAACCAGTTTATCTAGGGGTGCATGGCTCTTACTAAGATCATGCAAAAGACGTGACCAGTATGACAAAAACAGTGAGGCTGTGAAAAAGACAGCAAGGAGCACAAGGCTGGGTGAGGAAATGTTAGTCAGATCTTTAATGGAAATATCAATCTATGTAAGAAAGGACTAACGCATCCTCCACTCTGAGGAACTGATCAATGATGACAAGGTGGGAGGAGGGTTACCACTGGTGCAGACATGTAAAACACATAGATTAACAGATAATTTCCCCAGATCTCCTGGGTCTTACTCTAGCTACTGGAAGAATTTGCACTGCTTTGCTATGGACTCATGTTTCAGTGCCAGAATCCAATATTTGTGCCAAAAGACTCTCTCTCTGCCCTGGCACCAGCTGTTTCCTTTTCTCTCCATTTTCCCCAGAAAATAGTGCCGGCCATGGCATTTCAGATGGCAAAAGCATGGAAAAAGGAGCTCAGGTCCATTAGGAGTGAGAGACATGCCCAAGGCTCTGTGGAATGCAGGCAAACACCTTGTACTGCCTTCAGCAACTGCACCTCAGCCCTGGAAGAAAAATAGCAGTGCTTTTTAAATCTTACTGAGAGAGTGCCTGGTCAGCATTCTACCCACTTCTTGCACAAGTCCCATGCCTTTCTTCACTTGGCAGGGGCACAAAGCCCCCACTTAGAGATTGTCTCAATATAATGCTTAAACCAAACTCTAAAACGGGACCCTTAAACTGCATAAACTCTGGGGCACGTACTATTCTCTGTCCATGTTAGTGGTAGTAACAGCAGTGATACTAAATCAGAAGTTAACCTTTCCTCTTAACATATCTTTTTTTCCCAAATTCTGAAGATGAAAAGTGAAACTTCGAACTGTGTCTTCATATTCTAGTTTTCATTTTTAAAGAGAACAAGAAGATAGCTGATACTTCTCAGTGCAGAAAAGACTCAATCTGAATGCAAAGTTTACTTTGCAGAGAATAGTACACAAGTGTCTGATCTTGACAAGCACTCACACTCTGAGCCACACAGAGAATTGATGATGACAGCAGCTGATCACCTGAAAATAGCCTATAAATGAATCAGGACCTGGCTGGTAAAAAACCAAAAACCACAAAACAAAACCAAAATAAAACAAAGTAAGATTATGATTTTAAAAAAAAAACCAAAAAAACAACAAACAGAAGATTTTGACAAACTGAAGATACTTACATTCTTCTTGTGAATTAAAATAATTAAAGGAGACAAAAAGCAGAACAAAATAAAAAAACTTATCTCAGAAACCATACATGTAACTCCAATGTAACCTGCTAATACCTTGAACAATATATGTTATGTTTGCAGTATTTACTGTGGAGTTTCTTCTGTATATGTTATAGAGACAATTCATAATAAACATTTATATGAACTTCTATGCTGGCTTCCTTCGCTTTCCCCTCAAGCATATTCAGAAGCATAAGCAACTAAAAATTACAAGTATGGTCAACAGAAAACTGCAAAAACAGAAGGGAAAAGACAGGATTCTTTTATACAGGAAAGTAGAGAATTGTCCTAATGACAGCAAAAGGCTAGGAACTTTGCTTTCCTCCTGTCCATCCCCCATCCCCTTGCTAAACTTTAAGAAGAGTCTGGCAGACCTTGTTATTAAGTCACTTCAGGTATTGATTCCAAACAGAGTGTCATTGAGTACCTTATTTCTAAAATGCATCTGTCTGGAAGTCCAAGGAATAGATGAGATGAATACTAATGGTGATATATCAATAACTATTTTTTCCGCAGCAAAACTGTCTGTAGTCAGAAGTAACTTGTGAATTGTATAACAATATCCAGAAAATTACAGTCATGCCAGATATCACAAAATCACAGAATATGCTGAGTTGGAAGGCACCCACAAGGATCATCAAGACCAGCTTCTGGCCCTTCACAGAACCATTCCCAAGGGTCACACCATGTGCCTGAGAGCATTGTCCAAATGCTTCTTGAACTCTGGCTGGCTGGTGCTGTGACCCCTTCTCTGGGGAGCCTGTAAATATGTTACAATTAAAAATTCCAATGCTGATCTAGGTCCTTCATTTCAGTTTTTTTCATTTTGTCCCTCCATCCTCCCAAGCATACTTATTAAGAGTACCTAAGAATGAAGAAAGTTTGGCAACAGTAAAACATCAGAAATGATGGCATAACTCACCATAAACAGAGGTTCAGTCAGGAAGTCTGAGTTTCTTGGAGCGGGGTACTTTGATGTCACTTGGTTTGGTTTGTTTTTTTCACACAGAACAATGTTAATGAAAGACCTTTTTTTCTGTTTGTTTAGGGTACCTGATTTGTGAACACGGAGTAATCATTTTACTGGTCTATGTCTAAATAATTACTCCTTTTGGAAAGTGCTTTGTGATCTGCAGAAAGAAAACACTTTATAATGTTGCCTAAGCATTCTGCTAAATTGGGAAGGCAAAAACCAGTCCACTCATGCAAAGCTACCACAGCCTGCAGTGGATAAAATCTATACATTGACAATGCAGTCTTAAAAGATAAATGTTGTCTCTGCTGAGGTCAGTAAGAATTTTCCCAGCAACTTCCAGCAGGCCAGAGTTTTGCTCCTGAGTCTGATGCTCAGTGAAAATGTAGGAAGTGTTCCTCTATACTCTATAAACCTCCTCAATTTTACAATTCTTGTTAAAACCAAGATGAAAATGTCTGCAAGTAACATCATGGGACAGAGGACAGTGCCAGTGGAAGCCTGTAAGAGTTTCCAGGGAAGTCCATCCACAGCTGAATAGAAGTATTTTCTATTAACAGCTATCCTGAAAGCACTCAGAAATGTACACCGTTCTCTTTAAAGCAGGACTGTGAACTCCAACAATATACATGTTTAGGAGGCTGTCAGCACACTTTGTGACTCTTTCTCCAAAGCATCATGAAATGTGTAATTTCTCTATACAAAAAATGAAGTGGGGGTGAGGGGGAACAAAAGCTGCAAGCAGTTACTCCTTTGAAAACCGATAAAGCTTTCACTTTGCTACAGTGATACAGTGATAATGTACAACTTTTTCACACAATATGTCATTCTGCCACCAACAGCTCTGGGTTTTGCCTGCAAGATGACTTAATTAGGCAGCTGAGCATAATGTGAATACAGATGACATAAGCTGCCCTCCATTACACTTGTTTGCCCATTTTTAGAGAAGGGTGGAAGCAGAGGAAGCCTTTTATCCAGGACCCGCCAGTCTTCAGAAACAGAACAGTACTGTTACTTCAGCAATAGAGCTAGAAGTTAAATTTTTAATACAGTGAACAGTTTTCTCTTTCAATAAAGAAAATGAATTGACAGTCTGGAGCTCACATCCCATCAGCAGACTGAGGAACCCATGTTCCATTACATGGATGGGTAATATGACATACAGAGTAGTCTTGGCAAACAAACAAAACAAAACAAAGCAAAACAAAACAAAACAAAAAACCAAAATTCCTGAACTGTCTGTTGTCAAAGAAACACATGGAAGGCCAAAAACATAAGGAAAACTCCCCAAAGACATAAAAGAAAGGTGCATATAAAATATTCAAAACATTCTGTGACAACAGAATAATAGCATGGTACAATTTCAAGCACACATTCTCCTAAAAGTATGTTTTCAATAAAAATAAAAATAATTTTCTTATGTAAACTGCAATTCACAGTCAGAAGCACAAAGTGTTTTTTATTGATTTTAATGCATATTTTACTTTTTTCCCCCCTCAAATAAAAGTACTTAACAGACTACAGACTACAGTAAATCAAATGGCCAAAATATCCTTATTTAAAATGTCAGAAAGCATTGATTTGTCAAGTATCTTATTTATGTTCATTCATAATGACTAAGTAAAGGACAAAAATTAATATTTGGTTTGCCTTTTTTTCCTGGCTTTTAAACGCAGGTAGCAGCATAAGAAATTTTCAAACGATGATTAATTTACTAGTCAGTGCTATGAGCTTCTTGGTAGAACTTACAAAATACCTGAATGATTCACTCTTATATCAGGTCAAATGCTTCCATGTTGACAAGAGCTGCGGAAGACTTCTGAAGTACGTCATTAACCTCAGGATAGGCTGATGATGGCCACCTGGCTCCTGCATAAGATTCATATTGCACGGGACAATGGTAAAAATGTGACTTTCATTTTAAAGAATGGGCATTCTGGAGTACTTCTCCTGTATTCTTTGCTTCTTTCTTCCCACACAAATCAACAATATTTGTAAATATTTCTATCTTTTTGCTCCATTTTTAAAATCCGATTTATTAACTTTATTCTCGGTTTTGTAGTACTCATTTTTCTAAAGCATTTTATCATAGAACTGTGTAAAAGAAAAATAAAGTATATAAGAAAAGACAATTTTTACTTAGGGAAAATATCCAGATCTTGGAAGATTTCTTCAAGCCCTCTAGTGACAAAACAGATAGGTAAAATTTTGTGGAAAAGAATACAAAGGCAACAACACTTCTAGAGTTATGCATTAACCTTCCTCTGCACAATTTCATTAATGTTCACCCATATTTGGAAGCAAGTAGGCACACGGGTTTCTCAGTCTCATGAAGAGACACAGGCCAATTCTGCTTGCCATCGTGCTCTGTGTTTTCTGACTTTTAATTGTGGGACCAGCACAAACGCTGATTAACAACACTTCAAAATTGCACAGAGACTGGCTATACCTGAAATCTGCAATGTAGTCCTCAGTTTTGAGGAAGACTGTGCATGGTTTCGGTCCATGTGTTTAGCTCTTGCTGTAACTGAAGTACTACAAAGGACTCTTTTAACACAGTCCTTTACCTAAATACCCGATCTCAGCATCATTGTGTCAATTTCAAAGGAGAAGGTCATGTATGGCTAGAGGTACCACTGTTGCTTGAGATGCCCTTGTGCTGTGGCAGAGTCGGCCTTTTGGATAGAAATATATTAATTAATAGCTATCATTTAATATTGTATTGTATTAATTATATTATCTCATATAATCATATTGCATCTCATTGTATTGTATTATTAGCCACATAGAATTATATTATTATATGGGATTATATATAATATAATAGTAATATAATTACTACATAGGATTATATTAAGTAACAGAATTTATATACAAGGGTTTTCAAAATGAGAATTCACTCTTCCTTACTGAGAGAACAGTGACCTTGACGAACGTTAGTTTTGTCAACACCTGAAGCATTTTCTCATTGGTTTTTAGTAAATGTTAGCACCTTCCCAAAGAACAAAACATCTGGTACATAGAAAGCAGGAATGCTTTGAGCCGTGTTGCCATAGAACATCCATCACATCCTATTATTCCACATAAAATAAAAGCTAGGCTCATCTGTATCCACAGCCTGGATGGTATTTTCCTACTGCTGCACATCTACAGTCCAAGCTTTCATCTCTACCTCTTTTTCCCCTCCCTTTTGTAATGTTAAGGGAGAAAATCTTAGGGGAAAACGAACAGCCAAAATTCAAATATATGCACTGAAAATGGCAAAAATATTCTCTGGGAGTAATCAGTCAGGATAATATATTTCCCTGGTTTGCCAGGGGAGGTTGACTTGAAGCCAAACTGGCTCCTGTTGAGCTACAACCCTCAATTAATGTTCACTTCATTTATCACTGCTCAGGCAAGGATCTGGGAAAAGGAAGTATCATTTCACGTAACGTAACTGGGGGTGGGGGACAGAGCAAATTAAGACTAGTAAGAGAAGAATGGTTCTGAAATGTAACAAAAGAGAATTGGAGTGGAGTAAGACTCGAAAAGATGCATTCATGCTAAGCCCTCTAGAGCAGTTTGTAGTTCCAACCTGTTGCTTGCTCAGTATGCCAAACTGAAAAACTATTTGAGGAACTTCAAACTACGGTCTTTGTTTTGTATCCTCTAATTTGAATATTAGTCTTGTCCCTGTGCTTCTTTCTGTCTTAGACCACTTATGATTTACTCCCCGATTCAATAAAATAGTCTTGCTTGTATGCTTGTCTTCATCAACACCAAGATCATTTTTAAATAAGGGGAAAACAATCAGGAAGTTATTCATGGCTGTTACTTACTTTTTCATAGAACAAATCTATGATTTCAGTATCAGATTAACCCTTCTAGTGTTAAAATGAACTACTGGAAACAATGAAGGTTAATAACTACCAAAATTCAAAGTATAATGTTAACATATTCACTTCTGTCTTTGACTTAACTTTTGGCTTCATATTTAGCAGCTAATAGATCTTCAGATCATGCCATGTTTCCTCAGGACTTCTTCCATATGACTTTTTTCATAACCTGTCCTCTGAAATTCCGTGAAGGCTTTACTTTGAGCTTTTTTTGATACATTTGGATTTGATTTCCTGAAATACTACATTAAAGAAATCCTAATTTCTTTAACACCTACAGGTTGGGTGGAGAAGTAATTGAGAGAAAGCGCTGCTGAGAAGGATTTGGGGTGATGGTTGTTGAAGAACTCGACATGAGCCGGCAACATGCACTCGCAGCCCAGAAAGTCAATTGTCTCCTGGGCTGCATCCAAAGCAGCGTGGGCAGCAGAATGAGGGAGGGGATTCTGCCCCTCTGCTCTGCTCTGGTGAGACCCCACCTGCAGTGCTGCATCCAGCTCTGGGGTCCCCAGCACAGGAAGGAAATGATACTCATGGAGCAAGTCTAAAGGTGGTCCATGAAGTTGATCAGGGGACTGGAGCACCTTCCCCATGAAAACAGACTGAGAGAGTTGGGGCTGATCAGCCTGGAGAAGAGAAGGTTGTGTGGAGACCTCATAGCAACCTTCCAGTATCTGAGAGGAGCTGCAGGGAAGCTGGAGAGGAACTGTAGCACTAGGACAAGGGGGAATGGGTGCAAACTGAAAGAAGGGAAATCTAGGTGATGGTGGATAGGCACTGAAACAGGTTGCCAAGGGAGATTGTGGATGACCCATCCCTAGCAGTGTTCAAGTCCAGGCTGGGTAAGGCCTTGAGCAACCTGGTCTAGTGGGAGGTGTCCCTGCCCATGGCAGGGTGGGATTGGGTCTAGATGATCTGAAGTCCCTTCCAACCCTTAACATTCTACAGTACTTTGTAGCACCAGTAGTTATCCATTCAGATAGCTTGACAGCTAAACTCTGAGATTATCACTGACTCACGAAGACCTAAATTCCTTTAATGTTACTATTTCCTCATCTTGATTAACCAGCTCAAAAAGCTTCCAGTATGAGCGCAAATTCCTGTAGATATTCAATCTAGCAATAGGTTTTTTGATAGGGTTTTTTGTTTCTACAATTTTTTTTTAAAGATCATGTTCAAATTTGCTTTTATTTCAGTCCTCCCTGTTTGAAAATCTTGACAATTAAAAATTAGCACATTTATTAAAAACATCAGGTTCTCTTTCATATTTCCAGGAGTTTTTCTTCAATTCTCAGACACAGTGAAAAATTTGATGATAGAAGCAATCCAGTGAAATACTTCAAAACAACCAAAACTGAATAAAAAATAGAAAAAGATTTTAAAATAGTCTTATTATGACCACATCCGAGACAAAAATACTTGAATACAGGCACTAGTGGAAGTTATATTCATGTCATTAAAGTCAATATAGCAATTATGTATGAAACCGAATGAGTACTTAAAAATTTTTGTAATGTACAGTGGAAATTTTATCTTAGTAAAAAAAGTAAATTCAGTTTACATAGATAGATTCAAATATATATGCACATTCAAAAATCACTGATACACTTACTCATTGGTAGCACTAATTTTCTCTACACACTTCCCATACGCATGTTTCTAAGTTCAGTAAATGAATGCAATTAAAATTGTTGTTAATCAGAAGAGAAAAAAATCCTGTACCATTTGATGTGAGAAGGAAAGCAAAACTCAGATTTATATTCCGTGAGTGACTGAATTGCCTCTACATGGGCTATCCCATGGAACAGTGAACCATGGACAGTTTCTGTGGTCTTACAGCTATCAAATAACAACTGAACCTGTAATTCAGTGCATTAGTATATGTTACTTTATGTGATAAGCACCATAAAATCAGCTACAGGATTTGAATGTAAATAACAAAAGGATGTAGTTGAAGTGACAAATGTATGGAAATTTTTGGCTCACTCCTGATTCACAACAAAAGCTAAATAATATTTAAGCAGTCATCCCAATTGCTTTGGGCTATGGTGCATGAAATTACAAACTTGAGCTGTAAGATGCTTACCTTAAGAAACTACAGACCACACAAATAAATGTTCCTACACGACTAGCTATGCGAGACATATAGACAGCTTTGGTGCTTTTCTATGAAACTCGCTTTGCCATTCACAAATCGCCCCGGGTAAAAGGGAAATAATACCCAAAGTTTTGTTTGAAGATCAAGCCAAACAAACTTCTTCAAAAATGCTACACATTTTGTTCACGTTTCATTACTTTAACACTCTTCTGCAGTTCCTAGTTTTGTTTGCTAAGTGGCAAACCCCCCTGATATTACAGAACACCTATGGAAAAAGTGGCATCCCTCTGCCACAGCAAAATATGCTGACACATGTATGATACAGAACTTGAAGCATTGCTGTGCAGACTGTCCATAGATAGATATTAGAAATGTGTTTAAACTCTGCTAGACTCCTGAAAATGCTCTGGTGCTACATGTAGTGCCAGGTAAAAGTCTGTGAAAAGTATATTTGTTATCATGTGCTTGTGTAATCACAAGTCAGTTGATTGCCTGGATAACACTTCAGAGACACACATCTGAGAATTTGGCTGCTTAACCAAGCTAAACCCAGTACCAAAACATTTGCAGTCTGTTCATCACAAGAGAATACCAACAGAATTAGAATTAAAGAACGGCTGAAGTCGGTAGTGACTTCCTGAGATGATTTAGTACAGCCTTGCAGCCTCTGAGCAAGCAGAGTCAACAGCAGATTGACCAGGATCATGGTGGTTGACGGTTTGAGAATCTCCGTGGATGGAGACTTCACAGCCTGTCTGGGCAGGCTGTGCCAGTGTTCAACCATCCTCATGGGAAAGAAATGTTTTCCTCTGTTCAGCTGGAGTTTCATGTTTTTCAGTTTGTGCCCAAGTGCCATCATCCTGCCCTTTGTTGGACTGGATCCAGTAATTACATATCTTTTTTGAACTGATGATCCCAGAAACAGATCCAGCACACTGATGTGTCTCACCAGAGCAGACTACAAGGATCATCTCCACTGACCTGCTGGCAACATCCCAGTTTATGATGACCAGAAGGCTGCTGGTCTTTTTTGCTGCAAGAGTGCATAGCTTGACTAAAATTGTAGAAAAAACCACACAACTCTTTTACGCATAGAATTAAACGACTTCTTAAAATAAAAGTTAAGTCTTAAATTTTATTACTTGGTCATCCTGCTAAAACCAAAAGCTTCTCTTCCCTGATGCTTTGAAATTAGTAAAAAACAGAGTAGGCTCAAGTTATTAGTTTTTTTGATGGGTTTAGCTGTTCGATTAAAGCCTGTGGAGATATTTTTATTTAAATTGCTTGGTTTCTGGATGTTTTTCTGAAAAAATTCTTGATGAAGTCTCTGAAAAATAAAACTTCAATCATTTGAAACTATCAATCCATCCCAACAGTGCAACGAAAATAAACAGACCTATAATGTTCCTTTCAGCATAAAATTAAGATTTCTTCTCTACAGCTCCTGTTAGTATGGACCGATCGACATATTTAGTAAAAGGTAGTTTGATCTCAGACTGACATTTTTAGGGTTGGCAGAGCAATTCAATACTGGACATTAGACTTGTGCACAAAGTTTAAAGCAAACAGTGAAAATCTCATGCCATGGCAGCAGTGACAACTTTTCCCCATTTCTGTATTTGCCAACTTTGACAACTTGTGCAGCAAGTTTCTTTACCAGCAAAATCACTGGGATATATTTTGCAGCTCTAAACAGGCAGCCCATCACGCCAGAGTAAATGCTTGAATCAATGCAGAGGAGGCTCAGGAGGGACCCTATTGCTCTCTACAGCTCTCTACAACTACCTGAAATGAGGTCAGTCTTTTCTGCCATGTTTCAAGTGAAAGGACAAGAGGAAATGGCCTTAAGTTGCACCAGGAGAGGTTCAGATCAGATATTAGAATTTTTTTCACTGAAAGAGTGGTTAGTCATTGGAATAAGTTGCCCAGGGAAGTGGTGGACTCACCCTCTCTGGAAGTGTTCAGGAAGCATCTGGATATGGCACGTGGGGATATGGTTTGTGTGACAATCACGTGTGATTGTTTTGATGCTGTGTTGATGGTTGGACTTGATGATCTTAAAGGTCTCTTCCAGCCTTGATGATCCTGTGATTCTTCTGTGTAAAATCTTTTATTTATGGTCCTTCTAAATAAATGCTCTTGCAGTTTGTGTCTCATGGAGTGGCTCTTGCAGATGCCACCCTATACACCTCCAAAGGTTAAGCATTGTCTCCAGCCAGGATACAAGTTTTACAACTTCAGAAGTTGCGCTTTTTGCCTCAGAAGTCGTTCTCTCACAACACCACAGCTGAGACCAGATGATCCATATCAGCTGCAGATCAACATCAATCCATGTCAACTGTTCCTTTTAATAAAAAGGAGGCTATTGGCAGAGATCTATTCCATGCTTTGTTAATTGTATCTTCCAGTGATTTTCTAGAGATTGAAGTTGCAAATGACGACAAGACATGGTAAACCTTGCTTTGAGATTTAAAGTCATGCACTTCTTTGGACAAAATGGTGTATAATGGGATTTAGGAGTACCATTTTGTTTCTTACTAGACAACTTTATTTTGGAATATTAAGTGGTGTCACTGCAAAGTCTCAACAAAAATAACAATAAAGGTGAAATTTTTTTACTTAAGGGAGTAATTTTATTGAATTTAGATGAAATTAAATTATTGTGTGTTTGAATCAGTAAGGAACAGATACTGGTCATACAGGCATGCATATGCAGAAGATACCACAGTCTGTATAAGGCTATAACATATTAATTTCTGGATTGCTCTAGAGGAATTGTTCCTTGCCTCCAGCTCCTGAATTTACAACAGCTGCCTAACACTTTCAAGCCTCCCAGCTGTATTCCAACACAGAAGAAATTCCACAGTACTGGCAAATCAGATTTCCCATCAGTATTTTTTTGGGCTGCTTGCCAATGTCTTATAAAAAATATAAT
Source organism: Mohoua ochrocephala (assembly GCA_013398855.1). Classification (NCBI taxonomy): domain Eukaryota; kingdom Metazoa; phylum Chordata; class Aves; order Passeriformes; family Acanthizidae; genus Mohoua; species Mohoua ochrocephala. The sequence continues at coordinate 18,373 of VZTA01016311.1, read as the reverse complement.
TAGAGGCGAGACTATTGCAATTTGATGCTACTATACACTCTCCTTCTGTCTAGGCAACTAATATAATAAAAGTGTTATAAGATATGAAATATTTAATATTATTTTCATTTTAGTTCAACTGGTGAAGAGCTGAAGGCTCTGGGTGACACTTGGGCTACTGACACTCAACTGCTGTAGTACAAAGCCGCATGGGTTACTACTATTTAGCAGCATATTTTGTAGAGCTAATGAACTGAAATGTCCTTTAAAGGAAGCTGGCTTAGTCACAAACATGTTTTGCAGGACAGATACAGAGGCTCTGCAGTTAGTTTTGCCTTTGCAATTTCTTCTTCCTCCATCTATTTGTGTTGCGAGGCCCTGTATTGATCAATTGAAAATGTGCCTGTAATAAGATTTTCATTCTATTTCCCATGAAAACTGTAACTAATAATAAATAATTTCACAGCATGGTTAATGTTGTAAGGGACCTCTAGAAGTCGTCTTCTCCAATGTCCCCATTCAAATAGGGTCATCTAGAGCTGATTCCTCTGAGGATGGAGATGCCACACCCTCCCTAGGCAACCTCTGCCAGTGCTCAGTCACTCTCGCAATGAAAACGCATTTCCTGATGCTCAGACATTTCATATTTCAGCCTGTGTCCACTGCCCCATGTCCTGTCAGTTGGCACCACTGGAAAGAGTATGGCTCCGCCCTCTCTGTACTCTCATTTCAGGTATTTATATACATTGATAAGATCCACTTGAGCTGATTTTTCTCCAAGCTGAACAGTCCTGGCTCTCTCAGCCATTCCTCATAGTAATCATTGAATCATTTAGGTTGGAAAAGACTGTTAAGACGATCGAGTCCAACCATTAATGTAACACTGCCAAATCCACCACTAAACCGCGTCCCACATCTACATGGCTTTCAAGTACCTCCAATACAGTGACTCAACCACTTCCTTGGGCAGCCCGTTCCAATGCTTCACAATCCTCTCGGTGAAGAAATTTTCCCTAATATCCAGCCTAAACCTCCCCTGGTACAACTTGAAGGCATTTTCTCTTGTCCTGTCACTTGTTCAATGGGAGAAGAGACCGACCTCCACCTCACTACAACTGCCTGTCAGGTAGTTTTAGGGAGCGATAAGGTCTTGTGCTCCAGACCCTTCACCAGCTCTGTTGCCCTTCTCTGGACACGCTTCAGCATCTCAGTGTCTGCCCTGTAGTGAGGGACCCAGAACTGAGCACAGGATTTGAGGTGCGGCCTCACCAGTGCTGAATACAGGGGGACAATCCCTGCCCATGTCCTGCTGGCCACACTACTGCTGATACAGGCCAGGATGCCATTGGCCTTCTTGGCCACTTGGGCACACACACTGGCTCATGTTCAGTCATTGTCAACCAGCAGCACTCCTAGGCCCTTTCCCATCGGGCAGTTTTCCAGGCAGTCTGCCAACAAGCCTGTAGCATTGCATGAACCTCACACAAGAAGAGATACATTATGCTCCTCATGCTTTCTATTAATATATTTTCTAGATTATGCATATGGAAAGAGGTATTAGCACTTGACATATTTTGGTAGCTGGAGCCTATCGACTTTTACTACGAGACACATCGATAGCCCAATAGCCTTATTAACTACCCCTATTAATCGCTGCAATTTAAGAAAACACGCAGCAGCTACTGTGATTTAACTATGCTTTTTGTCCCACTATAGCACTGGCAAAATTATTTCATGTGCAACCATGTGTAAAGATCCAATTCTAACAGCTGAAGGGGTATAGGGGGCATGAAATGTGAACTACAGAGGAGAGAAGTATGACTGAAAAGAAGGTCCCGTGGCTACTTCAAGGCTAGTTTCAAAATAGTTTATACTGATCTTGTTCTAAGGTAAATGAAAAAACATACTTTCTTTTAGCTGCCAAATACCATAAAGAATCTTAATTCTAATAGTCAAAAAAGCTTACAGTATTTTTCACAGACTTTATTTGCAGGCATGAAGCAGATGGTCAAAACAATTACATTACTGTTAGTCTTGAAATACTGTGTAGAGCAAGTACATTTCCCTATTTCCCTCCCTGGTATCAGTGCTCAACATTTGCAAATATACGCATCTCTTTATGTCTCTTTAAACACAATATAGAGAGAATAGATCTCAACAGCACTATGTTTCCATTACTGTGGCTGAGATGTCTCACTAATTTGCTGCCAGACCTGGATATCTGACGTTGGTCCACAATTGCATTACAGTTACTGTGCTATTATTTCACTTATGTTAGAACACATCCATGTTGAAATCAAGTAAATACACAACTTTTCTTGCTTCGCATCTAAAGCTGATGATAGTCATGCTTAGATGATAGATTTCTAAGTGGTTTTCATTTACAATCATTCAGTGTCCAATGCAGTAGAAGTCACACTGGCAAATTATTTCTTCATTTGCTTAACATTTTATAGCACTGTTTAATTATAAAAGTAAATTATGCAACTCTATATACCCAGAAGATGAACAAAAGGCAGCTTTGAATTACAGAGCTGTAATATAATTTTAGGATTCCGATGCCTCCATAACCCAAAAAAACCCTGTTTATGTTTACGCAGACACTGGGACATTGACATGAAATCACTGATTCACAACTCAGTGACTTGCATTTTATTCAGAGAATGAAACGTATGATCCAGGATTTATTATGCTCAATTCTCTTGATTTCAATTATTGCCTTTTTTCTAAATATTGAATTTGTAAAAAGTATGTCTACATCTCACCTAGTATGAGAAAAATTTGGGTAATGTTGAAATACTTCTCAAGCACCTACCTTTCCAGCACCCGTATTAGATGGATGAAAACAGTACTTTTTCAGTTTCACAATTACAAAGCCCTCTTGCGTTCCAGAAGCCAAATTATTTAACTGTGTAATAAAGTTGGCAGTGGGGAGTAAAATATAATTTATAGTTTGAGCATGACTAGAAATTGCCTCTACTGTGCCATTTTTTTACCTAATACCACCACTGCCCTGACAGCCCTGTGTTGTTGTTGTCAGCTGAGAATGAACACTCCATTCTGAATTCCTCTCTTGAAGCCAAACTCAACCCAGGGATAAAAGTGCTAAGAAGGATCAAACTGGAGGCTTACCAAGAATCTTCAAACCACACCTGTTGAACAATGACATTCTACTCTAACTTCTTATCCTTAATCTTTTTTGTGCTCTTCATGGTAATTCAAGCTCACACTATTCAGATTTAAATATTAATAGATCTCTTCATGACATATGTGTGATCTGGTTTTATATCTGTCTTTCTTGTATGGCAACAGAAGGGGCAGAAAGGAGGAAGCATATGAGGAAGCAAATTTTCTTCCACCTCCCATGGTCTACTGTGCTTCTATGTACTTCTACTGCTTTCTCAAGAGGCAGGAAATGCTAGAAATCTCCTATTTCCTTCTAGACAACAGTTCTTCCTTCAGGGCTGACCTCAGAAAATGCAGTCCCATGCCGTATATTTAGCACAGTGGCACTTGCTCTACAGGGAACAAAATCATAGTATTTAAGAAAAAAAACAAGATCATATTTTGTTTGCGAAGTGGCAGATAGCTCCAATTTGTAGGCAGTAAGTGAAAGCTCATCATTTTCATGGTGAAGAAGTGAAAGACCTTAATGAATCTGGAAGCAAGGAAGATGTATTTTTATCACAGAAGTTGCAGTGTTCTGGACAGTGGGGTACAATGACTGATAAGCATTCAAATTTAAGATGAAAAGATGGAAATAATTACAGAAAAAGATAGACATAAACTGTTTTGCAACGTTGCCTTTTTAATGTACTGTGTATTCAATGCTACTTGACTTCTTGAAAATTTATTGCAAAGTTCTTGAGGCCTGCTCAGCCATCCGAAACAGCTGAGGAGCTGTTGGAAAGCAAGTCTTTCCCCTGAGCGTAGGCTCTACAAGATGAGGAAACACTGAACAGACGGAGTGTGGAAAGGAAACTATTTTGATGATGGCAATTATTAATGAAGCCTATGACTCTGTGAGGCATTCAAATACCACTACGATGGGCAGTAAGTGGTTTAGAACAGCAGAAGTGTGAGGGGAGCATACTGGGCTGCTCTGGGGATTTCTCAGGAAGGGTCCAAGGGTTAGAAGTTAAGAACAATCGGAAGAGAAGAGAAAACAAACCTTTGGAGGCTCAGGAAAAAGAGACTTTCTTCAAGATACAGCAACATTTTCCAAAGAGGTTGTCCAGATTGTATTTCCCTTCTAAATTTTCATAATAACTGTAGCCCTAAATTTACTGCGTACCTACAGGAGAAAGAATTTCCCATTCTCTCTTCTTCTTCATGCTTTTAGCATTACAGCCAGCCCTTTTCCCAGTTACCCAGGGAATGGTAAAACACAAAATAAGGGAAAGAAGGTGAGCAAAATCAAGAGCTCAGACAAATGGTCAAGCCACTGGTTTTACCCTATAACCTACAGTATAAGAGAAATATACACAAAAGGAAAAACTGAGTTAAGACACCTTGGATTCCCTCCTCCACTGATGTTGTGAAAAATTTTTAGTACATTATACTGTATGGTTGGGTTGAACTTGGCTATTAAAATATGGGGTTAGGAAATTTAAAGTTGCCATAAAATTTAATGGCAAAATGAGTCGCATGAATAAAATGCACAGGCTATACCATTGTGATTAAGTATAAAACTAAACACATACTCTATTAATCTCACCTCTTCTGTAATAGTAGGGGGTACTTTACCAAAAAGTGCCTCACAGCATGAGCAAGCAATTACTTCTCATGCAATAAATACCCTCATGTAACAAATATAACCTAGATCTCTAGCCAGAGATTACTGCTTTAGGCCCAGAACTAACCAAAAATATTTTTTTGTAAAAAATCCCACTTGCATTAATTTGTAAGGGTTTCCTTTAACCATTAACCCCACAATAACTCATAGTTTCCAGCTTACTGCGATGTCGTCTTGATATAGAAGTCTTACAATTTTTTTTCTTGATTTCTACGTTGATATGGGTGTCAGTTCAATTTTACAGAACACCTAGCTGAGTACAAACCCATTACTGTCAGCCTTAAGGTTCAAGTACTCCAAACGCAGTTTCGGCTTCTAAGTCTCATGAACAAATTACCAGTAAACCAGATATATACTAATTTAGGTTGAATTGCAATTTACAGGGGTTTTTAGAATAGCTTACTCCGAAATGAAATTCTTTAATAACAGAGATGCACAGGCTTGTAGAGTTCTTTGTACATAGTGTTAGATCTCTTACTCCCTAACCAGTTTGAGATACAAAGCCATATATTGATACTATTTTGAGTTTATTTACACGAAATTCAACATTGTCTGCTTCATGGAAGGAATAGATCATAAAATTGTATTCTATTGCCACTTAGCTGTTACTTGATTCCCAAGTTTTCCAAAGGACAATTATTTATATTACTCTGTGGTAAATTGCCAAAATCTTGGAGGCTGTTAACTTCCGAGAGTTATTCTAAGCCTTTTAGTTTCTTAGTTAAGATGACAAAGAGTAGACTAACAAGTGTATGAAAATTAAGGTGGGGAAGACTGCTGATTGCACATTTGAAGAACAACATGCAAAGTTATTTTTTTGAATATCTGGTTTAAGAAGATGGCATAAACAGGAGGACATGCTTCCCATATTTTATATATTCTTACACAGAACAGAACCAATCATTTCTCATCACCCTACTGAAAAAAGAACTGCGTTTTTCGAATTCTTGACACCGCCTGCTTCTGTTCTCAGGCAGGTTCTCATCTCTTCTCCTTTTCTACTTGGTAGGAGCACCATCGTATTCCTTGTAATTACATTAGGCACAGATCATTTACAGGAGTAGCATGTGTGTACATTCTCTGAAAGCACAGGGCTGAGAAGCCTCACAATGGAATTCTGTTCCCTCTTCATCTGCATGCAGCCTTTGCTAAATCACTCATTTCACTCTGTCTCAGTATCCACCTTAATGTAAAGTCAACAGCACTTTAGAGAGTACCACAGAACTCGAACAGGGCACTGCAAAGCATCAAATCTTTTGCCAGTCAATACTAGAGAAATGTCAGTGAAGAAAACTTTTATCAAGCATGTGGCCAAACTTGCTACACCAGAAATATGCAGAAGTAGTTTAAAAAAACCAGAAGGACTGTACTTGACTGGACATTACAATTGTTTGAATCAACATACATAAAAGGACTACATACTCAACATCTGAAACCCAACAAAACAAAACAAAACAAAACAAAGCCCCAAATGACACTTATTTTGACTTATGAGTTGCATTTTTCCAATGAGAACACTCTGTTCTCCTTTAAAAGACCTTAAAGCTAACTTCCAGAAGGTTCAAAAGGAGAATCCAAATCTCTCATACAACCTGACTGAGTACAGACATCTATGGTATTAACAAATGTAGGGGTTTTTAGAAGAAGGCCTCTTAGAGAGTAGTTGACAGAGGTAGATGGCTCTGCAGCCATGTTTATAAATAAACAGCACAATGAAAACAAACAAAAATATGGGTTTTGGGATGCATTTACTTATTTATGATCCTAGCTTTACAGCAATGTTGAGTCATATCACTACTCGCTGTTGTTAATTTCTGAATTCAGGCAGATTGCTGTGGATAAATTTATCAAGATTATTTTTTAAATTTACTTTCTTTACTTCTTGTTTTGCCATGGAGTCATTATCAGGAAATAAATATTTTCAAATTAAATTACATGAACATGCAGAACCTTGCGTAACAATTGACAGCATGTAGAGCTCGAAATGACACCACTTTCCCTAAATAACAGAAGTATTTTACTTAGAATTTTGCCTACTTAACAAACACCAAATCCTCTGTTTTAAAATTTTAAGAGGTTTCTATTACTTTCTATATTCACAGTTCAGCTGGAACTGAGTTTGGTAGGTCACAGAGTAAGTGCATGTGTAACACAGCTCTATGTAATCAAAGTTACTGGAAAGAAAATATTTAGATGCCTTTTAACCTATCTCTCAGTTAACTCTGTAACCACCAAGGGAATGAAATGATGTTCCTCCTGACTTTCGGGTAATAAGTGTTTGGTAATGCACTGAAATAGTCTTTGGGCAAAGGCAGAAAAGCATACAGCGTTGCTGACGTATTACCTGAATTCTGCCCAACGTCTGTGCTGCAGATCTCACCACATTTGGTATATTTTGCACCTACTGTTGTTCCAATAAGAAAGTCAGAGTGAGCAATTTAAACTCAATTGGTTTATCAAGTGCACAGCTATTATGAAGCACTAATGACAAGTTAATACAGAGAGAATTTTGATTTCTTCAGAATGCTGTTTTCCCTCACATTTCTCACTTGCAGAAATCCCATCATCCATAACCTTTCCTGAGATTATGACGCGCAGAATATGTCATAAAAAACCGAAATAAAATTATGCAATTGCTATTCTCATGTAGCGCATCACATTATCTAAGAAATGGTACATCGAATTAATCTCTTTCCTTAGTATTTAAAAAGTCTTTCAAAATTTATCTGCCTAATTAAGCCAAGTTGCCTTTCAACATTTTTCTATTATTTAGAAATGGGTATTTTATCTGTCTTTAAATGACAACATCCCTAGATGACATTATTCCATAGAATAATGTTAAAGTAGTAGTAGTCTCAGGATAACAGTGTTCATGTGCTTTCATTTTTTTTTCAGTTTTGTAAAAGTCTGTTTAAAAGTTCTTCAGAGAACATCCTCCACTAAGAGAAAACTTCTATTTTTCTTCCTGTGGGTAGGTAATGACTGATTTACTCCCAGAGAAATGTGCAAAAAGCAGCCCCTATGCAGATAAATACAAATGGGTATGGTATTTAATTATAAAATAAAATCTAATTTATTTAATTGAGTATGAAATGGAAGGCCGAAAAATAAGTGTGTTGATAAATTATGCTCTTTGCAACAAACAAATGCAGCTCCACGCAGTGCAAGGCAAACTTCCTACTATCAGAAAAGCCTTAGGGCAACCATTTGACTCATACGTAGCACAGAATTTACATTAATGTTTCTCTTAAATATTTAACAGGTTTGCAGGACCACAGTGAGATACATTACAGAGACATTTATTTATTCTCTGGAGAGAGAGACATTTCACTTTCTAGTCCAAATATAGTATTTCTTGCCTGTATCTGAAAATATATCTGTGTAATATCATAAAAATTATTATTCCTCCTTGTTATACAGAAATGGAAAAAGGAACAATTTCATTGTGATGCTATAGTACTATAGCATATACAGTGGTCCAGATCTAAAATAAAGCCACAATATTTGAGAGACATCAGTATAGTTCTTCACATGCTGGTCTTGGGATGGGAAACATTTATTTTCATTAGCAAACTTAATATAAGAAGTCTCATTTTTCCAAAAAAACCCCAAAAAACCCAAAGATGACTGCGCATAAAATTTAAGAATTAATATTATTTCAATAGCTTCACCTGATGATATAATATTTGATGGGGTTTGGACAAATTGGTTACAGAAACTTGCCATTTACCTTTCATTGAACTTCTAGAAGTTCTTGTTGCCCATTTTTCTATCCTAACATTCTCTGGATGGCAGCAAGTCCATCTGGCTTATCAACCACTTCTCCTAATTCTATATCACCTGCAAAGCTGCTGAGGGTGCACTCTGGCCCACCATCCAGGTCATTCAGGAAGATACTGAACACTGTTGGCACCAGTATCCACACCCGGGGTACTACATTGTACACTGGCCTCCAGCTGGACGTGGTGGTGGTGCTGACCACAACCCCGTGAGCTCAAACTGCTCTCAGAGCACCTCACTGATCAATTATCTGGGATGTTTCTCATCAGCTTGTAAATGAGAGACAGTGTGCAAAACCTTACTAAATTTGACCTAAAAGCCTCTATTGTTCTCCCTTTCTCTACTGAGTCAGCTGGTTTCTTGTAGAAGGCTATCTCATGGTCCAGCTTGACTTCCCCTCATGTAAATCCATGTCTACTCTCAGTCATCTTTTAACCCTTCACGTTTTAGGAAATCAATTCCAGGATTACTTGCTCCATTATCTTCTCTGACCTGCCTCTAGGTTTCTAGATCTTCCTTCTTGTCCTTCTTCAAGATGGCAATGACTTTTACTATCTTAATTGCTATGACCACTCATGGTTTACTGAGAGTAGCCTTACAGTGATGTGGGCCAGCTTTCTCAGCACTTACGGGTGCATCCCATCAGGGCCAATGGACCTGGCTGTGTCCAGTTTGTTTAAATACTTCCTAACCTGATCCACCTCCAGTGAGTGTAAACGTTCCTTGCCCTGAAATTTCATGGGCTATCAGGGCCTGGGGGATTCACGTATGCTGATGTAAGACTGATCTGAATAAGGCATTGAATACCTTGACCTCTACGTGGAGACGTTTCAGTTCAAGAAAGGGCACCTTTTTTTTCCACATTTACAATTTGAACTCTTATTTTTGGTGTTAACTGCTTAAATACTCTGCTGAATCACTTTGACAAAATTCTGGGGAAGATACAGCTATAGGTTTTAATAACTCCATTAACTTCCTGGGTTTGAAAAGATAAGAAGTAGCATCAAGAAGAGATGTACGTCTAAGAAATGTCTCTGCCACTTGCAAAGGAGTTCCCTGAGTCACATAGAGCATGTGAAAATAGAACGAAGTNAATATATAGCTGGATTGCACAATGAAAGACTAAGGAAAAGATGAAATTATCTCAGTGAAGTTTCCTAATTTGGTTTGTGGTAAAAATTCAGCTTATTTCAATTTCTGGGGAAGATTTAAATGGCATGAGTTTTGAAAGGAGCCAAACTCAAATTTTCAAAGCCTTGTCTATAACCTTACTCATTGAGATGATGTTTATATAGCTTCCTACCCTTTCAGGCTGATTGGTCTACACTGAAATAGGTTTGTTCAATAATTATATACACTTAAAAGTATTGTAACACTTCCAGAAATCTTCTGTCAGCAACTATAATATAATTACAATTTTGATCACAGCTCCTAATTTTGAAACTGGCTACCACTCTAATTAATTAATGCCAGCATACTCACAGTTCTTACTTACCACGCCCTATTCCACCACGGGTATAGGGTATAGGCCTTTACCTATACCCATTAGAGTTGAACAAGCTAACACAGTGCTGGGAAAACAGCCAACCCTTATCCCCACAGCATGCTATGATATTATTTAGCTTGTTTCATTTGACTACCATTTCCTACATAGAATGGGCAGCTAGACAATCCTGTTTTACACATACTTTCCCAATAAATCAAATGTTATACAGTCCTCATAAATTTACTGCCCTACAAATTAAAGTGTAGGTTTCAGAGGAACACAGCTTGTCAGATTTGCCTGATACCTGTGTGTATTACATCAAGGCGAGAAGAATTCCAGAGGACAGGCTGAACACATAATACTCTGTAAAGGTAATGCATCCCTGGGCTCTCTCCTAATACAGTCAATGAACACTGCCAGTCATTCACCCTGGTAACTGCAGAAATCTTGTCTTAGGGAAGACCACGTTGCCTTTCTCTCTCTGCTTCTGCTCAGGCCACTCTCTCAAATGAAGGAAAAATGAATTTCCAATGGTGCCAAGACATGAATAGAGGTATTGTTCTCACAGGGGCCTGAATACCTCTGAAATATATCAGAGAATTAGCTTGTCATTTTTTTCTGCTTCCTCTGTAAAGTGTTTTGAAATGACTAATACATTACCGAGAAGCGGCCTCTTACATCTCATGCAGACTAATTCCCCAGGGCTCCCATTATGTCGGCAACCTAAAATG
>VZTA01016310.1:45871-67621 GCA_013398855.1 Mohoua ochrocephala | reverse complement strand
TTTATTAGCATTTAAATCTAAGCCTCAAGTGACAAACATGGATTGAGCAGACCTGACTATTACTACTAGATTTTTCTTCAGCTTCATATAAAAAGGCTGGTTTCCAGTTTTTCTAATTTTTAAAATAATAATTCACATCTATTTGCATATCGCAGGTACATTTAAATTTAAAAAAAAAAAAAGTTTTGTCATGCTTCACAGAACTTTTTCCTTGCTGAGATCTAATTTTCTGATGTATCATTGCTCAATAAACTCTGTTCTCTGTAATAAATAGCAGTAACAATATGGAAGAAATTCTGTAATTTACATAATAAACTGAATAATACACAAAGTATTCTTTGGTAGTGAAGCAGCAAGTAGGATACCAAGAGTATATATTCTGGTTTTTTTTTTTACATTAGTAGGTTTTTGAAGATCTTACCTAACAATTTGTAAAGAAGATTCAAAATTTCTTTCCATGATGTACCATGTTCTTCTCTTGCAATTCCTGCAAAATGAGCTGCGCTGTTGTAGTCGTTCAAGCGATCGATGCAATTTAGAACCAGTGCCAGCATTCCCTAAACACACGTGACAGAGAGGAAAGTCAACTGTACATGAAAAAGCATTGGTCATTGTTTTTTTTAAAGACTTTTTCTTGTATAAATTGGAATGTTACATTATCTTAAATTAAGAAAATCCCAAACAACAAACCAATTGTGCTTAAAAGACTTGAATATGTATTTTTCTGCATAAAAAGAATTAATTTTAGAGAATGATACTATATTATATCTTACACAACTAAGCATTACGAAAAATAAGGAACAAAAATCTGAAAATAAAGGCTTTTACAATTTTTAAGAACACTCTTTTTTACATAAACTCTTCCTTGCATAAGGAAAAAAACGCTTTAAATTTAGATAAAAAGGAATTTTATCTAAAAAATCCCTGATTCAAAGAGGTGGAAATTTTACTATCCAATAAGATATCTGTAAACCAAAGAATTTTAAATACTGGAAGAGATTTGTAACTTCAGTTTGATTGCAGAATCAAATGGTATTGAAAACCTGCAAGCAATTCAAACACGTCTAAAAGGATCATAAAATATGTTTAGTATTTATACAAAAATGTAGTTAGTCCATTTTCAGAAAGGAGCGCTTCAACAATTATGTAATTACATATCCTTCTCTAAAACTGGCATTCTTAGAGTTTCTAGAGGTAAAAAGTTGCAGGGAGATTCGATGGGCAGAAGAGACATCAGAAATAACATCCATTATTGACCCAGGTTTTATTATTCTTTTAGACTATCCAGGTTGTATTACTTCACAGAGAGAAAAATAAATTTCTTGTAAAATGAGATCTATTTAAAGATGCTCAGAAGAATTAAGATCAAATTTTATGACAGAGTGTGTGGCTTGTGACAAGTTTAATATATTTATATATACAATACATACATATATATATCTCTATCTCTATGTATCTCAGCTAGGAACATTACATTATAGATCATAGGCATATATCCAGATGATAACAAGCATACATCTAGATTTTTCTCAATGTTCATGAGACAATACACTTAAAATTAAAATAATGTAAAAATCCCTTATCTCTATACCTCTTCTTTGAATAGATTTTGTCTGTTTTTGAGTGAGCGAAGTTTATTTTGCTTATCTTCGTGTTGTAGGTCTTCTTCGGGAAGCTGGAAGTAAGTGATCAGGTCTTGCAGAGTCTGAGCCATCTCCTCAACAGGCAGGGCGGTGGGTGACAGTGCTCTGTTGTTTCCACTACGGAAAACAAGACTGGCAGCATTAATCATTTCCCCACTGTAATTTACAGTGTTATGTAGCAGCCTGTTCTCTTTTGGTATCTAAATCACATCTTGTTACACATATGACATGTGAGTATGAGCAACAAATGATCTGAACTGAACATCATTCAAACATCTGTTATTTGGGTGTCCAGCACTCAGAGCTTCCTGAAGTGGAATCATGTTTCCCTTTCTGCACTGATATAAACAGAGAGAATTTTTTAAAAAATGAAAAAAAATTAGAAGAAATATAATTTAGCAAAAGAAAAGAAAATGAGATGAAAGCTGTACCAAAGTCATTTTCCACGGTAATTGATTTTGTTTAGATACTTTAAATCCCATTAAACTTATAGGTGTAACGTGCAATAACAGCAGCACTCACTGAAGTTATACACCCACTCTGGAAAAAGAGCACAAAAGTAGCAGGTAATCCTAACCATGAATTAGATCTTCTGTATCTATTCCACATTGGAAATAAAGAAGGGTGGGATTTAAAATTATGAAGCATTTCAAAGAACCTCTGTTGTCAGTAAAATAATGTCTTCTTCCGTTCAAGTATTTTCTCAGTCTTGTGTGATAACCCAGTTTTCCACAGCCTGACTGCTATAAATAGTATCATCTAGCAGGCACTGACTGCTGGCAAAGGTGGCTCTGTTTTATATCCTCAGCCTAAGAAATACAAAGGAGCAGTGCAGGTTCTCGAGATACTGAAGTAATAATGTTTTAAACACAGGCTCATATGGTGGGCAAATAGTTAATTACAAACTCCTTTTTCTTTATTTTTTCATCAAATATTACATCGAGTATTATAAAGGTGAACACTTCATCATCATAATTAAAACTTCCGCCAAGCACTACAAAGAATAGTTCCTTCAGTACAAAATACATTTTTATAGATTTAGTTACACAAAGTTCTAGGTACCTTTGAATACTCACTAATAGAATTAGGCTAAGATCAGTTAGCATGTTTTCTTCAACATGGATTATGATCCATCTTGCTTCTGGTTCAAGGTATTAGATTTCATGTAAATAATCTCAAATAAACTGTTCTATCTATTTAATGGCATTACTAATCAAAATTGCAAATATAAAGCCATAAAAATATATTTCTAATAGCTTCTAAATTCAAATACTTGAAAGCAGGACATAAGGATTCTCTTAGAGAAATTCTTATATTTCAGAATACTTTGAAAACAGGGTAACAACTACCTTATAAAGTGGCTGAATAAGCTTGTAGTGTTGCGAATGATTCGAGCAGCCTGGGATTCCTCCTGCTGGCATCTTTGTAGTGTGAGACCATCATCCATATGACCTTCTTGGTGTAATATAACCTATTGAAAGTCAGTAATTATCATGATAATTACTTAGAAACACTTTCTGTTTTTAAATTTTTTTTTACTTATTTCAATAGTGCACTGAAAAAAGTAATTTGCATATATACAGATGTGTTAATCACTTTATCTGGACACCCATTAAATAACTACAAGTTTTTCAATCTCACACAAGTTATCCAGAGAAGACAATGTAATATATTTTTATTCTTCCACAATTCATTAAAATGATTCTCTTAAAAATATTTTCAGATTGCAACAAAAAATGTCATTCTTTCTATATTCTAGCTCTCAGGGAAGGAGGAACTTCACTTTCTTAAGCATCATTTACGGAAGGATTCATGTTTAAAGACTGTTGACAAGAAAAATCAAGCTGGAGTGACAAAAAGGACAAGGCAGCTAAAGGAGCAATAGTGTTTATGAGCAACTTCTGATTCATTTAACTGTTTCTACACAGTATGTTGGATTCTTATCAGAACCAGATATGAACATCATATGAACTTCAAGCAATAACAGTGATCCTTTGGTGGGGTTTTAATCTTTCACTTTGAATAAACACACAATGTCAGAGAAAGCCAGCATCACTTTTAGGTATCACGAAAACAACTCTTGGTCATTTTGAGTCATTAAAATCCTACAGCAATTTTGTAAGAAGTAAATGTGAGTTATCCTGCTTCTTTGTCCAAGAGGCAATCTACGGAATTCTCCACCAAAAAATGTATCTTTTTATCTTTCTGTTAGTAAAAGTTTGCAACCCACCTTCCCAGCCAGCAGAGTAGTTCTGAGGGTGTGAATAGTGAACAAAGAAACTAGCAATGTTATACAAGTGGTCACTGCCACAAATGGGAAAGTTATTTACCAACAGCTTTTGTACTTATTAGCATGTATATCAAAGCACTGGAAAGTGATGTTTTTCTATGCTTGGCAGAATCTACTCTGCACATGTGCTCTGTTCCTTTGAACATGCTGAGGAAGAGCTTTTAAAAGAGACAAACATCATCTGCTGAGTTTATCTGGACAGCAGAATCCATGGAAATATGATGGAGAAGATTGGGAAAATATTTTTGAATTATTACATTAATAATATTTTCTTTAAGGAGACTAGTTTAAAATTTGGACTTCTTTCCTCTTTTTTCAGATACTTCTTTATAGAGAACCACAGTGTGGGTGACTTTGCTAGCTTAAATATCACTGTTTCCATAGAGAAGGTCCTGAGGTCTCTAAACTGAAGAGTAAGTGAAGATCTGTTCTTCCCATCGCAAAATTAGTAAGAAAACATTTGACAATCAAATAATGTTTCCTCAGGCCATTGTGTGTAGCTCCAGATTTTGGAGCTACAGGAATGAAAACGTTTGACAGATAGGGTATTAAAGCTGTCATGCCTTGCAAAATGATTGCATCTTCATTATTGTAGAGCAGATAGGGACTCTTCTCCCTAAGTATGCAGTGGATGAGTGAAAAGTCTTTTAGAAGGACCTCATCTTTCCTATTTCTCTGACCAAAACCATAAACCAAACCAGAAAACCAACAAACAACCCAAACCTCAATGAAATCATTCAGAAACATCACAATGACAGGAAAGAGCTATTTAGAATTCCAGTAAGTACATCACAGGCAGAAGCATCCAGCACTGGCTACCATCAATTCCTCAGATAAAACACTTCTCTGCATATAAAAAGGGGCATTTGGCACTGCCTTGCTTGTTGAGGTACAGCAAGGAATTGACCAGCGCTGTGAGCAATGGCCTCCAGGGCATGAATCCGAATCATGTAGCATATGTTCTCCTGCTCCCTGAGCTCGGGCATTTCGGAGCTCTGCAGGAGTTCATTGCTTGCACAAAAGCAAGCTCTCAAACTGGAAAGATAGACACCCATCACCCACTGGATGGTGGAGGGATGTCGACTAGAATGTTGACACAAACATTAACATTACCTGGCAAAATCTTGAATCCTTGGTTACCACAATCTCAGAGAGAAAACAAATAAAAATTCTGGCAGGAATCATGAAACAAAAGCCTTATAAATGATGCCAGAATTTCTTTCATATTTGTTAGTGTAATAATTAGATACATGAAACTACACCAAAGCCAACCAACTTCATTTTCTTTCTTAAGAAATTTTTACTTGGAATTTTTAGTATTTTATAACAGAACTAATCTCATAGCTGTTTTCTCCTCTCTATGCCCTTACAGAAGCTGACGGTGATAATAGCTAGGTTATGTCAGAAGAGCATCCTTTGCCTCTCGCAAAAACAAGGTATTTCTCAATCCTCCTGGGCTAGTGAGTCATGTTACAGAAAGTGCAGGCCAGCTTCAGAAGGAATACAGTGAGTGAAAGCGAAAATTGCCTAACACAATGATGGCAGAGGATGAATACAAAGCAATTACTTCAGTTCTAATGTAGAAAAACTAATTTTATATGAAATTTAAAGGGATATATACATCTAAAGCTGCTTACAAGATTACAGCCTAAAATCAAATATTGCAGAGCATGAAAAACTGTTTCTTGCTTCCACAGGAATATCAATTGCATGAAGCTGGAAGGTTTGGATTTTCTTCTGTTTGAAGGCACTTAAAAAGACAGAATTCCCCAGGTGAGAGGGCAACGAAAGATTTGAAGTCTTTGAACATGAATGAAACAGTTTCAAAGGAGAATAAAAGTGACAGGCAATTATGGAGGTTCTTTTAGTCCCTTGCTGCTGAGCAGAAAACTGGAGAAACAAAATACTAAACGCCACAGGAAGCTATTGTAAAATTCTTCATTGAATACAGAGGACGAATCTACACGTTGCCTTTTCAAGAAGTAAAATTGGACTCTCCGAGGAAGCAGAATGACATAGCCAGTTCTGGCATGGGAAAGGAAGAGGCCATCATTGTGTGGTTTAATTTTTTATCAAGAAAACACTGAATCACTGGCATTTAAAGAATTTCTCTGATCGGCCAGGTTGCTGAGAAGTGAAGGTGTTGGGCACTCCCTGCCCATTGATGATGACCACGTGTGCTGCATATGAATATGTGTGATTATGCCGAGGGAGTGTGGTGAGGACCTCACTGTTTTGTACTGCAGTGCCTGTGTAGGGGTATTCTATTATGAATGTACACGTATGAAAGTAATTAAAGAAGAATTCCAACTTCTTTTCAGTAATGAACTTTTTTATTTTTTCTTTTTTCATGTTCTAATGATGAGTTTGAGTTGTAAAAATCTACAAAGAGAGAAGCAAGGAATCCTTTGGTAATGATGCAGTTATGTGAAGCTAGTACTAAACTCCTCAACACTGAATGAAATATGAACATAAAATTTGAAGATATAACAGGTCATATGCCACTAATTAAGAATATAATCATGCCCTAAAGTCAAAAGACTGAGAGAAAGACCTTCTTGATGTCATATCACAATTACAGCTAACATTTTGGGAGGAAATTATTCTCTAATATCCCTTAAGAATCTTGATTATTTTCTAAGGCCGTTTCTTAAGTGACAAATTTAATTGCCATTTCACATAATATATTTAATTTTAAAAATCTAAAACACCACTGAATGAGAGATGCCTTATTAGTTTACACCAGTTACAACAGTTAAAATTAGATTTTACATAATTATCCAAATCAGGAATTTCCATCTTTTACTGGTGTAAAAAAAATTGAGCACAAATTAATAATTTCTTCTGAGAAAAAAGTAGTTAAATACATTTCTTAATGACAAAGTTTTTCTACAATTGCATAGTTACATTAATATCCATCACTGTTTTCATTTTCAGAGTGAAATATTCACATTTTCAACATAGGAGCACAAACAGTTAAACTCACACTGATTTCACAAGTAATTAAAGGAAAAACATTACCTTTCTTTTCAAGGGACCTAAACGTGCTGATTTAGCATCCTGTGCTTTGTAAGTCAACCATAAGGCAGTGGCCACATGTTGGACAAAACAGATTGAATCACCATACTTTATTTCTGGGACTCCCATTCCATCGATGTCACGTTTGAGACCAGATTCCTGCTTTTCTTTCAGCTCCTAAGGAGATAAAATAGAGTTGGCATCTAATCTTTGTATTGGAATAGGATAAAGCATTGAATTCTACACTGATACATATTACAATACTGAGCAATATTTATGCTACTTATGCTGCTAAGATGCAGCTAAATTTCAATTCATATGATTTCTGCTTCTATCCAATTACTCTTTCAGACTGTGATTAAAAATAATTTCAACTCTGAAGCATCATTTTCACTGAAGCAAAAAAAATCAAATAAAATCCATTACAGTGGATTCATACAAAAAAAATCTTTAGATGTTTATCTTAACCTATTCAGTAATGGAGTTAGTGATATAAATAAAGTTTCTGTTTAACAGAGTCTGTAGAACTCCATGTAGCCAACTTTTTTGAATTTTAGCTTAGACAGGAAAAATAAAAATAAACTTATTTCATAATGTAGTTAAAATATTTCATAATGTAAAATTTCAAAATGTAGCTAAACATTTTTTTGTTTCTAATTTGTATATACAAATATAAATTTCGCCTAGAATAATACCTTGGCATTGAACAATGAGCAAAAAAGAAAATATTCATTATTTTAAAAGTACAGTTTGGCTTTTGTATTTACTTTACTTTTGCATTTCTCAATTTTTTACATCTATTTCTATAAATAAATAAAAAAATAATGTTTTAACATATCCATTTTGTAAGAAGATTTGGATTCTTTGAAACCTCTTTTAAAGACATTGCTCAATGCTTGGCTGGAACACCCATTTTTTAAGACCAATTTATTTGTTAATCCCATTATTCTTCATTTACAGCTGGGGAATTTTAAGACTTCAGCACTTTAAAATAAAGTAGTTGTCCTTTAAAAAATGATTTCAGGAATAAGAATAGAATTATGCTGCAAACTTTGTAATAGCAAGTTATGGATGCATGTGATTCAACAACAAAAAAAGTAAATAGAGTAATTAAATAACATCATTTTTCTATGATTGCAATGGCTGATGGATTTCAGCGTAGATAGTTGTTAATTTTTTGCTAACTAAACAAAATATGTTAGAAATTAATACGCAGTCTAAATTTTTATGTGTGTAACAAGGTCTTTTATTTCATTTCAGGTTACATAGTGTTCAACATCTGTGGAGTAACAGGAGTTGTATTTTATCCATGCTAATCTGCTTTCGTTTATATGTAATTTAACTGCCACATTTCAACAATAATTTCAGTTGGAACAGGTACCATTATAATGCCAAGATGAAGTTGAATGAAATTACAAGACATTCCTTGAGGATACCATTGCAATGTCAAGGCTATGAGGCATCATATTTTTGTGGACTGAGCTATCACACCCAGAAAAGGATGAACTATTTCAATACACATTTGCAGCGGGGATATTAAGTGAAAATTACAATGAAATAGAACAAATTCACTAACTGTCAGAAATTTATTATTTGTCTTTACGAAGTATCCTGGAGACTAAAACTTTTTTTCTCGAATATTGTGTCTGCATGAATAATCAAGCATCAATGAAAATTTCAAAGAAAGAAATCTTAGTGTGGTAAGAAGCAATCCTAATTAAGTTACTTTTTAAAAAAAATTGGGTGATACTGATCCCTTTTGAAAACACTAAACATAGTGAAAAACCTCCATTTTTTTAAATTTCAGAAATAAATTTTTAGAATTATTTCAGGGGCCTGAAGGCTGTTTTCACTTTGAGAAATACAGCATAAATTCCTCTTCGTCATGTTTTGCTCTTTGCGCTCTGTCCAGCTTCTCTAGGATTTCAGCCAAGTAATTTGATCACCATGTGCAAAGACACGGTGTATTTTACAACAGCTGAACAGTCTAGCCAGATAAAGATTACTGGGGGAGAAGGGGAAAAAAACTTCTCCTATCTAGATATTTGTACATATCTTAACAGTAAAGTATCCAAACGCTTTCCCTTTTAAAACCCTCTCTTCACAACCTAGTCTCAGTTTAACTCCCTCAGGCCATGAATTAATCAAATCAAAGAAAAAAAAATCCTGGAAGTTGGCAAAGGAAAAATAATAGCAACAACAAAAAATACCCCAAACCAAACCAAACAAACAAAAGAGATGGAATGAACAAAGGAATTTGAGGGCAAAGCTGTCAAATATGATATTTCAAAAGATGTTAAATATACTAGAGGAAGGGCAAGAATTAGAAAGTGAGAAAGAATCATAGATTCCTACGTGATAAAAAAAGGAATACAAGTAATGGCAAAGTGAACAGGGCAAATAAACTCAACTTTCTTTACAAAGATTTTACAATAGTAAAAAACATAGTAGGGTACACATTTTTGCCAGCTTAAGGGCTTGTTTAGGCACTCTTAAGAATGGGAAAACAACCTGTCTGCTGAACTCTCACTAAATCTAACTTGCATGAGCCAATTGAAATTTTATCTTTTGGTATTGCACCCTGTTATTGCATTAATAAGTACTGCTATAGATACTCCAATTCAGCAAAAGAAAAAGATAAAAGGTCTACAGATAAAAGAGCTCTCTTACTACTGGTCTTACTGTGCTCTGTATACTTTGCTTTATACATTTGTACATCCCAGTAGACAAGAGAAAAAAAAGTTACTTTCATTTCACCCTCTATTTTCTCTTCCCATAAAAAATAAGTAGAAAAAATAGTTTAATACTGTATTTGAAATGCAGTGCTTACTGGGAAATTATAATTATAAAATATTAACTTGAAAATAAGTATTTGAACTTTTAGAGACAAATGTAGGTAAAGGCCTCTGCCTCTTTGGGTCTTAGTCCAAAACCAAATTGAACTTTATGATTACTACCATACTATTACAACATCCTGATGCCATTTTGAGTCCCTAAAACAGCTATGTGCTGGCAGTAATATTAAAATGATATTAAATCCTTCTGCATGAGTCATCTGTGACTTTTGAATGTGTCAGAATGTTACTTACCAAGACTGTATCAATAACATCTTCATTGTCACTTATACATACCACCACAAAAACAAAATATGAAATCTCAAATACTAATTCCTGGCTACACAAGTTAAAGTAAACAATTATTTTTAAATATGCTCCTGTTTCCACTGTGTTTAGTCTCAAGGAAATTTGTAAGCAGACCCAAGATTCTACCCAGCAGTGTATACTGAGCCAAGTACTGTGCTGGAATGAGAACATCCCATTTCAAAACAGGATTCCATCTGGTGTAGAGAAACTGCTGTCTCTGTTGTCACAAGGCATTACAGATCTGTTGCCTTAAAATATAAAGGTTGACATTTTCAAACTTGGTCAAAAGTAAGCTCTATATTAAAACCAATAAAAGATGCAATTTGGAGGGGGGAGCGGTCCATCGATTTTAAGATTAGTTTGCAGCAATTAGCAGTAAACAGGCATGTATTACATGTGTTATTTTCATTGAAATCAGCACCATAATGTTCTTTAGCATATACCTTAACTTTTTTTAAAGTTTCCTTCTGTTCTTATTTACGTAAGAACATGTTAAGGAAAACTCTAATTTGAATTTTATAATTTAAAATTAGTTTCAATTTCCAGTGTTATCCATCAAAAGAGAATAAAGAGTGAAAGTAAATATACTGTGAATGCAACCACAGGTTTTGAAAAGCAAGGAAAATATTGCTGAAGTGGAATATAACAATATTGAGGAAGAAGGTGTGTTTTCAACAAGAAGGTCTGTGTAAAAACTGCTGGAAAAATAAGACTTTATTTAAGTCATGTATTACAGGCTCCTGGGAAGCCTTGGGGATTTCCATATTCACATAGCTCTGCTTTCTGGCAAAGATAATATATTTTTTCTACAAAACCCTTCTGCTGGCTTCCAAACCAGAAAGAAAACCACGATGAGGAAATGTTTCATTTCCTTTTGGATGCTCTGCAGCAATGCTTATTGTAAGCAATCTGCTCTGAACTGGTGTTGACTGTGCCTGGGGCAAAAGGCTGGACTAGATGGCTTCCCAGGGTCCTTTTCAATCAGAATTATTCTATTAGTCTGAGGGATGAGAGTGCTATAAACAGACAGGTATCCTACCCCATATTTTTAAGAATCTGTACACAGCTGGACGTGAAGGCATTAGACAGATATCTTGAAAGTTCCCTGAATTCACGCCATGTTGAGGTACATGCAAGTGAAAAGGTTTCTTCATTGAGAAAATGAACCAATAAAAGGTTTGCAAACACATATATGCAGAAATTAAGATAAAAACACCAGCGTATATCTAGTCTAACTATTAACTTCTGTGGTTCTTTTTTCCCTCAATTTGTGTGCAAGCAGCACTTGGCTTTAAGAGCCCTTTTCTTCTCACAGTCCAGGTCAACCTTTGGGGTTTACTCCCTTCCCAAACATCATCTTTCTTTCTTCAGGAAGAGTTATCATTGATTGTTCCCCTCACCTTTGGAAACACTAACGGCTCTACCTATGGGACAGCGCAGCTCTTACCTCCTCAGACAATAAAGAACAATTCTTGTCCTTGGCACCAAATTCATAACCTATCACGAGGTAAAACCATTCTTTTCTATGTAGGACAGCACAAATGGGACAGGATGATGAGACACTGAGCTTGGATTTAATATAAAAATGTACATTAACAACCATATTATGTATAAACACAGTGGGCATGAATGACTTCTGCATAATTAATTACTACTGTACTTCAGCTTAGTCATTTTGGGCACTGCAATAAATTTCACTAGAGTGCCTTCGAGGCACACCTCAACAAAAAGAGTAAAAAAATAGAGCATGTTTACTCAATATAACAGAAATTATATTATAAATGTGCATATATAAATATTAAATTTACATACTCAAAATTTATACATTTATATGCATAGATTAAAATGTTGAAAAACAGCAGGACAACTGGTGTCCAATTAGGCAGTGAGTACATCAAAGGAATTTTAACTCAAAGTTTAACCAGTAACTGTGGCACTCCTGGGATACTCATCATTCTTACCAGGGTGCCATGATTTGCCAATAATGGGAAAAAATTACAGCTGTAATAAATACCCCAGAGCAACTTTTTTTTTTTTTTAATTTCACATTTTCAATAATTTTGATTGGGTAAAATAAAAATTCATGAAATATCATATGCATTCACACTAATAAACATCATTATTTTGAACACGCTAAAAAGAAGTATTTGATTTATTACACTAACAAAGTTCTAGCATTTGCCAAGACTCTTAATGTTAGATTTTATCTAATGTTCAACTAATCTTAAAGATTCTTTTTCACTTTCAGATTTCTTTATTCTTAATGATCATATAGAATTCTGAATTATGTGGAAAATTTAGCTTTTTTTAGTTAATAAAAAACTCTATTGTAGCAGCTATGGCAACTATTTATAAGTAAAATCATGAAAGAACATAAAAACTTTTAATCATCTTTGATTACAAAACCTTTCACTTTCTGGGAAAAAAAAGTTATTAATTTTGCCTACCTCCATAATCATTCTTCATTGTCTCTCCCTTGTAATGTTTTTCCCAGCTGGAAACAACGAAAAAGCTAATAACATGCAATTAGCAGCTCACTAAAGAGCATAATTTGAAAACATATGGTTTAGAAATCACTGACTACATTTGCCTTACATTTAGGAAAAACTTGATTGAGTTCAGTTCTTATCAGCACACTGCATAAAGAACAGCAGCTGAACTGAATTCAATTGAATTCAATAACGACAGATAGAGCTGGAACGTGTAACACTCTAATTAGATTCTGTCCAACTAAAATAAGTCTATAATTATTAAAGTATTCATATTAAACCACTGTATCTTGCACTGTATTAGGTTTAATCTTGTTTTTTAAAACCGGCAACAGTTTGGTTTATTCTAAAGTTTATCAATCACCCTTATTTTTCCTCCATGAGACCTTTGTTATTCTTGACTCAGGTTGTTTACGTTTGTATTTAAATGCACAATCCCTGGCATTTGCTTCAATTTAGAAATTACAAGTAATTTACAGTGTTGTTGAAACAATTCAGATTTACTATTTGAGTGCTCCACATTCAGAACAAATTTGCATTGTATTTATTTACCTTTGATGCTCTAAAACAAAAGGCAGTAGATGTTGTGTCTGACTTTTCTCTGTCTAATATCACCACTCCTTCATCGTCATTCAGAGCCAAGTACTTTCCTGTCGTAATATGTCGGAGACGGAAAGGCTGCCCCCATCTGATGTTACTTCCACTCCAGCTAAACATAAGAGACATCAAAACATAGTTTAAGTAAGTAAAACTAGTATTTCTACTTTTGGTTTTAAAGATGTTCAGAAAATAGAATGTGCTAGATTCCTTTTTGGTTCCGATTTCAATACTTGCATTAAAACAGATGCAAAATTGTTAATTCATTTGCAAAGGGAACCCTGGTAAGGAGTATGGCTTCCACCTTCTTGTTTCTACACCCTCTCTCCATCTTATCAGGGTGTTACATATGGTGTCCATAAAAAAATCCTACTGCTGTATTTTAGTTGACTGACTAAATAAACAAATTAAGCCTCGGTGGGGACTCAACATTCCACAGAATTATCCTACATCTGTGTTAGTTGTGAGGGCATTTCACTTACAATCACAAACACACCAAGGGTAAAACAAGCATAGAGTTCAGAAGGCCATCAAAAGCCATACATGGTCTTACGATATATATTGAAATTTCACTTGCAGGGAAATAACAGACAGATAATCACATAGGAAGGAGATAATCTTTAAAAAACAAAAAAAAAACAAGAAACACAGAAGGGATATTATTGCTCTTATTTCCGCTCATTCTTATAAAACTCCAAGTAAAACTAGGAATGCATTTTACTTTTGGAAAGAAGCAATGTTTTAGTAGACATATCTCAGGGGCAATGCTGCTTTTGACATGGAAGACAGAAAAAAATCTATTCTATCACAGTAGGTTGCTTTTTGTTATTGACAAAGAGCCTACTAACATATCATAAAGTGTGACAAATATATATTCGGCCTTAAGGGTTTGTAACAATCAAATTTCTATTAACATAACAAAAGTTGCTAACAAAAAAAAAAATTAAAAATATCAGTACCTTATTCGAAGGGGTTCTACTCTCCACAACGACCTTGCTCGGATGCCAGCTCCTCCAGTTTCATAAAATACTTTCCTACAGAAAAGATTCAGAAGACCATCCTCTTGTGTTTATTTGTGCTTATGTAGTATTTATAACTTACTTCTCTGTAAACTGTACATGACTCACTACTTTTCTCCCAGTAAACAAATGTGATTGAATGGACAGAAGATTCCTACTCATCAGTGAGTCTATGATAAACAATCCAAATGTCCCTGGTAAATTAGATTATTTCCATTAAGGTAGTCTCTTCTCAGGAGCTGATAAAATGCTTAGCCTTGAAAGTGGCTGGGAAACTTTTCCTGTCATTTAACCGGCCATAAAAATATATAATTCCTACAGTTCTCAAGATATTAATGTACATTATTAATGGTTTCAAATACATACCATATTTTAAAATAAAGGTATACATTTTCAGATGAAAACGACATGAACACAACATCAGAGACTTCATTCCTAAAATTACTTCCATGTTTCTTAATAAAAGGTAAAAATGGTGGTGATGACAAAAATTCTGTGTTATAATCCTCACAAAACAGATCATGCAATCAGACAAATAAAAAACAGGAAGTGAAAGGATTAAGGCTTTACTATAGTTTCGTTTTCTTGAACTATTGGCTGGAGGTTAGTAATGTGTTCTAGTGTAGAAACTAATATTCTACTCAATAATCAAATACAAACAAGGAAAATCTATGGTGGATTAGCCCTGTTCACAGGAAGTTTTTAATGTTTTAATAATCATTCATGTCTTGTCATCTAATCACCAGAATTTGTATAAACTTTCTCACTTATAATGAGTATAGGAAATGCAATGGATAATAGGAAAGGTCTGAATGCCTACCAAAAGATGAAAAACTTTTTTACATGTTATTCCTCTGAGAAGGACTAATCCACGCTAGCATGCACAGAAGCTGGACCTTCTATTGTACTTTAGCGTCTGAAAAAATGGGCAGCAAGGGAGTTTAAAATCTTCCTTCCTGCTCTGGCAAACTTGACTGAATACTGCAAATGCATGCAAAAAGATGCCACAATCTAGCTGTTATATAGCAGAATTAAAGTAGCATTTTGAAATGCAGAATTTTCACTGGTTTTCAAATTGTCAAATTCTTTTCCTATTTTCATCAGCTAGCAGGCAAAAAATTTAAAAAGCTGTTTAGTAGTGTTCTTATGCAGCCATGGGACCTGAAAATCAACTTGTAAAATAAAAGTTGTGGTTTTCATATCTGAGCAAGTATTTCTACACCTTTTCTTCTACTGAGAACACTTAAGGGCCTCTTTCTTGGGCAACACCAATAAAATCCTGGAAGAATCATGAAGTATACTGAAGCATGGCAAACCATTTGCACCCAGCTGCTTTATAAGATGATGGACTTTTATTTACACATCTACTTTAGGAGTCACATTTAAGGGCACACATGTGATATCAAATATTTCGAAATGTTAGTCCACCAGAAGAGTAAGAATACATATTCCTCATGCTAAAAGTAGTAGTATTTCCCTCACATCTCGTCTTGCAAGAAAATATTTTGGTACTCTAAATAAAAATAAAAAATAAACCAAAATAAAATAAAAATAAACCAAATAACCCCTAGCTGTCAATTCATCTTCATTTCCAGACTCCATGAATTTGATCTTCAAGGTCACTTCCAACCTGGGTTGTTACATGATTCTATGAATATACTGAATGCACAATAACTATCTGGAGTTCTCCATTTTCATTCTATGCCTTTGGTCCTACTGACCTTATTGATTTTACTTTTGGCAGACTCTAAATCCTAGCTAAGCTCAAACCTAAGTATTCATTTCCACTCTCTCTGACCTCCTTCATTTCTCCTTGGCCCAACTCAACCGTTCTATCTCTAAAAGACTATCATACGTATGGTTCAGTATCATAAATATAGTTCAGTTCGCCTGATATAGTCACAGATGTAGTCTCTGTTCACCTCTTATACTTTTAATTCCTATACTTCTTAAAATTTAAAATATTTTCCAGCTTTTTCTATATGCAACACCAGACCAGCATTAGTGATCTGCTCTTTCAGTAACAAAGCTGCATATAAAAAAGTGCTGCTTTTTCTCAACAGCATCCACATACATTTTTTTTTTTCATCTACTTGATTCCGTCTACCCATCTTTTTTTTTTCTTTCCAAGCTAGCCTTTTTGATGTTCAGTATGTCCACCCCAAGTATTTCCATTCGGCTTGTTATAACTCACAGAATCATCAGGCTGGAAGAGACCTTCAAGATCATCGAGTCCAACCCACACCCACCACATCAACTAAACCATGGCACTGAGTGCCACATCCAATTGTTTTTTTGAACACATCCAGGGATGATGACTCCACCACCTCCCTGGGCAGACAATTCCAGAACTTTATCATTCTTTCAGTAAAAAACTTTTTCCTAACATCCAACCTGAATTTCCTTTGGCGCAGCTTGAGACTGTGTCCTCTTGTTCTGTCAGTTGTTGCCTGGAAAAAGAGACCAACCCCCACCTGACTACAACCACCTTTCAGGTAGTTATAGAGAGTGATAAGGTCATCTCTGAGTCTTCTTTTCTCCAGGCTAAATGACCCCAGCCCCCTCAGGGCTTGTGTTCCAAGGCCTTCACCAGCCTTGTCACCTCCTTTGGACGCGTTCCTCAACATCCTTCCTGAGCTGAGGAGCCCAGAACTGGACACAGTACTCGAGGTGTGGCCTCACCAGTGCCAAGTACGGGGGAAGAATGACTTCCCAGGTCCTGCTGGCCCCACTATTTCTGATACAGGCCAGGATGCTGTTGGCCTTCTTGGCCACCAGGGCATACTGCTGGCTCATGTTCGGTCAGCTGTCGACCCTTTCTGTCTGGGCACTGTCCAGCCACGCTGTCCCCAGCCTATTGAGTTGCAGGGGGTTATTGTGGCCAAAATGCAACTTGGACTTGTTAAACTTCATCTTATTGGACTCTGCCCATCTATCCAACCATTCCTGGTCTCTTTGCAGAGCCCTCCTACCTTCCAACAGGTCAACACACGCTCCTAGCTTGGTGTCATCTGCAAATTTACTAATAGTAGACTCAATATCCTCATCCATGTCATCAATAAAAATATTAAACAAAACTGGCCCCAGCACAGATCCCTGAGGGACACCACTGGTGACTATCTGCCAACTGGATGCAGCACAGTTCACCACCACCCTCTGGGCCTGGCCATCCAGCCAGTTCTTAACCCAGCGAAGAGTGCACCTGTCCAAGCCATGGGCTGCCAGCTTTTCCAGGAGTCTACTGTGGCAGACAGTGTCAAAGGCCTTGCTGAAGTTCAAATAGACAACATCCACAGCCTTTCCTGCATCCAGCAGGTGGGTCACCTGGTCATAAAAGGAGATCAGGCTGGTCAAACACGACCTGCCCCTCCTAAACCCATGCTGGCTGGGTCTGATCCCCCAGCCATCCTGTAGGTGCTATGTGATGACACTCAAAATAAACCGTTCCATTACCTTACCGGGTACCGAGGTTAGACTGGCCTATAGTTTCCAGGATCCTCCTTCCTACCCTTCTTGTGAATGGGCGTCACGTTGGCCAGCTTCCAGTCATCTGGAACCTCACCAGTGAGCCAGGACTGTTGGTAAANATGGAGAGCGGCTTTGCAAGCTCATCTGCCAGCTCCCTCATCACCCTGGGATGGATCCCATCTGGTCCCATAGATTTATGAACATCCAAGCAGCTCAGCAGTTCTCTGACTGCTTCCTTCAGGATAACAGGGGGACCATCCTGCTCCCTGACACCATCTACCAGCCCAGGAGGACAGCTGTCCTGAGGACAAACTGTCTTTTCAATAAAGACCGAGGCAAAGAAGGCGTTAAGCACCTCCACCTTCTCACCATCTGCAGTCACTAAATTTCCTCCTGCATCCAGTAGAGAACCGAGGCTGTTCTTACCCTTCCTTTTGCCATTAATATATTTGTAAAAACGTTTTTTATTATCCTTCACAAAAGTTGTCAAATTAAGTTCTAACTGAGCTTTGGCCCCTCTAATTTTTTTCCTACATGCCCCAACAACCCCCTTAAATATTTCCTGAGATACCTGACCCTCCTTCCAAAGATGATACATCCTCTTTTTATTCCTTACTTCCTTCATAAGCTCCTTGTCTATCCAGGGTGGACATTTGCCTTGTTGACTCATCTTTCAGCACACAGGGACAGTCTGTTCCTGTGCCCTCAAGATCTCTGTTTTGAAGCATGCCCACCCTTCCTGAACTCCTTTGTTTTTAAGGGCTGCTTCTCAAGGACCTCTCCAAATAAGTCTCCTGAATAGGCCAAAGTCTGCCCTCCAGAAGTCTAGTGCGAAAGTTTATTGATGCCCCTCACTTTCTCTAATGCTCCTTAGTCTCTCTACTTCCTCCTTAAGCTTGGCCACCAGAGAAAGGAGATCACTCACCTGTTCACGCCTCAGGCAGGCACCTTTTACAACATCCCCTGGTACTACTGACAAGCTCAAACACTCCTCACAGGAAGGGGTCTGGACAGACCCGTCCTTCTTGGAGGGTTGTTTGGCTAGGTACACTTTTACTAAAGACCTTAGGATTCTTATCAGAGAATAGTCTCTGTGTGAATTGTTAAAGAGCATTCTCTACAGAAATGTTCAAAAATAAGATTTCTATTTTATGAAAAGAGAAATCTTCACTGCTGTCCAACTTAACTTATCTAACATTCCTAATGAAATGCCTAGAACTGATTAAATAAAGAGATGGAAATAAACACAAACATTTTCTACATCTCTTTCTCTTCTTGTTACTAATTGAGGTTTTTTTGTATTTTCATTTTGTTTTGATAATGTAAATGTAACTCCTACAACTATGACACAGGACAAATGGCCTTATGTCTGTTATTTAAGTCATAAATCCAAAAGACAGGAAAACTTCAAATCATCCATCACTATCATACATTTGAAAATGTTCAATATAGCATTCACTTTTTTATCAATTTTAGGATTATAATATATATATAGATTTCATTCAGAAAAATATACATTTTAATTTTACCCTTTTATTTACTTAGCATAAAAAACATGGAAGCAAATCTTAAGGCAGTAACAATAAATATCAACCCTATATGAAGAATAACATCATACTGGGGAATAGGACTCTACAATTAGTTTTAATATTAGCTGTATCTGACTTCTAAATAAGTAACAGAAGTAGCAAAGGACAGCATTTCTGAACACACTGAAACAGCTCAGTGTCTATTTTAACCTTGGTAAAATAGGTCCTTTATAAAAGAAGTCTGAATACAACATCTATTCTCCACAAAGCATCTAGACCCTAACACTATTGCCAATATTTTGTACTAGGTGTGTACATTTTCATACACAGTCAAAACTTTTCTTTTCTTTACTCATATGAAGAGAACAGCAATAAAAAAATCACCAAGTGAATTTATCTGTGTTTTGGGTTCTCTTTAGGATTTGGAGACATTTTTACTCCACAGAAATGTAAACATGAAAAATTTAGAGCTGACAAGTTTACCTGACATAATTAAATGTTACTTGTGGTATCAAATTACCTAAAGCATAACTTATTTGCCAAAATGGGTGTAAAGGTCTTATTCTCTGACTATGATTTTAAAGCTAGCAGGTTTGTGTAGCAAAATTATTAGCTTTGCTTCCGATTAACAAAAAGTTTTAAAAAGTACAGAAAAATTCAAATAATAAATTGTCATAATAGATGACAACTGTAGCTATAAGTTTAATGCAAAAGTGGTTTAGCCTAACTGATACGACACAATTTTCTTCATACATTAATCAAATTTGAGAAAGCTAAAAACTTACAAAAAAAGTGCAAAATATATAAAATAAAGGCATTGTAGGGGCCAAACTTACAGAGATTTTTTAAGGATTTTTTTTTTCATATTGCCATCTTCCTGCTAATGCTTTCTTACCTCTACTTATAGTAGTATGCACTAGGGACAAGCAACATAACAGGATAAAATCTCAGTGAAATCAACTACTTGAATTTCAACAATGAAAGAACTCATGACTGGTTTTCTGCTTAGTAGGTCTCAACTTCTTGTGCAATGTCGCTGCCTAATTAAAGGCTGCTGTAAAGAGTGTTTCTTCTACCTAACCTCAAATTCAACTGACAATCTGTTTCATTTTTGAAAGAAGGAAATAGACAAAAATGCACCATCACTTACTTATGCTGTGAATCATTTTGATCTGTAGATGGAATTGTCAAGCACTCATCATGGCCATGGAAAAAACGTAGTACATGCCCACCAAGAAGATATCCTGAAGAAGAAGTTCATTTACTCATTAGCTAAAACGTTGTCTACAAAAATAACACCCTCATAAAAGTAAAACAGAATCAAAAGATTTAGATAAGATCTATTTTCCAAATTTTCACTCAACTGAAACTGAACAAGAAAAATTTAATGTGACAACATACTATTTTATAGTATCCTTTTTACTTTGAAATATTTCTTCTGAAAATGAAAAAAAATTAAACAAAAAAACCCAAACAAAGGCAAACTTTTAACATTTAAAACTCAAATTAGGATTCTGAGACAGAAAAGGAAACTAAAAACTTCTTTAAAACAACAAAAACAATTATTGTTTTGAAAATTGAATGCTTTAGGTAAAAGCTAAATCAAATAGATAATACCATAGTTTCCTCCCCTTAATGCAGTTTAATTGATCTCAATACAAAATAGTTTCATGAGTTCGTCAGTTTGTTCTGCCATGAATCATTTGTGTCAAAATCAAAAGTGCACAGCAGCAGTAGGAGACTGAGGATAGGAAAACCCTTTGCAGTTCTGAAGATTAAGTTTAATGGAAGCTAACTTTCCAACTCATTTAACACAAACAGTACAGGTCAAAACCAGGCACTCTGCCTCACATAAAAAAAGAAAATACAAAGGTGGTGTAGGAGAAGAATGATTCATCACACCCTAGTCCAAACTGCTCTGACCTTGTAAGTGAAATTATTGCCTTTTAAAAGAACACACATTAAGGAGGAAGGATAGAAGGAAACCTTCATACTGTCCAGATGATTCAATATAAATTTGTAAATTAGGAGAACTGTAACTGACAAAAATCCTGTTGCCGATTAATATAAAAGTCAAAGCAAAGGCATAATGTGGAAAAAATATACTTTTCTGTTATTTGTGTTTTCTCAGGAGTTTTACAAATATCGCAAAAAGGGCCCTGTCTAATTCCCAATCCAGTTTTAGACTTAGGAAATCCCACTCTCTCTCTGTTCATTCCACTTGAGCTAGATTGTTTTGTCTTCTGACATACACTCATCTCTCACATAAACCATTCTGAGAATCTATATAAAACTAAACTGAAGCCTAAGTAGTTGAGAAAAAAATTATTGACACACAGAAAACCTACTTTTCTGCTTACCCCACCCTAACTTTTTTAAAATTATGGTATTTTGAATTATGCAACTAGTTCTAGGCTACACAGTATAAGGGTTCCAAGTACAGCAAAAGGCCACTAAGATGATTAACAAACTTATATGACACATGAGGAAAGGCTGAGACAACTGGCACTGTTGTCCAAGAAAGAAGGGAAGAGAGGGGAGGGGAGGAGAGGGG
>VZTA01016310.1:0-45766 GCA_013398855.1 Mohoua ochrocephala | reverse complement strand
GAGGGGAGGGGAGGGGAACATCAGGAAACGCTTTTTCATTGAGAAAATGAAATGCTTTTTCATTTTTCATTGTTTCCTGAACATCAGGAAACGCTTTTTCATTGAGAAGGTGCCTGAGCACTGGCACAGGTTGCCCAAGCATGTTGTGGAGTTTCCATCCCACAGAGAGAGTCTAAACCTGTCTAGATGTATTCCTAGGCAAACTGTTCCAGGTGTATTAGCTTGGAGAGTAGATTGGACCAGATCCTTTCCAGCCTCAATGACTCTGTAATTCTGTAAGCTCAGGAAGTTTAGCTGCCAAATCCCTTCAGTTACAGAAATCTAAAATATACCACTGGTCTTCCATAATCTGCGTAGCTCATTATGGTTTTCATCAGTTAAAAGTTTTAAACTTTGCTGTAGGACGGCTTTTCTGTTTGCTTGTTTTTGTTTTACCTGTGAAGTCTGAGAAAACACAGACTTTTCCAGGGTTGACCCCTATTCTATTTATGACCTATAAGGGCAGGCCCCCAGACAGCCATTTTTAAATATCCAGCTCCAGCATGTCAAAGCAATCAGACAGTATTACAAGCAAAATCCATATCCCATATGCTCTTAAAATGAAAACCTAAGGCTCTGAGACACGTTCTTATGGGCCAGTGCACAGAAACACTGTGAGATGCTGATTTAAACCACTTGGGGCTAGAAGAACCAAACCATAATTCAAATAAGGCTACTAAATAAAGTCTAACATCAGGATAGTCATCTTCTATCAAGACTTACTATAGCTGATCCCAGGGAAGTGCTATATCTCTCTCAGATCCTTTAAAGCTCCATTTTGTCCTATGACATTGTATATTATTATCTCATAAATGATTACTTTTGCAAACAAGTGATACAAAATGGTCCTGACTTTAAGATATTTAAGTCGTTTGTGAATGTCAAGTGCTGATACTTTGAACAGAGAACAGGAAAGGTGAAGTACCATGTTTGCTATGTTAATGACAAAGGATGGCACTGAAATAAGGAGAGATACTGAGTGAATCAGACTTTCAGTGCAGAACAAGACATTTCTCAGAATAAGGTGATGCTTTTCAAACATGACCATAAAGTGCTGTAAAATTTCTAGAAAGAAATCCTGACCCTGAGGTTTAGGCTGAATAAGACAATAAGGATGCATGGCTGTGATATTCAGAAAGGATATTGAGGAAATGTCCTTAAAAAACAGAACTAAGAGACTGAAATAGGAACTTTGAGAAAACTGCTTTCCATTTGCCTGTACCTTTATCTCTCTTCTGTTTTATCTGTAGTTGGAGAACAGTATTTAGGAAAATTGTATGCAAAAACTTAAGTTTTCTGGTTTTATTCTGTAGCTCCTACTCCCCCAAATTAAACTGAATCTACATTTCTCATGCAGCTTTTAAAGCTTTGTTATTCTAAAGTTACAGCACTCATTTAGCTTTTCTTCAGTTAATCCAGCTGATGTATCTGTATTTCCCTGTTTTCCCTTCAAGTATTCTTCTCTCCTAGGCTCCTTTTCTTTATTTTCATTAAACTTTTTGGTTGATGTTCTGAAGGTGATACGTTTTTTTAATTTTCACGCTCTATCGAAAGCATACAAATTAATCTAATTTATATACATTTCTAAATAAATAAAATGGCAAACCTTCTGTAATATTGCTTCCTGAGCATATAGGATGTACATTCCATAGTGTCTGCATAAAGGAGGCATCCACCTGAATATTTCCATTTGACACGGAGAGGTGCTGAAATAAGACAATGGTAGCAGGAAATAGTGAAAATATTTAGTATATTTATAATATATAATTAATATAATGATATAATTAATATATGATATGTAATAATAAATATATGAGAATATGTAATTAATAATATATAATTAATATGTAATGACTATATCAATATTAAAACATTTAGTGTATTAACCTACTAACAAAAGAGAATGCATCATAAAGTAAATATACAAATATTCTTCTAAAATTAGTATTCTAAAATTTGGGAAAAAGGCATGGAAGCATTCTTGTTCTGGAGGAGGGACTCCCACACATGCACCCCTTTCGGTGAGGAAAAATAAAAATGCATTACAACCAGATATTATTCCCTAGATCAGAAAAAAAAATTCCTAAGAATCCCAACCAATCTCCCCATGTCCCCAGAGAACTTTGTATTTTCCCACCATTTGACCACTAACTAAAGAAACAAACTTACCAGGTATCTTTCAGAGGACACACTGACCAGGATAAGGTCATCACCTATTCGAACTTTTTCTCCTTCTGACCTTTGCTTAGAAGCAGGGTGTATTGTCCACCAGCATGCCTCACCTGAAGGACAGAGGCACTAATCAAGGTTCTACAAAACAGACAACTCCCAAGAGATCTAAGAATATCTTTATACAGCATTGAAATATCATTATATAAGTTGTCTTATAGGACATTCACCTTATAAAACCACATCATTACTCTTTTCAATCATTTTCAGTCCTTTTCTTTTTCCTTGAAACTTTTTGTCAAGCAATCTTCCCTTTTCAAGTATTTTTAAAGAGACTGTTTACAAAACACTGCTCAATACTGCTCTCCCTTGGAGGCCCTCCTTGCCAGTAGATTGCTGACAGCTACCTTCCTCTTATATATCACCTTTTGTGTCTTCTTTTGTTTAATGGTCATATTTAATTCACAACCTTCTGTATCACGTAGCATATCAAATCTGGAAGCAGTTCCACTAGCACTACAGACTATATAATTACAAAAAACCAAAACCTAAGGGCAACAACCATAGAACATTTCCTACACATAAAACATTACAAATTAAATGTTCCAGGTTACTCTGCATGCACACACACACACACACAGATTCTGGGAAGATTACCTAATTCATTTCACAATTTCACACTCTTCAGAGTGTGAAAGATACGACCTTGAAAAAAACAAGTTGAATACAAATTTCTCACCAGACAATGCAAAGGGGAAAAAAAAAAAAAAAGGCAAATTTGGTAGAATCAGACAAAGCACAAAAATTTCTTTGACTGATTAAGGTATTTCATGTAAAACCTCCTAATAACAAAATTGGAAGGTTATTAAATTATAGTGAAGATAATAAATAGAAGTTACACCTATACAAATGTAAAATACTAAATCTTCAAAGGGAATAGTTTTTAATAGCCGATGGCTTTTCCCTCTGCTACATGAAGAATACATCCTGCAGCTGAAACAGATTCATTAGGATGGTTTCATAGTTGAGGGAGTAGGGCAAGGGGAGGTGGCACTATGGTACTCAGTTTATGAGCTTTCCAGGCATGCAGTAGTCACCAAAACCCTCTGGGCAGAAACACAACAAAGCACTCTTTTTATGTGCTGCTTTTTTGAATCTTACCCATGAGTACAAGGGTTTTCTTGAGTATGTACAGTTAAGCAAATACCAATGAAACAACTACAGATGCTTGTTATAAAACCTCATAGATAGAAGCAGAAAAATGTACAATAATTCTGAAAAAAAGCTATGAAATTATAAAAACAGATTTCACTGAAACTATTTTCTTAGAGATTAAACACACATATTTCTTTTATCACATACGTTCCTTTTCTCAACGTGCCTAAAGAAAATGGTCTTCATCTAAGGCAACAATCAAAGATAGCCAAGTAACAGGCTGCTAATATCTGTCTAAAGCCATCTTCTGTATGGCTACAAACAACTGAAAGACAAACTTCACTCATTAAAAAGAGAAACTTTTGTAGGGAGACACCTGAAAAGGAAGATTCAAAGATTATGATTTTAACACCTACACTGCCAGTGCCTCTCCATCATCAATTAGCCTATTTGATTTTAATTTATTTTCAAAATAATGAGAAAACAATAAAAAGCACAGGTTTATATTATCACAACTGGTATTTCTCTATTTGAAGCTTTATATTAATGAGTTGTGTGTACAGGTACTGAGATTTTCCCTCTGAGCCTGAGTATTTCAGAGTCACCTGTTATTTTCTGAGGAGTACTCATCACTTTCAGTAACCATGACCACTATGTACACAGCAGCGTGTAAATCTATTTGTGGCTCTTTAGGGCTAAGTTACCTTTAAATTCATGTAATATAGCTCCCAGTTGAAACTCATAATTTATATGTGCTTTCATGGAAGCACAGATTCTTTTTACTATACTTCTGTCAGCAGTAATGCTAATGGCAGTACTCCCAGAAATACATTAATTAGATTTTAAATCTTTCTAGCAATGTCATTTTTGTGTTGTCTCTCTTCCACTTTGTCCCATTATTGTTTTGTCCATTTTATGCCTGTATTTCTATCCAGCTCTTTTAGCAATGTGCTCATTAAGTATTTTCTGGTTTCCTGCTCAACCAGTTGCAAACTTCTTTTGATACTTGGTTACAATGTATATTGTGGATGCACCAATATATGGCTTTTCCATAGTGTCAAAACACAAAACCAAAACAAATATGTCGTATTTATTTTATTCAACAGAACTTTTTACTTTGACCATTATCAGCCATTTTATTGCAGTTGTGTTAAGTCAGTTTAATTGCAAGACTCTCTCACATTCTTACACAAAGTAATTTAATTTGCTGAAAGTCATTAGTACTGACAGTCATTTCTTTCAGTCATCTTATTCCTCATGAACACATAAGGATCCCATTCATAAGCTTGCAGTTACATTAAACTCAATGCCTCTTCTAAAACCAGAAAGGGGTGACTCATTTTCCTTCAAGAATAACTTGCCATACCTGCTGCATTTTCTCGTAGTCCCACATCAAATGCAAGTTTATCTGTCTGGGATCTCGATGATGTTAAACATGTCAAATACTGCAAAACAGTGAAATTATTGAGAACAAAAACCCAACAGTATCCATTAAAACACATGCCAAATGAATACATTCACATTACATCACCTTACCATCATACTTAATTTTTAAAAATTAGTTAAAAGTGATGTTATTTGTACAAAAGCTCTTCCTGAACTTAAAACACCAAAATCATTTTCCACTGCAGCACATTTCCACTTCAGCTGTGCAATTTAGCTTCTACCTTCTGAAGTTGCATATAGCTCATCAGATAGGAACAGGAAAACATCTAATTACAGCCCTATCATAATAAATTTGATTTATGAAAACATTAAAAAACATACCAAAAGGCAGTAACCATACTTGCAACTAAGGTATATCAAGGCAACTACAATTTTTTGTGGTTTATAAACATAAAAAATGAAGTTTGAAGATTAATGTAGCATTTTCTAGTATAGGAAAAAGGAGGGGAGATGTTTTCCTGACTTCTCATTTCTTCAGCCTTCTATTACGTGTATTTACATGGGCCCTACTGTAGTCAAAGATTCAAAACAGCTGAAATTTTCCAGTTGTAGAATATAGTACGATGAAATTTATATGAGGCAGCCTGAAGACAGCATCTTTTTGGGCATAATCCCTGGGAGCTATGGGATGTCAAACGGAACACCTTATCTCATAAAATATGATGGGGAAAAAAATAACATATATCACAACAAATTCAATTGCTGTAGAAGTACTTGCTAATGGAAGTATCATTCTTAAGGACACAGAAATAATCCATGGCCAAAGGAGCTTTTCAACTATGATTCTGAGTTAGATAAAGAATCTGAATTTAAACAATCCTATTGTGTTGAGACACCATAAGTTACTAACTTCTTTTTCATCTAGAGCAGAAGATAGCTTGGAAACAACATTATTCAAATTTATATGTTTTTTATTTTGGTAAAAAGACATTTATTACCCGTGCTATTGGTTCTGTGCAAGTGCTCCCTCACTCACCATTTCACTGAACGAATGTCGAAGTAGTATAGCGTGGCCGTACAGCAGGGTCCTGTGGCCACCCCCTTGGGCTGCCTGCACAACAGGATGGACAAGGTCAGAACTCCACTGATCACGGGCTATGATCAGAACTATGCAACGACATGAAGAGCTATGGCAGTTCAAAGAAAAAGTGCAACTATTCCGACAAATTATGAAATGCACACACCGGGGAAAAAAATCATAATAATGAAGT
Source organism: Mohoua ochrocephala (assembly GCA_013398855.1). Taxonomy (NCBI): domain Eukaryota; kingdom Metazoa; phylum Chordata; class Aves; order Passeriformes; family Acanthizidae; genus Mohoua; species Mohoua ochrocephala. The sequence continues at coordinate 39,746 of VZTA01016310.1, read as the reverse complement.
AGCTATAGCAATGGCCAAATATCTGTCAAAGGAACAAATGTTGGTTTTTGCCAAAGGCTTTTATTGTTACCTGATTTTTATTAAGATTTAGTAAAACACAGCATTTGCAAAAACATATTTCAAGTTAAATAAGATGCTACTTACCTTTCTTATAAACTTCACGCAGGCATTAAAAAAAATGACAACATAAATTCATATATACATACAGAAACTGAAATCTGAAAGAGAAAATAACATACCTACTGCCCAGAACAGGATACTAGAAACGTCTACTTGCTAATATTAATCTCAAACATGTTTCAGATTCATTAAAGCAACTGCATCCATAGTTTCAGCCAAGTACAGTTATTAATTCTGAATATGTAAAACTATGACAAGATCAGGGAGCGGCAACAATTTGCTTCCTTTAGAGAATTTAACACGTCATTTGAGTTCCTTTCGGATGGCATTTAAGGTCAGCTCTCATCCTTGGATTGATTTGGAAGGGACAAAGATAATTAAAGGATACTCCAAGAACTCAAATTATGGTTATACGTGTGTAGGCAAATGGTTTTACACGCTGTGAACCATACATAAGTTAAACTACCACCAAACTTCTTCAAAATATGCCATTCATAAAAAGAAGGTTTTAATCTTCCAGGAACTTCACTGTTTGGTGAAGAAAACTGGAAAAACATGTAGCAGAGAATGTAATACTTTTTTTATACATTAAAACTTTTTTTTAAAGGAAAAAGGAAAGCCTTAACAGCAAAGTCAACTGTAATTACAAAAAGGTCATCAAAAGAAAATTGTATGTATTCAGTTTGCAACAAATATATGAATACTGAGAACAAGCAATGAAACAATTCCTGCTATTTTATTACTGAAAGTTTTTAAGTGAATTGCTTGTAACTTTAAGGCTGACTTATTAAAAAAAAAACAAAACAAAACAAAACCAAAAGAAGAAAACAACACAACCAAACCAAAACAACAAGACCTCCAAATTGAATATGCTACATTCTTTCTCTAGAAAATTCTGAAACTAACAGCAGAACTCTGTTCCAATCTAAATTTAATATGGAAGGCAAATAATTTTTTATTTCAGCCTTGCTATTAGTATGAACTGCTGTGTTCCTATTACGGTTTCCCCAATAGACTGTACCTAACTTCAAAATAAATGCAGGACAAGATAGTTTCAAAATGAATACAGCACAACAGATTATATTGTCTTTTTTATTGTCTACTGCTCCTTAAGTAAGAGTGTGGTCATTTTCACCAGAGATTATATTTCCTCTACTTCCAGTCCCAAATAAAATATTCATATATCATTATTAACCTCAGATTAAATCTTTCAGCTGAGGTTTGGGGTGAATATTTTGGAAATTCAAAATTTTGTAATTTCTTAGGAATCCTAGAAATGTTTAAATCAATCTTTTGATTTCCTAAGCCTATGCTTTTATTTTCATCAAGACTTGTTTTATAGAATGCAACGTAATTGCAAAAATAAAAACCATCATTTTTTATGCAGCGGAAAACAAAAGATCAATATTGGTGAAGCCTGAAAACCACATATGCAAAGGTTGACAATGCAAGATCAGAGGTGATAGAACTCCATCTTTCTCATCTGTTCAATAATTTGTGCCAGTTAAAGATCTGAAGAGCAGATTGAGCCATTAGGTTGTAAAATAAGTAAACCCATAGAGTTTTATCATGCTCTGTTTGCAAGAGAATAAAAGTTCGATTCAGTTGGATTCAGCTGAAGTTGGAGAACTAGGGTCAAAGCAATCAAATTGATGATGTTTCTGGATTTGTGGATTGCAAATATTCAAAAGACAGTTGCACCAACTCCTCACTGCCAAAGAGAAATTAATATGATTACAGCAGTGGAGCTATAATGTCCCAAGAAAACTATGACATCAGGACACCCTTCTAGAAAATCCTGGACAAGGAAAGAAATTAGGACAATCTATATTCAGATTTAATGTTCTTTGAGGTCAATTTACTTACCCCTTCACTAGCATTATCCCCTGTGCTGGCCAGCATTTCTTGAAGGGCTCTGACAGATAGTGACTGCTCAAGGACGAAATTACAGACACAAAGGTCTGGAGGGACATACTGTAAAAATAAATTAAACAGTGCAAGAACAGATCAGCAGAACAGGTGAAACAGGATGAAAAGTGTGTTTGAACGCACATTTATTTTAATTTTTGAGTCTATACGTAATGTCTACTTATTTGGTTTTGAGGTACATGCTATTTTCCTGTATGAAAACATTAAAAATCCATTCTTCGTAACTTGACAACACAGCAATTTTACTTTCCTTGAGCTGTATTTCTCACAGTAAAATGAAAATTCTTCAGGTTCAAAAGTAAAAACTTTTCCCCTACATATTATTGCTTTCCTGTCTTTTAGAATGACACCACGCATATTATATTTGTTCTCTAATGTCACTGACAAAACAGAAGAGGAGGTATATGATCTTATTTGATGTATGAGGTTGATAGAAGGTATTTACAGCAATAACTAGATAGCTAAGATTCAGAAACTTATGCCATAATATGGACTCTTTTAGGAAATCTCAATTTTTGAATCACTATGTCTGCTGGTTTTGAAACATGAAACTTACATTCACAGCAGACATTTTTTTTTTCAAATTTCTTGGCACTGATATATCCAAATAAAGATATTTCCAAGAGAAAAAGTCTCAAGAGGAACCATCAATGTATATAAATACATGGCAGAGAAGTACAAAGAGAGATCCAGAGACTACACAGTAGTACCCAGTGAAAGGACAAGAGGAAATTGACACAAAGTGAAATACAGCAAATATTTTTTAAACATGACAAAACCTCCCTATTTTTACTATGAGCATGGTCAACAATAGAACAGGTTGCCCAGAGAGGTTGTAGAGTCTCCACCCTTGGAGATACTCAAACTCTGACCTGAGTGTCCTAAGCAGTCTGTTCTGTCTGAACCTATTCTAAGTAGAGAGTTTGGACTTGACGGCCTCCACAGATTCTTTCCAGCCTTAACAATTCTGTACTCCATGATTCATGATGAAGATCATGGCTGTGGATGAGCTTTAAAGTGGATATGCACTTCTTCTTTTTTATATCAGTCACACGAGAGAATAAAATTCTTGATAATGCTGCATTTTAAGGTGGTGAAAAGTGAAGAAATAAAAACAATTTTAAGAAAAGATGCAGAGAGAACAAAAGAGAGAGAGGAGGTCCTCCTCCATTTGATTTATTCTTAACATTCTGCTCTAGCAGAGGTTTACAGTTTCATCTCTTCTCTCCTTTTTCCTCTGAAGCTCTGCTTATTACCCGGGGGTTTTTTGGTTTTGTTTTTTTTCTTCCCATCTCTCTAGCTTCTGTTTTCAATTTGCCATTTTTTAATCTTTTAAAATTGTCTTTTACTTAATCATTCTTGTCCCTATACATTTAACGTCCTAATTGATAACGAAGTTAGGAGCAACCCTTAACACCAGTAAATAACAGGTGACAATGCTTCTAAAACTATCAATCCAGTGTATCAATATATTTGAACCTACAGCAGTAATAGAAATATGGGGGTTTAGTGAACTTAAATCTTGATAACAGTCTGGAGACTTTATCTTGAGAGTAGGAAGTATTTCAGTTACAGGAGTTTTCTTAGTTAAAGAATAGCAGCTTTTGACTGTTCAGGGGTGTGCCGCAAAATTTAGTTGGAATCTCTAGGAAATTTTTGCAAACAATTCTAAGATGAAGTCAGGATGAAAAGCATACATAAGGTCCCTCTAGCATCACATTTAAGAAACCATAATTAAATGTGCTTGCGAATAAGTAGGTTAACATTCACTGATCAGTTACACCAGTTGAGAGTATCAGCTTCTTACTTTAGCTTCTGATGTTGGCTCCAAAAAGCACAGGCGATTCCCAAGTCCCTCAGCTGCCAAGCAAAACTTCCTTTGTTCTTTGTGAATACTGGCAACACACTGAAGTACTACTTCATCATCCTGTCACAATACAAAGCACAAGAAAAAAAAGTAATTTGGAAGTTATATGCACACTATAATGTTAAGAAATCCTGCAACATCTGTTGAAAATTAACACATTATACTTCTATAACTGATGTAGTGTACATATGCAGAGATTCTTTTGATGTATATCTATAACATCTATAAACATAAAGATTTCTATGTAGGTTTATATTCAAGACCTTGTCAAAGTGACACAGACTGCACACTGTCTTCAAGGCTTTTGCAAGTGTTGTGTCCTTTTGTTTTTTTAGCGATATGAAACAAACTGTAAGCGCACTGTTACTCAGTTCTACTCAGCAAAATATTTTTAATGCTTACAGTAAAAAATCTTTACTGCAATTTTGCAAACAACAGTGCTATTTGTTAGCACAGTAAACGATCAACACTATTCCTCAGAATGCAGAATCTTAACTTTTAAGTTTTCATGTAATATCGAAATCTCTGTGTACAACCAAAGATCCAGGAGGCATTTTTCAAGTGAAAGTTCAAACATGTCATAAGAACTTGATTCTCAAAAGACATATCCCAAGAATAAAAGCACTCTGGAAAAGCACTTTTACAAATTGTTGCATAATATAATGCCAAACACATAAAGTGCCAAGCCCTTTTCCACCACTTAATATGTGACACTAAAGCTGATATAAGCGAGCCAAACCAGATTACTTTCGGTGTTTGACTGTGTCAAAGCTATATATAGAATTTAAAATAATTTTATTTTCCAAAACTTGTCCACTAACTAAGAAAATTACCACTGAGAGAGCAGCATGTAGAAGCACTTATTTTTATACAGGCATGTAACTCTTCACCAAAAGACGCTGCCTTACAAGTTTTTACGGGGGCGGAAGCTGATAAAACAGGAGTGATATGATATGTCACTGTCCCCTGCAGCTACAAAGTTCTACTGGTGTCAATTATTATTATCAAAGCAGATACACAACAGCCGCCTGTACTGAACTCTGAGATCACTTGAACAATTATGTTCTAAAAGCAGCACTGCTATTTACAGTCCCCTTATGCAACTGCAATACCATGACACTACCACGACTTTGGGCACTTGAGATAAAAGCTGGGAGAGACAAAGTCATTTTCACCAAAGGAACTCAGTGACACACCCTTTAAACGGGGAAGTCAAAAGTGTGTTTTCACTTGTGTGATTTTACAGGTGTGTGCAAGTTACAGGCCTTTCTTTTAGGAGACCCTTCGCCGCCTGCTTACTACCACTACTGAAATGGGCAACTCTTACATTTCAGACTAATCAGCAGTTATAGACAGTGTTTTTCCTATCTAGCTATGCATGACAATCAATAGTGGTTTCAACAGTACAGAAAAGGAATTCAGGACATTTTTGCAAACAATTCTAAGATGTAGGAGTTAGACAGAATTAATTAATGCTAAAAAATTATCTTTCTTCCTGTTGCTTCTGCTTCCATTTCTATAAAATGCTCTCTGAAATTTTCAGCTTTCAAGTTCATTAATAAAATAATTGTCTGCTTTTTAATCTTCAGTGTAATAAGTTGCAAAATATTAACAATACAATTAAACACTCATTACTACATGCCTCCCTTCATGAATTTAAAAAAAATTACATCAGAATCATATCTATTTGGTGGGGGAAAATTAGAACATATGTAAGATAAAAATAAAGATGTTTAAAACATTTTTCATCATCTGGTTCCTGCATAAATATTTGAACATACATATTTTAGAGCTAAAAATAGTAAAATACTAAACCGTGAATTTATAAATACCAAGATTTAGAATAAAACTGAGTTTTGCAACTTAGCTTGCACTTATCATTACATTAAATTACTTCTATATAACTCAAATTGTATTTATTCTCCCTACTATATTGAAGTATTCATCATTCCACAGAGGTATGTATATAGTCTCTATAGTAATTCATAGGTCCTTAAAAAATAAAATTGTGCCTTCAGACTTTTTACAAGGGCATGTCCTATTTTTTATAGGACAAGGGGTAACAGCTTCAAACTGAGTGTAGGTTTAGTTTAGATATACACTGGAACAGGCTGCCCTGAGAAGCTGGGGCTACCCCAGCCCAGAAAGTGTTCAAGGCCAGGTTGGATGGGGCCCTGAGCAACATGGTCTAGTGGAAGGTGTCCCTGCCCACGGCAGGGAGGTTGGAACTGGATGAACTTAAACATCCCTTCCAACTCAAACCGTTCTATGATTCTATGAACACACATAAAACTTATTTAAAATGAGAATTATTCAAATAAATGAACTACTCTCTTTTTAAATCCACATGCATAAAAGGACAAGAGTATATAGCATAATGAAATAAGTATTTTAATATTCTAGAATTCAGAAAAATACGCACTCAGTATTTACACTGGCATCACAAAAACCTTATCAGTCATTAAGTGCGGTAATCCCAAAATACAAGCACAGAATGTCTTAAGAAATGCATGGAGCATTCAATGCCGATGTTTTAGGTTATTCCCCTAAATGGCCAGCGTGCCCTTTCGTGCTACAACACTTAACAAGCTGGGTGTTTGCTGTGTAGGATACAAAAACTTCAATAGCTTTCAAAAAGTGGCAAGAATATGATATTATATGGTATTTCAGAATGCTTTGCAGCAAAGTTTTAAAAAGTATTCATTCAGGACTGAGCATAAAAAATTAGCAGAACCTATACAATCTGCAAATTAGACAATTACTCCCTGTTAGGATGATTCAGTATTAAAATGTTCTCACTGAAGAAACATCATTCTGGCTAAGGTCTGTAATTGCTTTTCTGACCTGAAGATGCGAATAGAAATGAGTTTTATGGAGTTGCTATGCTATCATGAAAATGCAGACCACGTCTCAGCAGCACCCTTTTTTTAGTACCTAGTTTGTGAACCATGAATTCAACAAATTTAAATGGTTTTGATTCAGTAAGTGTTTAAAATGCAATTTTTCTCATCTAGCAGCTCTGACATTTCCATGTTCTAGTCCATTTATTTTTGAGGGGTGAGGTTTTNTTGTTTGGTTGGTTGGTTTGGTTGGTTGGTTGGTTGGTTGGTTGTTTTGGTTGGCTGGCTGGCTGGTTGGTTGGTTGATTAGTTGGTTTTTAATAAAACAGGCTTAGAGTGCAAGGAATCACAGGTAGAAAAACATAAACAATGGTCCACTACAGATGGGCATTTGCACAAGAAACTGCTTTTGCTATTGTTCCTCAAAAAGTGCACACGTTCTAAACATCAGTTACTAATAACTGCTTTCCACCAGTGGCATCATCAAGAATTATGTAAAGTTAACCATGAGATACATTCTATACTACCATAATTCTATCTATGCACAAATAAAGATGCATAGCAGTTTTTAACTTTTTTTTTTCCTGAATGAAGAGGAAGTGAAAGTTCTCCCCTTCTGTCCAGAACTCTCTTATCTGGTTAGGATTCATCTCTCAGCCCTTTAGCAAAAGGACACAGACAACGTAACTTCATGCCAAATCTAAGAAGGTTTATACATAGAAACATGTTGAAATTGTTAAAATATATTTCAGACGGTCTGAAATCCTGCAGAATTTACCTAGTGTCATGTAGCTAATGTGTCATGATACTGCCCATTGTCCATTTGTGTATTCACAACTTCTGTATGTATTCATAACTTCTGCAAATAGGAAAAGGACACTTTTTGAGATTTGGGGTTTTTTTGAAAGTGGTAACCACATAACTTTGTGTACTGCAAAAGTAAATTTCGATTTGCTTTGGCTAGAGCTGAAGCTGTATTCTGAGTTTGACTATGTAGTAATGTACACTGCGAAACAAAGGTATTTCTAAAACAGTTACAAATTCAATATGTTCGAATTTTAAGAATGAACAAGTTACCAAAATAAAACTTGACTCTACACAAAAGTTTGTCTTTTGTGAATACATTAAATATTTTAAAAAATTTTTAGCTGAAAACTTTTATCCCTAGCCTTCAGCAATACAGAATTAAGCAGTATACTATAAAACTTTAAAAATGAATTTTTAAAGAACCACAGTCTGGTAGTTCATTAAAACACTATTTCGTCTTGATGTTCAGGCTGTTTTCTACCTCAGGTTTCAATATAAAGTGATGGTGAACTTAAACTGAGCTTCCTGTGACAAAATAATAAGTCAAAACATAAACAAAATTGATTTTTATTACTAAATTACTTGACTTGCTGCAAAGGGATTCAATGATCAAGGTAAATTAATGTATTGTTGACATGACCTTGCTCCTCCACGGTTCACTAGTTTTTCAACACAGAATTTGAGAATAAAGAAATTCGAACAGTTAATGAAACTCCTTCATTTATGTTGCATATATATTCCCTAATTAAGAGTTGTAGTGATTTATACAGTACACATGAATTGTATCCAAAAGTAGACACACTTCAATATATTTTATATTAGCAAGCACAGAACCATGAATACGTGAAACATATACATGCAAATTTTGCTGGAAAATGATACCCTGGATTTAGTTTATTACCTCCTGAGTCAACATCTATTTAATCTCTATTATATTCAGTGCTGAAAATGAACTGATAAAATAAAATTGACCTGATATTGAAAATTAATCAGTTCTAGATAATGAATCAGCTTTGTTATTATAGTACAAGAAGAAACAGTTTTCTCAAAAAAGAATACATAGTTTGCCTATCATTTACTCACAGCTGCAACAAACCTTCAGGTAGGTACTTGAACAGGAATGACTAACTTAAATGCAAAGTGACACAGAATTGTTTGAAAGTACATTCTTCTGTAAAATCATGGAAAAGTTTTATTTGATAATACATCCTTTCCATCAAGAAATAGATATTATTTTTTAAAAAGCCAATACATATCTATTAAACAAAGAAACTCAGAATCCCATGTGTTTTATGGTAAAACAAGCAGGCATATCAAGTTGATGCTCTATACAGGCCTGATTCATGAGAGACATTTGCTGATTATAGATCAGTGCTGCGAAAAAATGAACTAAGTAAAAATCCACAGCTGCCTTCACTCTTTGATAGACAACATTCTACTCACATCTCTTACTCTATCACAAAGAACAGGATGTAAATAAATATCTTGATAGCATTTGAACACTAGCTACAAACTGATTCTTCTACAGGACTGCATTTCTTTAGAGTTTTCTGGAATAATCTTGGAAAACAAGTAAAGTTCACTAGAAATTGCAATCTACAATGGCTGCATTTTTCTTCACAGAATGAGGAACTACATGCAGAGTTGACAATGCTCTAACCAAAGATGGGTTTGGTAAATTTGATTGTGCCCACCACTTCCTTTCCCAAGAGGAATGGTCTCACCGAAAAGCTGTCTCCATGAGGTTCTATTTTTTGCAGAACTTTATCCAAAATGGGCAGCATCGGTGCATGGCTAATGTCACAAAATAAACTCAGTCATTTCTTAAAACAAGTACAGGAAACAATCTTTGACCCATTTAAAATACAATCTTATAGTCTTAATTAAGAAAGAGGAGAGTATTTCTACTTGCAAGCTCAAGCTTTAGCAGTGTTGCCCTAGGATATGGAACTGGATTTTCCTCTGCCTGCAGGAAAAAATCTCTCCTAAATCTGACCCCATTATAAGCATTTGAAGTGGGGGGAACAGAGGGAGAGGAGGTATGGCAGCAGTCGCAATAGATGAACACACAAATCCTTGCTAGAATTTTACATTTTCTAAAGTTTGGCAGCTTAGTTTTGCAAACATCTTGACGACAGAGCACAGAAGTGAACTTCTGATGCTGCTTATATATCTTCTCAGTTATCCAGGATTCACCATTATTTTCAGGTCAAGATATTTTCAGATCCAGACAACGGGTTTTTGTACTCAAGCATGAAAGGGATATGCCTTCCTTCCATCCTCTGCCTGTCCAGCCTCCAGCCTGCTCTTGAATTCACGTGAAGTTCTAATTTACTACCTCCTGCAATAATACTGTTCAGCTACAGGAAAATCAAATTCTTGTGTTTGTTTTCAGCCTGGTGTCCAAAAGTTGCATTTCATATTACCAAGTTCCCACATCACAACTTTCAGTGAAGTTTGTTGTCCACGTCACTTCCGGCCTGTCTTTTCCAGTCTAAAAAGTCCTAGCCTCAAATAATTGGTTCCCCATCTGATTGTCATCCTGTTCCTCATTTTACCTTTCCCTCAACATTTTCCAGTTCTGATGGTTTCTTTTAAAGTAAGATAATCACAATTCCACATACTGTTAAAGGTATGGAAAAATTCTCATGTTAGTGGAAGAGCAAAAACATGTTCTCTGTTGTGTTCTTTATTTTGTTCTAAGTAATTTCTGATATTTGATTGCCCTTTTTGGCCATTAATGAGTATTAAGCTGGTTTATTAACTGAAATACTATAACACCAGGATCTTACTTTCCATTTCTGAGCCAATTATTTTAAGCATGAAGCTGGATTGATTTTGTTTCCCCCCATGGTTATAAATTCACATTTAGCCTGAATTTCAACTGTTACTTAATTTCTGAAGGTCTTTCTAGAATGGTTCACAGTTTGATTACATCCCCGCTACTATAATAACTTTCTACCATGAGTGCTGTACCTACTTATCCCCTTTCCCAGATTCTCCAACTCTTCCCCTTCCCAGGTCAAGGTGGTCAAACAAACGGATCGGCATCCATCTTTAACACCTCAAAACCAAGTGAATAATAGCATAAGCAACCTGCTCCAGAGGTCACTTACAATCTCAGAAACTCTGACATTTCACATTTAGTGAAATAAATAAATAAATAAACCCAACAAACTAATTAGGGCCATGAGTAACACTTTTAAAACATGTATAAGAGTCTGCTCCAAAATGGAAAGGAATATTACATTTCCCATGTGTAACACACAGAACTAGTAATATAAATCTTTAACTGCAGCAAGATTCAGGCTGGGTATTGGGAAAAATATTTCCTTTTCCTTTCCTAGTGATAAGAATAGTAAGGCTCTAAAACTGGGTTGGTTACAGAATATGTTATCACCACAGGTATTCAAAAACAGTTTATGTTAACATCTGTGAGTATGCTGTTGCAGGGGTATAGCCAGTCTTTTCTTAGATAAGGAAATATATATACCCTGAGGTCTCTTAAAACCCTCAATTTTCAAGATCCCCTAATTCACAAATAATCCTTCATGGTTACTGAGGGCTAGAACATGATTTATAATCCACAACGGACCATCAGTTGAGTCGATCCCAATTCAAAAATGTATCTTTGTCCTCTGTTTTCTACATATATGTGTTTTCATCTCATCTCGTGAAAAGCAATGAAAAACCTGAAGTGAGGCTTTAGAACAAGAAATATACATTATTCTGCTGTCTTCTCTTTATCTTGTTCTTCTCTTAATCTTATTCTCTTTATCTCAATTCTATTCTCATTTTTCCATTAATGAAACTCTCCTGTCCAGCCATCCTGGAGCCCTCTGGCACAGTCACTCTTGCACCACCTGAGCTGGGACCGAGACGTTTTTGCAGTCACACCTGGTTTCCTCACCTACTTGACCACAGGATTCCCATTGCAGTCTCAGAGGTCCAAATCCTTCAAATAATTTAATCATGGTGCAATAACTAAATAACAAAATAAAGCTCGAGCTGGTGCCTCTCATGAGGGACCCTGAACACAGGAACCCCTGGGCTTTTGTACTGTCACAGTCTGAGCACAGGAGACTCTGGGGGCCATGGGCTCCTGCTGGACCTCCGAGTGACCAGTCCCCTGGCTGGACCACAGGTCCTGTGCCCTCCTTCATGCAAAGGGTCTCCCAGAGCCCTGCCTGCAGCTCTCGCTGCAGCTGCTCACTGAGACACCCACACTGAATGGATTCCTCGACATTTAGTATGGCAAACTGTGTAGAACTCTTTAATCCATAGAATAACAAATGCTAAAAATCAAGTGAGGAAACAAAATTTTTCTTTCAGAAAGCTTGATAAAATTCACTTAGATAGAGGACATAATTGGTTTTTAATTGTATTATTTATGTCCATTGTAATTATATAAACAGTTTAAGCCTTACTCTCAAAAAAATACTCAACACATCATAGCCAGTTTTTACAAAAATGGAAAATCACATAGTCAATATCCACTTACATCATGGGTAATACAGCAGCTTTAATAAAAGCTGTAGGTTAGGTCTTTGAATTTCTAGACAGTGTTTTGGGAGAAACGAGTCTAAATCACCAGACAACAGTGAAAATACAGAATTAAGTGAATAGTCAAAGTGCTTTTTCACTTGATTGGACTATTTTTTTTTTTTTTGGTAGAGTAATAAATCTCTTTTCTGAAGTCAAATTTCACACCTGGTATAAGGCTAATGATGTATACGAAACACTTGTCACACCCATTCCTTGGTTTGCTGCATTCAAGAAGATAATTGAAGAAAGGTGACTCAAGTTAGCAAGTTGATGAAGTGTACCAAGACTTCCTAAATACTAGTATAAAAATAACGTGAGTTAACTACGTGTTTCTGTTGTATAAATCCATTTAAATGATCCATTTAAAAAGAGCCCATAATTTACCTAGTTTCCAACTTCTCAGTAGATATAGTCAATTATTCCACTAATTCTGAAACAGAAGCTTCATAGAATGCCACTTTTTAGGATTCCACTACTTCCACATTTGAAAAGAATAGAACTTTTCAAACCTATGAACTCATACACTCTTATTGGGATTTAATGCTTCAATTATTGTTACTGCAACACTTGGCAAATTTGTATTTTTTCTCTCTTTTACATTGTGAAAAATTAATTTCATAAAACTGATACAGAAAACAGTTCTGGTATGGCTTATTATTTCTGCTACTGCTTTTCTACTTCAGATGAAGGATGTGGAAAAATTCTGGCTGTTGAATTTATTATTTACCAAGGCAACACAGTCTTAACTATTTAGACTTCCTAATTAAGCTCATAAAAATTAAAAGCTTCTTTGATTAAATCTTGTTTGAGTTGTTTTGGGTTTGAGGCTATGATCCAGAAAAATAACTTAATGTATTCATTTGCCATCTAGCTAGAACAATTCAGTTGGTTTAGGTTCCTGTACTGCAAAAATAGAGCAATTTTCCTGCAATTAAGAACAGTGGTTCGGTAATTGTATATCATATGTCCATGCAGAAGTCAGATTCAGACCAAAGTACATAACTATATCAAAAGTCTTGCTTCGTGGTCATATCACTTTTTCTCTGACAAATAACTGAGGTATAACCCTCAACAAAAAATTCCTTGGGGAAAATTTCAAAAAGCTCCACTCTATTAATCTATATTTGCTAAGGCAATTCAATTCTTAATAAACAAAATAATTGTTCGCACGATGACTGACACTTGTGTACAGTATGCAGTACAGATTTGACTAACTGAAGTTTTGAATATTTTGGATTTTGTTTTTTGTTGGAAGACAGAATAGATTTCTCACTTGAAAAATAATTTTTATTACAGTTAAAAAGCTAGTGTATGACATGGATTTTTCATTTTGCCTACTCTTTGTCAAGACAAAAAGCAACTTCTTTCTTTTTTTGACTAGTCATGAGTAAAAAGAAACAGAAAACCAAGTAAAACCTCAAAAAATGTTTTTAAGCCTCAAAAAGACCCAAACCCAAAACACATAGAAAAAAAGACACAAAAAATTAGCTGCACCCTACAAGGCTTACACAGTTGCCTGCAGTTACTATTAATGCAACCCAGCAGGTCCTTACTGATGACTCGACATTGATAAGCAGTCTCCAAAAATTACTACAGAATCCTGAGATTTACTGAAGAGTGACTAGCTCTTTGAAGCAGCTTTGCCTTACCAAGCACATGGGGAAAGGTACACGACAGAAGTGGTTATGTGAAGGAGCAGGAACAATTACCCTTGGTCTGTGAACTTGGAAGGGGAGGGGAACATGTCAACCTCCTCTGTGGACCGGTTTCGTTGTGTATTCTTTTATTCTCTTTTCTTCTTCAGATGAAAACAATGACAAGTCACCCAGTTCTTTAACAAGTCAAATCCCTCTTTTTAAGTTAATTTGAGCAATATGAACTTTAATCCTATGCCTCCTAATCAAATTAGAAATGAACAGAGCAAAGAGGCAATATGCAATGCATATCATCCATGTTGAGGCTGTGTGAACATTTTAAAAGTTCTGGAATTTAAATAATTATTTTCAAACTTAAGTTTGGACATACTTATTTGTCCTAACTCAAATGCTCTTATAGGTAACTTTATACTTCTATTTGACTTAAAAGGCTGTATAACAGGTGCTCACATTGCCAAATTCTATTCAGTATTTCCATGTTTAAGCATTTCAGTCATATTGTCAGGCAGCAGAAGAAAAAAACCTGTGCCTGCTCATCTAAAAATATATAAATCACAAATTATAATAATGAGAACAAAATTAAAGAAAACTGTAAGCAGCTAAGAAAGATAAGTTATCAGGACAAATTTAATTATTACCTTTATTTAAAAAAAGACCCAAACCACATTTCCAGTCATGAAACCATTTGTATTGTTTTTTTCTCTTACATACGTGCCAGCAAAGCAGATGTTTCCTGTTTACAGAACTACCAGTTTTGTCTCACAGCAGTCACATTCTGCCATTCTGCCAAAGAGACGTGAATCTTCTGTATATCTCTTGAGAGCACTTCTTTTCCCCACACTATCCACTTATAATAGTGAAGATACAATTTTTCAATAAATACTAATATACTTGCGCCATAAATTAATACTAGAAATACTGTTTACTGAAGTATGTATCCAAGGACTAAAGCAAGGTTTAATATCAGAATCAGCTTATAAACCAAAAAAGGCTCATAAAATATTCAAATTATATTTTTGATTTCTGTAATTTGAAAAGCTTATACAGGTCTGCTGCAATATGTTAAAATTCTTTAGGGCCTCCTCACAGAAGTGCATACTGCATGAATATTTTGGTCCCAAAATACAGACATCACAGTCATGTAATTGAATCAGGAAGAGGTCACATGAGTATATCATCTTAGGCTTTTCTTTGCTTTCAATGTCTATAAATAAATCTTCTGGTAAGAAGCATGTGTTAAAATCTAAAACAAAGGTGTGCTCAGACAGTCCGTATTGTAAATCACCACAAAACCCACAAACAAATGAAGGAAACCAATATCCAGAGCAGATCTTAAATCAGTGGTGGTCATGGGGAGGTGGATTATCCTGAGATTTAGCTTTACTTCCAGTACTTGCTATTGGTTGTTTTTAACATCTTTTTATAAATTAAAAGCCCTTATTTCTTCATAGTAACGTACCAAGGCCTGTCTTCCCCCAGTAAGCATACAAATTTCTCCCAGTAACCACAGCCTGCTCACTGCAAATGGATCCTTATGATGACAGCAGAGTTCTTTGATGGAAATTCACACAGCACCCTCTGACAGTTCTCAGAAGATTTTAAAAATAGAGTTGGGGTTTCCGTTGTCAGTCTACTCCTTCAACAGTGGTTGGACCAAAGCCTAATCATAACTCTGGAACATACTCCCATATCTTATATCAAGCCCTCAGCAAGGCAGAATAAGCAAATATACAGCAATAAAACATAGTCAGTCCTTTTCACAAAAAAACCCAAACAAACCCAAACAAAAACAAAACCAAAAAAAACTTAGAATAAAGAACTGCTTCAGAAAGTCAAGCAGTGTAATATTGACCATTTTGCTTCTTTATTTTTTTTTTTTCTATTCAAATTCCAGGCTGTATACTTGCCATTGAAGCATTTAGATAGTTTGCTGCCCTTCCTATCACAGCTTTCTCTACCTCTCTCTTTACGCAGTCCTTCATGGAAATGAGATACCATGAGATAGTGACCACAGAGGGACATCCACACCAAATACCAAGACCAGAGTGAACATCCAAAATATTTATCTATCATCTATCATTAAAGCTGAGTACCCAAATATTCTTTAAAAATCACTCCTTTGATTTCAAACTGTAATGCATGAGAAAAGGAAGACTTATTAATAGAGCTGGGGTAAACTACCTATGCAGACCAGGTTGGTGCACCTCAGGCAAATTAAATATGTCCTCTCCTACCCTGTCTTTCTTTAAGAAAGTGTTCTGGTTTCAGCAGGGGTACTGAAAGGTTTTCTTCACAGTGGCTGGTACAGGGCTATGTTTTGGATTTGTGCTGAACACAAGGTTGATAATACAGATATGTTTTTGTTATTGCTGAGCAGGGCTTACACAGACCCAAGGCCTCTTCTGCTTTTCCTACAGCCACGCTGGCAGGGAAGTTGCGGGTGCATGGCAGGCTGGGAGGTGACACAGCCAGGGCAGGTGACCCCAGCTGACCAAAGGGACATTCCAGACCATATGGCATCATGCTCAGTATATAAAGTGAGGGGAAGAAGGAAGAAGGGGGGACGTTTGGAGTGATGGTGTTTGTCTTCCCAAGTCACCATTTCAGGTGATGGGACCCTGCTCTCCTGGAGATGATGAACACCCATGGGAAGCCCTGAATTCATTACTTGTTTTGCTTTGCTGGTGTGCATGGCTTTTGCTTTCCCTATTCAACTGTCTTTATCTCAACCCATGAGTTTTTCAGCTTTTACCCTTCTGATTCTCCCCCAGATCCTGGTCGGCTGTATGGGGCTTGGCTGCCGGCTGGGGTTAAAGCACGACAGAAAGGAAGTGATATTAAGTATACATGTTAATCAACAGAATGGCAGATTGACTAAAAGCATCAAGATACACTCCATGCTGATCAAGGAAGTGGAATTATCCAAGAAAGGTATACCCTGCTTAAGTACCTTATCATTACTTACTGAATGGACGTGTTAGAGTGGGTCCCAAGGAGGGCTGTGGAAACAGTCAGAGATTCAGAGCAGCTCACTTGTCAAGAAAGGCTGAGAGAGTGGGAACAATTCTCTCATCAAGAAGGCTGAGAGAGCTGGGGTTGTTCTACCTGGAGAAGAGAAGGCTTCAGGGAGATCTCAATGAAGAATTTCAATACTTAAAGGGTCTCATAAGAAAGATGAAGAGAGACTTTTTACCAGGACTTGTAAGGACAGGATAAGGGACAACAGTTTTAAACTGAAGGAGGGTAGATTCAGATTGGACTCAAGAAAGAACTATTTTAGAATGAGGGTGATAAGACACCAGAACATGTTGTCCAGAAAAGCTGTGGATGTCCCATCACTGGAACAGGTCTCTGAGCAACCTGATCCAGTGAAAAATGTCCCTGCCCGTGGCGGAGGGCTGGACTAGATGATCTTTAAAGTTCCCTTCTGACCCAAACCATTCTATGATTCTATGAGTTGTGGTGTCAGTACTGGCATGCTTTGCAACTCTCACATTCATAACGCCTGGCAAAGGTTATATAAGCAAATGAAGAAATATACTAGATATATTAGGAAAGGAAGGCATTACAGTTCATTTTAATGGAGCATCCTTTTGGAGAGAGAAATGAATGCAAGATACATTATTGTGTACGTGCATACTTGCATATATTTTGTTTTACCCACTTCTTTTACATCTGGTGCAAGTGAAGCAGGCTAACCAGTTAGCAACAGGAAGATATAGCATAGAACATCCATAACGACAAATTTATAACAAATTTATTTTCATTTCAGAAATTAACTGGTTACTGAAGTTCACAAATGTGAGATATTTTGGCATAATAAACCCAACCTGCAGGGTTTAGCTTAGAAATTTTTACTGTTTGAAAGAGGATCATAAATATTAATGGAATACCCAGTGTCTTGTCTCAATTACAGATGAGCCAATTTAAAAAACTTGACACCTGACAGCAAGAAGGAATCCAAATAGAAGCTGTCAGCCTTTTGGAATCTTAGTGCATGACCACTACCAGATTAGTAAAGATACCAACAGCAATAAACATTTAGATCATATCTATTTCAAAATGAGAATGGGTGTGCACTGTACTTAGCATATTCTTTAAATCATCTATTCTATGACTGTTCTCTATAAACTATCAACTATAAATATTTGAGATATGTAAACCACATTTGTTAAAAATGTAAGATTTCCCTTTTGAACTAACAGTTTTTGCTAGGAAACTGAAATGCTGACTTAAAGGCAAAAATCCTATGGATTTTTTAAAAGAACCCAATACCATTCAGGATTTTACACATTGTCTATATCAATTGTTGACAAAAGGGATACTTAGTGTACAGCTTTGAAAATGAGGGATATACAATGAGACAAACAATTATCTACCTTAAATTTTAGGAACTCAAAACAAATTGGAAAAGGTCCTACAAGAAGAATAAACAAAGCAGAATTTGCTCAGTCAGTATATGAAGTTGTAGGCTAGCTGCTTTCTACACGAAGATAGAAGAAACCTTTGCAGACACTTTTTTTAAAAATAATAAATCTCAGAGAAGATTTTACGATGTCACAGTGGCCTGAACTTAAGTCTCATTCTTGTCAAGCCTAGGCAGCAGTGCCACAGATAAACAGGCAGTAGCATTTAAACACATGCAGAGAGTTTGCAAGACGCAGGACTTTGCACCAGGTCTCAGAACCAGAGTCAGCCTGTGAATAGCCAATAAATATTTACATGCTACTTATCCAGATTATAGGAGGAAGGAAAAAAGTAGAAGATGTGAGAGCTGGAATGTTACTGTATAATTCTTTTTTTTTGTCGATGACTCAAAGACGATATGACATCAGCTATGAGATAAAAGAGGTCTGAAGCAGAAATGCAAGGTACCACAGGGTCTAGAATTGCTTAATGCCTCTTTGTAACTATTTTATATCTTGGGGAAAACAATGACAGATTTTAAGCAGATTTCAGTCAAGAAAGCAGAGGTTTAGGTTAAATCTGAGGCTTCTTCCCCAAACCTTCTATAGACAAGACATAAACACAGCTGTGAATTTACAGCTCATGTGCTTCGAGGCAAACATGGATTGGTAAGAATGGGAGAGCTATGAAACAGGTTCAAATTTACATGTATACATGGGGGATCACAAATTATAGAGAGAAAGAATTCTAAAGCAACTACAATACCTGTAGTTACTCCGTACTAGCAAATATACAGATAAATTAGTGTATATTTGAGCATTCAGTCAATTTACAGCTATATTAAAGGGTGTAGAGGACATTGAAGAGCTTTTACATGCAGTGCTCTTCCTCAAACAATTAATTAAACTTCTCTGATAATATCCTTATTGAGAGAGTGTCAGAACAGTGTGCCATCACATATGTGGTGGTATATATTACCTAGACAAAAAAAAAATTTCTGGGCATACATAGCTTTTAAAATTTACTAGAAAATTGATACATTTCAATGGTAAATTCCATTCTGTGGACCTAGATATATACATAGATTAGATCGATAGATCGATAGATCGATAGATAGATAGATAGACGAATCAGCATCAGCCACAATTACTTCCCCAATTTTAAACCACAGAATTAAAGAAACTTTATAGTTTATAGAGCTATAGTGCCTACAAATTATTTTAAAATACGCTTAATGTGAAGATATAATGCCTTTGAAATCCAACTGTATCTTCCATTTCTTAATCCATACTCCATTATGCTGATACTGCACTATGAATATGCACATACCTGCTAGTTTGTTGTGTTTTTTCTATCAGTAAAGGTTTTTCAAGAAGTCTGCTAAGATGAATTACATTCCTATTTCGACAAAAAGTTCTGAAAACCATAAATTACTGTCATGTATATTTGAACTTAACTATCCATTACAATCCTGAATTATGACTTCTGAAATTTATTTCAGAAGTGAGCTCTCTGATATTTTAGGAAATTCTTTTAAACAAAAACCTCAGTAATACTAAGTAATCATCCACATCTGTTACAGTTGAAAAGAGAAAAGGCATCAGATGCAGGGAAGATTACAACAGAAATCTTTCAAACAGGGTTTGAAAACCACAGCAGATACTTTAATAGCTTTCATACAAAATATATGAAATAAAAAAGACTGAATAAAGTAGAAGAGCTAGCACAGAAATAAAATGTGAAAATTTAAGTACATTCAACTGCCATCCATTCCATGTCAAGCATTTACACATATTAAAAAAGCTGGGCTATAGGAAGTGAAATACTCGAGGTTTAGACAAGAACTGGCAGGGACAGGATATTGAAAGAGCATAAATGAATCATATCCACCAACTATACCCTCCAAAATAAAATATTCAAACCATCAACAAGCAGCTGCATGGCAGTTTTCCCTGCACAGTGGTTGAAGACTTGCAATTACTGCTGCTGCAGTAGGAGATACCTACAAAGCTGCAAGTAGTAGCCATGTCTTTAAAAAGTGACAGATCAGTCACTATCCTCAAGCAAACTGAGAGGGAATATGTGAGCTAGCTACATGTTCAGTCACTGATGTCATTACATTGGATCTATAATTGAGGGCAAGCACAATTACTGGAAATAGAATGATTTTTATAAAATTAGGAAAAATATTTCTCAGTGTCTACTAAATGATGTTATAAAGCATAATGAAGACATTTTAGTTTGCTTTGTGGTTTTTTTTTTCATAAATTAGATGTTGTCAAAGTGCACTTAATGTTGCAATCAAGCTGATTTCTATAGAAAAGTCAGTATCACTGTATTCCCCACTGCTCCTGTCCCAGATAAGATGTAAGCAGGACTTGCTTACTTACAAATCACTTCATTAAGAAGTCTGTAACACCTGTTCTGCCAAAAATCAGCCAACACATTCACTAGAAAATTAGAAAGCCAAACCTTGATATGTTTTCAGCAGAGAAGTGCATAAAATTTAAATGTTTAATAATCACTTACATATTTTGCACTTCACAAATTCACATCAAATTATGTTCACCAGCCAGCCACACCACAAGAAGCAAAGGCTACCCAACCTGCTTGTCACCAGGCAGCAGGAGGGGACCTAAGAGATGAGGGGAATGGAACCAGGTGTCTGCCCAAGGCAAGAGGTGAATCCCCTCCTGGCTTACCTCACCTTCCCAGGTGCCCTTTTACAATAGGTATGAGGCTCTGGAAGTGAGGGTCAGGCACACAGCAGGATGGACACAGGTTCACAGGTTGGGGAATTGTCCAGGACGAGTTAGTCTACCTGACATACCATGACTGCCTCAGTTATGAAAAAAAAGTCATTCATGACTCCCTTCTGAGAGAACCAGAGGGATCAGTATGCTGACCAGACCCAAGCCATAGGGAAGTTGCTGCCTCCTTGGGGTCCAGGTTAGAGATTTAACCAAGAAACTCTGCAGTCTGGTACAGCCCTCTGATTATTATCCGTTACTGGGTTTTCAGGTGGGCAGCGATGAAGTCTCAAGAAGAAGCCTGAGGCATATCAAGAGGGACCTCACAGCTTTGGGATAACTTGTTGAGGGATCTGAAGCACAAGTAGTGTTCTCTGTCCTGGTAGTTGCAGGGAAAGGTGGGAGTGGGAAGATCACACAGACAAATAACTGCTCTGAGCCTGGGGTTACCAGCAGGATTTTGTGGTTTTTCACCCCAGATCGGTTTACAAAACACCAAGCCTGCTGACAACAGATGGGGCACACCTGTCCCAAAGCAGAAAAAGGATCTTCACACAGGCTTTAGCAGGGCTCACTGAAAGAGCTTTAAATTTGATTTGAAGGGGAAAACAGATAAAACCAGGCTTGCTAGAGATAAGCCTGGGGGTAGCACATCAGGCACCTTATCACTTTCTACAACTACCTGAGAGGAGATTAAAGCCTGGTGGGTGTCAGTGTCTTCTCACAGATAACAAGTGACAGGATGAAGGGAAATGGTCTGAAGTTGCAACAGAGAAGGTTTAGATTGGATCTTAGGAAAATCTTCACTAAAAGGCTGGTCAGGCATTGGAACATGCTGCCTGGGGAAGTGGTGGAATCCCCATCTCTGGATTCAATGTGGCACTTGGGGACATGGTTTAGTGGTGAACACAGTGGTGCTAGGTTAACAATTGAACTCAGTGATCTTAGAGGTTTTTTCCAACCTTGAAATTTCTGTTTCTATCTTGAGTTGGAAGTGACCTTTAGAGACTGTCTAGTTCTACTTTTATGCACAAAGTAGAGTCAACATCAATGAGGTGCTCAGGACCATATCCAATTAAGTTTAAATATGTCCTGAGACAGAGACTCCACAGCCTTTCTGGACTACCTGTTCCAGTGTTTGACTGTCCCCACAATAGGAAAAAAAATTCATTTTCAGGACCATGATTGAAGTTTGTTCGTGAAACTCTCTAGACTCACAAGCACACAAAAATTTGCAGTTCCCTCAATTGTCAGCCTAGGGCCTCTGCCTAATGCTTGGGCCTTTTACTTGCCAGTTTGAAGTTTGCTTTGCAAGTTATGCACACATTGCCCTCACACTCCAGGTTAGAGGAAAATGTAAGCTCCAGTTTCACCCCCAGCAGTTGGTGCTTAGGCACGTGGGCCCTATGAACCCCAGTTCCCACTCCAGCTACTCGCTCTAAGACCCTCACTTCATTTCACCCAGACCCCTACAGCCTGCACCTAGGACCATGGCTCTTCATCAGCAGTTGACGCTGAAACTCTTGCTTGCTCCAGGTGCTGGTACAGAAAAGGTGTGTCCCTGCACCCAAAGTCTGATTCCAGTTCCTGCCTCAAATTCACTCATCCCAGTAGCTGTCAATCCTTTTAAGATCCATGGAGCACGGATCTACTGATGACGATGCTCTTACTTGCTCCGGTTGTTGGCACCACATACACAGGGACTGCTTCATCTCAGGTCTGATTCCAGTTGCTGGCTCCAAGTCCACTTCTGGTTTCCCCAGCTGCTAGCACCACTCCTTACAGCACTCATGCACAAGGAAAATAGTGAGTATTAAATAGGAAGATAAACTGCTGGGATCAGACATAGGGCTGCCAGGCAAGCATACTGACTGAGCACTGTTTATGCAAAACCAGGCCTTTTTATAGCTCCACCGGTCTATCCCCCAGCACCACTTTACTATTCCCCACTCCCCTTCCACTAAATGGCTCTTCCTAAATTTTGCAGTCTTACAGATCACCTTCAAATGTTCAAAATCTTCATCTTTGCTGCCTTATCAGTTACAAAGTCCAGATGGGTCCTCTCCAAATGCTGCCTGTATGTTCTTAACGGGCCATCAATTACCAGCTGAAGAGCTCTGGTCTTAGCCATTGTCTCCATTTTCCCATGTCTACTACAGTTTGTATCTCTGTGTGGTTTCGTTTGTCTAGCAATTCCCCCCCACTTCATCCTTTCTTCTCCACTTAGTCCTTGTTTTAAGAATAAAAGGAAAAACATTCCACAAAGATTTTAGTGCTGCTTGGGGAAGGAAATTATTGGGGGAAAAAACCCATAGAACACTTTAAGTTTGTAACTTCAAGACCAGCAACAGCAAGTACACTGCTTGCTGAGCACTTTATACAGCAGAAAAAGGTAAAGGCTGCACAGTATGTCAGACTGGCATGTGTACCAAGATGTATAGAACACTCATGGGATTTTTTAATGCGACACCACCATAAACACCATTGGTTCAACTGATTGCCAATGCAGATACAACTCACAGTTGAAAGCAAGGAAACAGAAGAAATTCTTATTTCTGATATTCTGTTTCAAATGCAGACACTCTTCTCTTGCAGAGTAACAAACTTTCTTCCTCAAGTTTACAAGTTACTGTGCTTGTGAACTTTCAAAATTCATGATCATACTGCCTGCTTCCATGAAACCTTAGTTATCACTAAGAGCTAAATTAGATTCGTGAATACTGAGGCCGATTTTATGCTTGCACATATGCTAAGTTGGATTCAACTCTCTCTTGACATATGAAGAAAAAGGAAATTACAAAGTTACAAAATCTATCAGCACTTCAACCTGTCTTACAGGGAAACTGTTATATTCCCACAGTGAGTTTCTGCCATAGCAATTACTGCCTCATTTCAAAATGTTCATGTCTACAAAACTCATCTGGGGAAAGAAAATTACTAGAGATATGAATATTCAAGTATTCCATGACTCGTTGGGGTTTTTTCCTTGGTTTTTTTTCTTTCCAAATCTAGAACCACGTTTTTCTTCACACAGAACTTATAACTTTCTGTTAATCTAAACCTGCAAAGAATAACCAGCAAAGCCTCTCATTCTGTTGTTATTACCTCTGGGTAGATCAGTGATCTAAGTTACATCGATTCCACTCATAATTCAAACAGAAGTATCAGTGAGATAGGCAAAGATTTAGAGTCCATCTGCTTGACCTTCTCTTCATAGTGAGTTACACAAGGAAAACAGAGAGGCTTTAAAACTAAATATAGAGAGAAAAATAAGCGTTCTGATTTTGATAGAATAATTTTAATAGATCAGATTGAAAATTAATTTAGTGACAAGTCAGGTGTCTGAAGTTAGAGAATGGATGAGATTTTGAATAGCTGTGCCCAGGCAAGACCAAAAACTTGGAAATAATTGACTGAGCAATTAGTGCAGGTCTTAAACAATGAAGACACAGTTATAAAACACTACCATAGAGAAAAATCTCTTCAAACTAATGCACCTGGCACGACCTCCTGTAAAATCTGGTACTTGCTTCCTTCACATTTTATCCTGCATTAATAAATATTCTCTCTCTGCTACAAGCTTCTTATTGTCTCCAGATAAGCATAATCTCAAATTATCACCTTGGATCCATAAAAAAGTCAGGATGTTGAAGACTACTATGAACTGTACCACAGAATCCAGCAGAAAAGAATAAATGGAATTTCTGTAGAAGTTCAGTAATCATTAGGATGAAGTCCAAAGCATAGATCTTTAAAGTTAGTTTATCAGATTTTTTCCTTTTTTTCTTTTTTTTTAAATAAGATCTGTACATCCACATTCTGTTATCAGTTCTGCCATTTCCATCCTGACCTACACTTTACCACCACCAAATTTTTGCACTCATGGAATTTTTTTAAGTTTTTAGAGACTCATTTAAGATTAAAAAAACAATACAGGCCAATTTATTTATTAATTTCAAATCCCGCACTATCTCAAAATCAAACTAGCATGCTACTTTTTTTTCTTTGGTGCTAAGGCACAGAAATTTGAATTCTTAAGTAAGATAATAAAGAGATATTCCAGCAGTTACTCTTGTCATGTTCTCTGACACTGTCATCTTGGTAGCTTTTGTCTAAAAAATACAAGTGGTTTGACCTGGAAGTCACAAGAAACTTTCAGAAAATTATCACTCATTGAGCAGTCACAGTTGTCTTTTGAAGATTAAGATATTACATAAACAAACTCTTCACTGGACTTGATTTCATTCATTCAAGTTTCAAAAATGAAGGCTTGATGGTACACACTGTGTGTGTCAGATATAAATATAAGGAAGCAAAGACAGATTTTTTTGCCTGAACACTCTTGTTTAGGTCCACTTAACTTGGATCCCTCAGAAAAAGTTCCTGAAAATCTGAACCTGGATCTAAATTTCCTCCCTCTAGACTATTCATGAGAAAAATGGGAGCCATGATACTTTCTACTCCTGTTATTTGGGGAATGGGTGGGAAATATTCTGGACAGAAAACACTTAGAGTTTTGTATAAAGTTCTCTTGACATAGTGAAATCTCTAAAGTGCTTTTTAATCAGAGAATAAGATTGGTTGAATATTTTACTTGAAATTATTTTGGGA
Organism: Mohoua ochrocephala; assembly: GCA_013398855.1. Lineage (NCBI taxonomy): Eukaryota > Metazoa > Chordata > Aves > Passeriformes > Acanthizidae > Mohoua > Mohoua ochrocephala. The sequence continues at coordinate 14,215 of VZTA01016310.1, read as the reverse complement.
CCCAGGGGGCTCTGATTTGATCTTGAACCAGATTCAGAATGTCATGTTAGTTGGTTAACACTGATATTTCAATCTAACATGAATACAAAGTATTCATTCTTGGCAGCCAAAATTAAAACTGTGTGTGCTAAAAAAGAAAAACCCAAAACCACAAAATATCCAAACCCCATACACACTCCAAAATTCTGCAACAGCGTATTCTGTCTACAGTCACAGAAGTTATTACTGTGATATTAATCAGATAGAAATTATTTGATATGTCAGCAAGCCCCATTACCCTTACATTTCCTTCCTTCGCTGCAGTCAATAATGCACTCTGCCTTACAAAATAATTTTCAACATCCGCAAGAAACTGTTGTGGGGCCACAATAAAAGGATAGACTTGAACCTATTTGTCATCATCCAAATTCTAATTAAATTTTACACGTATACCTGTATACATGGTGGTAAAAACTGGCTGTCCATTGGAGATCTTTTGGAACATCTCTTTCTCCTCTGACAGGATTTTTAGGCAGAAATAGTGAACAGTAGGGTGATTAGCACAGAAAAATTTCCGTGCTTACTTGACCGCTTAGTAACTAAATGAGCATGCAAAGATGTGTTCTCTTTAAATGATTACACCAAGACAATTAAACTCCCTAAGGAAATTACAGGCATGCTTATGGCAGTTTAGCCCCCACACACACACCTTTCATCAAGTTGTCTAAGTATACAATGCAAGTACACAGTGCTTAACTGTGTGTTTTGACTGAGCATACAACAACAAAGAGCCTTCTCACTTCTCAGTTTTTTACTAAATGCTGTCAGTTCATGCTATCGGCTGGTACATTTCAAATGAGAAAAAGCTACCAATGGAACTGAAAGTAGGCTACATAGTATCTTTAGTCACCTTCAGCAGCCTGACATCTCTCGAGTGTGGTTGTTATGATAAAGCCCTAGGCATAAGCCTGAGTTAATTGCTAGGAATAACATTTCCTTCACAGAGATAAGAGCCAAATAATTGAATAATAAACACAGCAGACAAATGCATAATAAATATATCAGGCTGAATGTTAAAATCATGAAACCCCTAATTAGAATACAGACACTTTTGACAATTAAGTGCATGAAACATATTAGAAACATATTTCTGCACTTTTGTTCAAAAAAGATTGTGAAAATACTTACCATCCTTAATGATTACTTCTCTGTAGTTCTATAAGAGAACTCAAAAAAAGGGACTTAAAGCTTAATCTGATTATCATTATTAAATACTTTCTAAATATTGTTACCTATAGAATCCCATTTTGCAGTGAGGCAGATTCCATAGTTTATGGGCATGTAGAGTTTACTAATGCAGTCAGATAATATATTATTTTTACATATACTGTAAACAAACTATATACTCTTATACTGTAGAAAAGACAACTGCACTGCAAAGGCACCACTCACTATCCTTTTTTTAAAACGTTCAGATGAGAATACTAACATAATTTTAATCATAACAAGAGAGAAAAAGCTATTTCAAATAACATTTTTCCACGTACAGATATTTCAGACTCTTTGCAGATCAATTGTTTTAGTCTCCTAAAAGGTCATGTGCTAAACTTTGAGAAGAGTTATATACTCGGAGAAAGGCAGGCATGAAAATAATGATGTTAACTATCAAGTGTTTTATACTGTCATCAGACTCAAAAAGGGCTCTCTGCCACATTCAAGTGTCTCACATTCTCTCTTCCACCTTTAACACAGCAGATATCTTAGCTCAAACTAAAACTGGCTAGAATAATAGGAAACTTACAACCTACTACACCCAAAGTTAGCAAAAGCTTCTCTTCTACAATCTTGCTTCTGTATCTTCTGTATCTAATCTGTATTCATTAGATACAGGGCTCAAAGACATCTGAAGCTCTGACATAATCATTTTCTTATTGTATTTTGATCCATGTCCACTAAAGGCAAATATGTTTATGTGAAGAATAACACTCCTGAAGTATCCTGCTATTTCTAGATAAACTTTTCTACATCCCCACTACCTTCAGTCATTTTTATCTCTTTCAAAACATTGCATCGCTAGTTGCAAAGTTCACAGAACATCAACTTTAAGCCTATACCAATAATTTTTTAATGGCCTTTGTTTTAATGGGAACTCAAAAAGTGTCTCTGAAGATTCACTGCAACCTACCTGACAGAATTCTTGTACAGAATCAGCAAAATCTTAGTGAATAAAATGTGTTTCTCACCATTGTACCTCGACATGAAGATCCTAAAAGAATACTTTCACAAAGTTGAACCTACCTAGCCCATCTATCAGTTAGTCTTTTTCAGTTTTGTACATCTCTCGTGTCCATTCTTTGCATCATTTCTCACCACAGTCTTTGTCATATATTGATTTTCTTCACTCTTCATTTAGCACATCAATCTTATAACCACTTCTCTCTGTTTGTGTATTCTATCTGCTATCCTCACCCCATACTCAATGTGTCTATTTCAGCTGAAGGAGAGTTCTGGCTCCTTCTGATATGTATGGGCATACCAAATTCCCAGATACTGTTTTGAAGATGTAAACTCTCTTTCTTGATGCAGACACATCTTGCATGAAAATTTCATACCCAGCTAAAAAAATATGAATGTAAACTTTTTTTTTTAAAGAATATAATGAAAGAAGCTGATGTAAACTTTAAATCAGTGTCAGTTTTGTGGTTTGATAGTTGTCAAATCTCCCAGCCAGACCCAGTGCTGCATATAAACAAATGCACAAGATTTGATATACAATAGATCTATGAACACTTTTCTTAAGCATGACAAAATGTTCATCTGTCTGTTACTAAACTGAGCCTCTACTGAAAAAATATAACTATGTTCTGTACCAGGTAGGTGCTAACAGGGCTCCATCAATTTAATTATTCTCTTCCTTATTTGTAATCAAGATGTAAGACGAAGATCCCTTTACCCCTACATTAGGTCTGTTCTTCGAGGTATGCCATCACATATATTCTGTTCAGAACTCACTCCACATATGTTAGAGATACTTATTTGATCACGAGTTGTCAGGATCAGCAAAATGTGGAAATGTAACAGGTTAGAGACTTGTCTCCCACAAGCTTATCTCAGCTTGTCTACAAGAGTCTTGGAGCATCTATTTAACAGGCAGACACCAATCAGAAGACCTCCATGGCAAACATATCCAAACCAAAACAGCCATGGTGTGTCATGGTCACCAGTGACAAAGAATGTCAGGAATGATGACTTTTACCACCTCTTCTCTGCCTCCTTCTCCAGCCCAAATGTCAAAAGGGACAAAATGTTCCAGTTTTCTCTACTTCTCTTCCACTGTGCCTCCTTCTACCTTATCATATAGCCCCTTAATGCTTAGCAGGGTCATTGTTTCCACCTCTCTCATCTCTTTTATCTCTTATTTTGTATGAGAAGCACAAAGGGGTAAATATGATCTGTTTGCAAAAGACCAGCACCTTTTTTTTTTTTTAATCTCAAAAGATACATATCGATCTCCTTCCTCATCAAGTCATTTGCCATACTGGAAATTCCTACCCTCTCTCTCCTTCTCCTTCTTTACCAAGATCTTCAGATTGAGGATTGGGCCTCAATTCTGTGATTCTAATTTTTTTCCATTTAAAGAGAATTGAAGAAAACTGTGAAATTCCATCTCAATTTATCAGAAATAAAATAGAAACGGAAAAGCAGGTAACAGAACCTGACAGGCAGCAAAGCACAATGTGATTAAAAAAAAGTATCCATAAGCAGTTCTTTCAGAAATATATAGCACAAGCCATAGGTTCAATTAAATTTGAAGGGCTTGTACCACCAAGCTGTTTCACTCTATACATTTCTAGCACACAAATAATTGAGTCTAAGAACTATTTCAGAAAAAGCACTCACAACACCTATACAACAAGCCAGACAGGTTACTTTATTTTCTTAATATGTGAAATCTTAAACCTGAGAAAGCTTCTAACATATTTGTGAGGTACTGCACATTAATTACAGAAGTAAGAAAAGTACTATCCCTTCCTAGTATCTTGTTGACTGAGTATAAAATCCTTACAGATTACCATTTGTATTTTGCTAATTGAAATAACTACTGACATATGAAAGAAAACTGTTATAGAGGCAGTATCAAAATTCTGCCTCAAAAGCATCAGATCAACTTATTGAATAATCTGAATTAAAAACCCAAAATATAATTTACTTTTTTCCTCAAATCCCATTGAATAGTGAAGAGTAGACCTTACATACAGGGCTGGACGATCGGCAAGTGTATGAAGTTTAACAAGAGCAAATGCTGGATTCTGAGCTGGAAGAGGGCAATCTTGGTTATGTATGTAGACTGGGGAGCGAGAGGCTGGAGAGTAGTGCTACGGAAAGGAATCTGGGGGTCCTGGTCTGTGGCAAGGTGAACACGAGTCAGCAGTGCCCTGGCAGCCAGGGGGGCCAACCCTGTCCTGGGGGGCATCAGGCACAGCATCGCCAGGGGGCTAGGGAGGGGATTGTCCCGCTCTGCTCTGCACTGGGGCGGCCTCACCTCGAGTGCTGGGGGCAGTTCTGAGAGCCACAGTGTGACAAAGATATAAAGTGTTAGAGAGTGTCCAAAGGAGAGCTACGAAGATGGTGACGGGCCTTGAGGGGCAGCTGTGTGAGGAGCAGCTGAGGTCAGTTGGTCTGGTCAGCCTGGAGAGGAGGAGACTGAGGGGAGACCTCATTGCAGTCTGCAGCTTCCTCATGAGGGGAACAGGAAGGGCAGGTGCTGATCTCTACTCTGTGGTAACCAATGACAGGATCTGAGAAAATGGCCTGGAGCTGCATCAGGGGAGGTTTAAGTTGGATGTTAGGGAAAGGTTCTTCACCCAGAGGGTGTTTGGGCACTGGAACAGGCTCTCCAGGGAAGTGGTCACAATATCAGCCTGACAGAGCTCAAGAAATGTTTGGTCAACACTCTCAGGCACATGGTGTGATCCTTGGAGTGTCCTGTGCAGGGCAAGGAGTTGGACTTTGATGATCCTTGTGGGTGCCTTCCAACTCAGAATATTCTGTGATTCTCTGGTTCTCTGATATGGTATTAGTGTTTTCTGCTTTTTATGAGTAGGCTCATTTAAAAATTATTTTAAATAATAATTGCAGGAGTTTGCTATACATAGTATTATAATACACTTTGCATTATACAAAAGTGTACAAATAGCCTTCACTGGCATAATAATAAATAATAAATAAAATGAATTAAAAATCCAGCTCTCAAAAAAATCAGAGTGGATTTGTAGACACCAAAAGAAATTAGGAATACTTTTAAGAGGTTATTGTATTATAACCTCCTAGTTCTTAATATTTTTTCGACAACTGAGTTGAGACACTATGAGACACCATGGTGTGTGATGACATGACATCAAATATCTTCATCATATGATGAAGGACAGGTTTTGCTGACTCATAGTGAAACCAGTCACAGGCTTGATGATTATCATGTGGTGCAGAACTGAGCCTTTTCCCTGCCCTTGGAGGCACTCCTGTGCAGCATATATATGCAAAACCTCTAAGCATTTCTGGTTATTCTGCAAGAATAGCTGGTGTATCCGCTAGCCAATACACTGCTACATTATTTTCATATAAAAATAACTTTATTAGCAATAGTTTTTATAAGAGAAATCAGAACAAAGCTGAGAAAGCAGTAGTTTTGTGCCTGAAGTTCGAAATTATATAGTAATTTATATAGTAAAAAATGAAAAAAGTTTTTTTACAGCAGAAAATAAGTGTTATCCTAAAATTGTTGCCAAAGCTTTGCAGCTTTTGCTGACTGAATTAGAGAAGCTGTGTTTTATATGCAGAAAAATTCAAAAAGGTTTACGTAGTCACACAGGCAATAAATACTCCTGCAAAGTTCTTTGAAGGGTGGACATGGATTTATATGTAACATCAACATAAACAAAGTGCAGCTGTGAATGTCGGAAAGATATGAACTAACCTTGTAGTGCAAGCCTGATATAACTCCTTAACGGAGACTCCCTAACAGAGACTCCCTAACTTTCCAATTCTGTATCACAGTATTTGGGACATCAGATTTCTTTTCGCATGACTGTTTTGTCACTGGTTTAAAACCAAGTGTAAAAAAGTCTCTGATGGTTCTAGTGCATGCTAGAAGAGTTGTGAGAAAAAATTTTCTGAATATAATAATTTGAGAATTATTTAATAACTCCAAACAAAACTAATTTTATATTAAAGGCATAACACTCTTCATTGACAAAAGACCAAATATTTAAGTAACTGCAGAATCATCCGCTATAGCTAGCACTATAATCTCATGGTGATTATATGTCATTTATAGAAATAACTGACTCAAATTTCTAAAATAGCACTTATTTTTAAATGTATTGCATTAACTGGAAATCATTTAAGACATAATGAAGAGCTGGCATCTAGGTTTCTAAGCCTGAAGGTACTTAAAATACCTCACTATATTTTTAGAGTAGCATTCTTCAGGGAGTAAAAGTACAATCTACAATTAGTAGATTGTACAATTGTAATGTACAATCTACAATTGTACATTAATAAAAGTACAATCAACAATTCCAGTATTCTACATGTGTGAACATTATATGATTTTTAAGATAAACATTCACCGATAAATTGTTCACATAGGCTTGTTCTAAACCTCACATCTGGGAAAAACTTATATTCCACAAACCTTAACACATTCAGAGCAATCAGTCATTCGTGACTTCAGCAGCCTTGATGGGATAACCTTCTTGTTAATCTTTCTTCATTTAAAAATAAAAGTACAAAACACTTTGTCCCAAGATAGATTTTGCTCTGCACTGGATAACATATACTAAGAACTTAAAATAAAGCCCATCTCCTGAAATAAGTGCCTCCCCTAAGAGTTTTTATTAAACATTTCAACCCCAGCGCCATAGAACTGAACTGGCTGTTCTCAATATGATGAAACCACTTGGCAATGATAGAGGTCTGTACTGCTTTGCATTTGAAGAGGTTCCTGCCTCTCTTGTTCCTACAAGCTCCTGTTTCTCTTTGTCTCCCTTGCAGAGATTTCACAATACATCTTACTTAGATTTCTTTTATTTACCTAAGAGCACAAATTCAGTGGCTTGATTGGCACTTTGCTGCTTTTTGTATCAAATGTACATAATTTTATGTGTCTCCACAGTTAAAGAGCTAATCTCATATTTTAATGCCAGTGCTTTTGCTTGAGTAATTATATTTAGTCTATGTTTTTTATTACTATATCTCTTTTCTATATTGGAATTGGTCAAGCATGCTAATGTTCTCTTTTCTGCTTCCTATCTTCCATGTAATATATTTCAGGCGTCACTCTTCTCTTGGCTTTCACAGGCAATTTTGAGAAAAACACATAAAAATAAATAAATAAACTGATAATAAATATTCAAGATAATTATGGTATTTGCATTATGTTAAATTTTATCATATAAAGTTTGATTAATGTCACAAGAGCTATTTACCAGGCAGATGTGGAAGACTGAATTTTTGAATTAAGACTGTCTGTAGTCTGAGATTCAAGCCCACCAAACATAATCAAATGTTGTTCTGAGGTTATAACTCTTTGATATCATTACAAAGAAAAACAAAACCCAAACACCATCACCACTGCCTACAAAAAAAAACCAGCTAACAAAATACATATGGATAAGTCAACTGAATTTTCTGTTCTAAATTAGGAAGTTAGTGAATTGGAGAGAGGAAGTGATATGACTTGCAAATCTATTGTGGATTATGTGTTATCTGAGATAGGAGAATAATCATCCCGTTCTACTCCTTTCTATAGAAATAGTAATGCATCTAAATTGAATTTAAACTTAGTGCTTCAATCATTAAAAAAAAAAAAAGACCAAAACTCTCTAATTTAGGCAGAATCTCTAAAAGATCTTAAAAAAGTTTGGGTTTTTTTTTAAAGGATTTCCAAAATTAATACTCAGATCATTTCATATTCTACTTTTCTTCCCTCCTCTCCTCTTCCTTGAGGTTGTAATAATCCCAATTTTAAATAAAATTCTTTTCTCACCAAACATTAAAAAATACTGCTACAAATCACATGTTCAATTATAATTAATTCTAGTATGCCAGTGTAAGAGATACCAAATTTGGGAGATACAAAGAACAAGTCAACTTGTTAGTACTGCAAAAAAGGGAGGTAATAAAACAGCTGGTCCCAATTTTCTCCCTGTATGCCTGAAAATATTTACAAAAGATATTTTTTCCCACTGAAGAGTAGCAATTACCTGTTGTCACACACATAAAGACATGAACTTCTCACGTTGTTAAAAGCCTGGATAAAGACTAATCACAGTGACAGAGAGGCAATTTCTGATTATGTTCATTTTTTAACCAATGAGATCTGCTTAGCAAAAGTCTATACTAAAATATATAAAGGAAATTTAAAAATAAAATTCAAATATGTATATCATCATTTTAGAAAGGAGAGCCTACTTTGAGTATTTAGCACAAAGATATTTTAGTGAATTTAACAAAGTATAACTCTGATGTGCAAGATCCTGAAAAAAAAAAAAGTATGGCTTGATTCTGTGAAATTAATCTGCACTTTTTTGGTCAGCGAGTATAAAATACATTGCATTTACATTTTAAGTGTTAAATATATATATATATATATATCTCCCTGGTCCTGGGACTGCAACCACAACTTCCCTCAAATGTGCTGTTCCTGACAAACGGAAGTGAGTGGAGACTCCTCTTCTGCCCACCAGTTCATGTAGCTTGTCTGGTAGGACTCGTAATCGATTTCACTTCACCAGCAAATGGTTGGTGCCACAGTTCTAGGGGGCATTGAATCTTATGCTTTCCTAACTTAGAGTTTTAACTAGGAGGGCGATTCATACTCTCTGAGTATTTTCTAAGCAATATGAGGCAAAGACAACCAAAAATTCAGAGAAATAGTTTTTTGTGTGTTTAGTAAGACCCAGGTAAACAGAAGTGGGACATATTTCAAAGATGGGGTATCGAGAGTACTACATGTACTACATGTACACCATTAAAGACTGGTGATACAAGTAAACAACAAAACAATTTCAGCTATAATAAAATGTGTGCAGTTTTCAAGCTGTGACCGTTTTTTATAGCTATGTCTTTGACTAACAAGAAAAAACTAGTTCTGAATAACAATTACAAAAAAACCCCAAAACCATCTATTGTGACTCCTATAGAATAGTAGCATACGGTTTATTTCAACACAGAGGGATGTTAAGGTCTCAGGCAAGTCGCCAGGATTTCAGTATGGCTTCATTATAATGACTAAGTAATAATACAGTGAAAGTCAAATGGAAGTGTAACCAGAAGGACTACTATGAGATTAATTTAATGTCCTCTTAGACTGCCAACACTTGATTTCTGCTTAAGAGAGAACAGATATATAGAAAGAAAAGCAATAAAATCTACATTCAGCATTCGCCAGACATTAGACTTCATCATGAGATGTGTTTCCCTGGTTATACACAGACAGCTGACTGCAAATAACTGATATCCACAAAAATGTATATCATTAGGTTTTGGATCAAATGATTTCAGAAGCAGTCAAATCAGTGGTCTAGCTTCTGATATGTCACTCTGGTTTAAAATGAGCACTGTTGCTTTGAGAAAAGTGGTAAATATTTACAACCTTCCCCCTCCTTGTACACTCCACAAATTACCACGCAAATCTGAATAAGTCAGTTATCTTAAAACTGTTCTGGAAACCTCGTCCTAAATCTTCAAATGTACAGAGGTTACTTTATATCTCTTGTACTAGGGTGGAGTGCAGAATTCCTTGCAAAACCCTTGTACATTTCGTATTAGAAAACCAGTATTCTCTGGTGTGTTTTATTCTTTCTGAACAGGAGACTTTTACTTCAATATGATTCATAAGAATTTGTCACCTTTTACCTTCAAAATTTATCTTATGCTAATAAAGAGAATGGGCACCCCTATGTAACTTACAAAGCATCTCTGTCACAGCACTGTTTCTTTTCTAAAGGTCACAATTATTTCATCATCAATTCATGCAAGAATATTTCCATACCCATAATACTTTGTTTCTCACGTCCTGAACTTCAAACGTGGCAATGGTACTGTTCCTGCAAATTGTGAGACTACAGTCTGACTCATCATCTTGGTATTACTTTGTCCTAACCCTGTATTTCTCTTCTTGTTTGTGAGGAAAACATGAACAATCATTCTGAAGTGATGTCATCCTACACCAGAGGATCAGTTGCATCCACACTTAACACAACCTTGCTTGGGGGAAGTTAGAAGGAAAAGGAAGACCTCTAAAAGGAGACTGGAGTAGATTTAATCATTAGATAAGATTTCTCTACAGTGAAAAGATTCCTAAAGAGTTAAACTGGATATGGTTACCATGGAGCTAAGACTCCCACAGAAAAAAATTACAGCATTTTGAAACATTTGTTGGAAGCACACAGGCAGTCAAATAAATGACACTGCACCACTTTCAGGCTTTATTAGGTCACTTAAATTCTACCTGCAAGCGGAAGCTCAGGGGAGGGATTTTTATAGGCTTTTACTGAATATTTCAGCCATGGCCTTTCTAATTTAGAAATCTTTGACTGAGAACTGCAGGTTAGTTTCTTGGGCAATGGAAGACTTCACTATATTAATGCACTTCCTTATTAACAACAATGGTTCCAAGTGAACTGAGGGGCTTGGTTTAACTGTGAATGTGAAAAAACTCAACAACAACAAAACAATAAAAAATACAAAAGAATGCTGACTTCAATATTTCCCCTTCTTTGTAGGAACTGCATTTCTACTCTTGAACTTGAAAATGTGAAAGGGATCCCATGCCTGAGAGGATTATTGCTATAAAAATTACCTCTCAGTAGCTGGACATGACACTGACTTTTGTGAATATGTTTGTATTTTGTCTCAGACCTAATTAATGCATACTTCAAGAAAAGAGGATTTTCCAGCTCTAAAGCCATAGTAATGAAGACATAGTCAAGTTTTTTAAAGGAATTTTTAAAATAAAGTATTCTATTTTCTGTTGAGGTATAACAGTTAGCTCTAGTTCCACTCTAACGCACACTGATTGCATGTTCTAGCTTGGATACAAGTTTTCACCGTGGGCTTCCTGAGCACAAGTCAATTAACATTAGGGCTATCACACTTTATTCTTCATAAACTCAATGACCGGGAATGCCATTCCTGCTACTCGAGGATATTTCTCTCAGTGAACAGAAATCCAGCTGACTGCAAGCCTGATTTAGAGAGTTTTGGCTTGTAGACAACTACAGCGCTATTCCTAATTTTTTTTTCTGACTCAGCACTAAGGACTCTTTCTCTGGCTGATTCTGTCTTAGAGGGCACACTTCTGCTCAAGTCCTGTGCCTTATACAATATTAAGCCGGGTGAGTAAATACTGTTAGAAGAACTAAGTCATTCAGTGGTAACACATAATCTGTTAACAAACTGCTTGGGGAAGAGTGGCTGGAAAGCTGCCTGTGGAAAAGGACCTGGGGGAGTTGGTCAGCAGCTGTCTGAACATGATCCGGCAGTGTGCTCAGACAGCCAAGACAGTCAATGGCATCCTGACTTGTATCAGAAATAGTGTGGCCAGCAGGATCATCCCCCTGTACTTGGCACTGGTGCAGCTGCACCTTGAATATTGTGTTCAGTTTTGAGCCTCTCACTACAAGAAAGGTGCTGAGGTGCTGGAGCATGTCCAGAGAAGGGCAAAAAAAGGTAGTGAAAGGGCTACAGATATGGCTGAGGGAGCTAGGGTTGTTTAGCCTGGAGAAAAGGAGATTCAGGGGAGACCTTACTACCCTCTGCAGCTCCTTGAAAGGAGGTTGGGGTGGGAATCAGTCTCTTCTCCCAAGTAGAAAGCAATAGGGCAAGAGGAAATGGCCTCAAGATGCACCAATACAGGTTTAGATCGAATATTAGGAAGAATTTCTTCGCTGAAAGGCTTGTCAAGCATTGAGATATGCTGCCCATGGAAGTGGTTGTGACACCAGCCCTGGAAGTATTTAAAAGATTAATAGATGGAACATGGTTTAGTGACGAACACAGCTGTTCTAGCTTAACATCTAGACTCAAAGGTCTTTTCCAGCCTTGATGATTCTACGGTTCTTTCCTATGGTGCTATAAGGAGAAAGCATATTTCTGGAACTACTTTCTGAATTAAAATTAAATTTCCTTCAAAACTAAAATGTGATACTGAAAAAAAGAATACTCTTAAGAGCATCAAAAGCAGTATTACAGTCCTCTCTAACTGATGTCAATGTAAATAAAGACTAGTGACTACCTGAGCACCTGACATTTCAGCTGTTTCTCTTAGACAGTACACAGAGATTGCACTGACAGAAGACCATACTCAGCATGAACCTAGGAAAGATACTGCCCTGTACTGACCAGAATCTTGCCAGAAAATACCTTGGCATGTCAGGGACTGTTTCCAACAGGCAGTACAGCTGACATCCTGGGGAATTAGTATAGCTGTATGCCTATATGCTGTATACTTCCACTTTGTCACAAGGCTAGAGAATTGACTGTGGCTATTTCACTTACTAACATAGTCAGAGAATTTGCAGCCTTCAGAAGAGGTTTAGATACATAGCTTGTCTTTTTTTTTTAAGGCTGGTGTCTAGGTTGAATTTATATTCATTAATACATGTCCATATGGCCTTGCTACAAAGGTGAGCAAGACCTGGACAAAAAAGAGGACTTTATTATGTCAATGTCCAAGAAGTGGCTGTCACCAATGTTTAAAGGAGATTGAGACAGCAGGAGTATAAACGAGAGAAAACAAAATTGTAAGGAAACCAAACGTCCAGTCATATGGAAGTAAGCTAAACAAATTCAGTTTACTTATTCCAGAAAAGACGAACTGGAGAGGGAATAGAATTCTTCTTTAGAAATAGATGGATAAATTACAGTTGGGACACATGAAAAAATCTGTAAATATATAAAAATATTTAAGCTGAAAAACTGAAGGAGAATTATTAGATCAGTGGATTGGTACCTTGATAAAAGCAGCAGGAGAAAAGTTATAATTAGCTCTAAAATTGAACTTCAGTTCAAAATGGATTCCATGACTCAAAAAGTTCTTCCCAGTCCTCTGTTCTTGCGATGCATAAAAAAATGTTTCCACATTAACTGAAAGCAAATGCAAGACTAATCTGAGCAAAGATATTTCAGATGGATCCTACGTAGTAAAAATAAGGCAAACAAAAAGACTGGAAAGTCTCAGTGACTTAACAAGTCTGAAGACGAACCTATGAAGATGGCCTTTGAAGAGTAATGACAGAGAAATTTCAGTGTTATCAGCAAAGTATCTTTATCTGTTTGTTGTGTTCCTTCCATATTTAAGAAAATGCAGCATTGTTTATTACTGAATGCAGATTCCACTTTGAAGTTGCAGAAGAAAAATACTTAACTATTTGCAATTTTCCATTAAGACCAAGCAAACTCCTGGTAAGACCCACAATTCTGACAAGTCACGCATATCAAAATTAATAAAAAGCCCACCATTTCTTATAATTCCTTGATTTTTTTTATGACCTCAAATAACAAGAGACAGAAGGACAGTTGTTCTCACTCTGTTTTTTATACCCTCAGGTAGGGCTAAAGGGGAAATGGATATGAACTGGTGTGACAGTCTCTCCTTGAGAATATTCACTACTGATGTGTACTCACAGGGACTGAATATAAAGATTCTTTTTCTCCCTAGTCAACTCTATCCCCATACTTCCTTTTTTTTTTTTGTCACTATGATATTACTAACCTTCTTTCAAACAAAAAAAAAAATCCATCTCTTTGGGATAATCTTACCTTAGTCTTTTCCTTCCTATCCCATTAAATAATTATATCTTTTACAATTCATCCTTCTGTTGTCCGCAAAAATCAAATTCATTTCCCGATATGCAACAAGCCAGTAATTACACACTTGAGAGAGACTTCGATTATTTATTTCAGAGCTGTGCAAGCCTGGGTGTCTGCTGCTATTCCACAAATCAAGCACAGCAACCATCAAAAATTGTTACTATTTGTACATTTTAGCAAACTAAGGAATTAGTGTTCATTGGCTGCAAGTTGCATAGTTCTCTTATTAATGAGTATTCTATCTTCTATTGGTTAGCGATTCTCTCATTTCCCACGCTGATTACTCCACATGCTCAGGCCTTCTCTTCTTTTGGGGTGGTGGGTTTCTTGTTCCAGCGGTCGCAATCTCCCCCTGCCGGAA
>VZTA01016308.1:118356-138480 GCA_013398855.1 Mohoua ochrocephala | reverse complement strand
TTCCCAAGCAGAAACCAATGGAAGCTGCACTCTTTTTAAGCAGTTGGGTTTTGGTGTGTGCAGTTTGAATCCTGAGGAACAGGAGAGTGGCACTTCTGTTATCTTTGTACAGCAAAACCAACTTGTCTCACACAGGGAAGGATGCTCGTGCTTCACTGCTGCTTGTGTCCAGTGCCCTGGGTTTAGACTCCTCCCAGAATTTCATATTTAGGCAGAGTGCTGAGCTTAGGAAGGCCACAGATCTGAATTATCGTGTCCTGAATTACTCCTAGAGAATTGGGATGTGTTTGTGTGTAGTCAGAACCAAAAGGATTAAATTATTTAAATGGAGATTTTTATAGCAGACAAAAAAAATCGAGGTTGCCATTTAAAATATTCACTGCTCCATAGGAGCAGGAGTGCTAAATCCATGGAATATTTCTGAAGGGAAAGATGCAGTGTTTCACATTTTAAAGAGCAACTAAGCCAAATCGTTGTGGGTTTCTTTTGTGTGTGTTGCTGCCTGTGTGCTGGGCTGGTGTCTGGGTCAGCCACAGCCTGTCCAAGGAGTTATTCCTTTGATAAGAAAGTGGATGGTTCCTCACACTTGGAACTGGATCTATTTTATTGTTGGAATTTTTGACTTTTTTAAAGGGCAGGGACTTTCAGACTAAGTGGAAGCTTTTCCATGAAGATTGACAGCTTTGTTCTGTCAGTTCTGCTTCAGGCTGGTGATTCTACAACCTCTGCTCTAAAGTGTTTCACAGTCATTTGCATTCCCCACACCACCATCAGATTCCTGATGAAAAACTGGAAGTTTCATAATGAAATGCCTTGTTTGGGGTTTTTTTTCCCTGCTCACGATGGCATTAAAGGCACCTACAAAGCTCCTGGGCCAACTGCCAGGTCATCATTCCAAGTGTCACCTGTTCTTTTTTGGTGATAGGAACTGAGAAAAAGCCCAAATTTTGGGCCCTAAGGCAGCTCAGTTTATTTTTCCATGGTTAAAACCATCCAAAATCCACGTTCCTCACATCTCCTGCCTGATGTGTCATCCTCTGACAGGATTTTCCTTGTACCAGTTCCAGCTGTAGCGTTTCCTCAGTGCTTCCCAGCTTTCTGACACCACAGCACAGCCCCTCCTTCCAGCCTGCTGGATTCTCCCAGGGACAGTCTCGAAGATGCAAGTTTATGAATTTACTGATAAAAGAGTGACTCATGAACCTGCATTTCCCAAATCCTGCCGGTGCTGTGGTGTTTCAGTGGAAGCTCCGGGAAGGGATCTCCCCGAGCGCTCTCGTTTCGGGCGCTCCCTTTAGGAAAGAAAGGACATTTTGGGAAGCTGCTGTTGATGGGAAATGCTGTCATTAGTGTGGCATTGCTCCTAACTCAGCCCTGGGGGCAGATAAAGGAAATGTAAGTACTGGTGTGGGAATAGTGGGGCTTCCTTGGAGAGTTCTGGCATTTCCTGCTCCGGAGCTGTGGCGGCCACGTGCCTGCTGATGAAACAAAAGCCCAAAATTCCACTTGGAATTTGTGCCACCGTGTGCAGCGTTCAGTTGGTTTACGGGAATATTGGGGTGCTGTGTGTGAGCAGCAGGAGAGAACAGCAGCTCCCAGGCCACAAGAATCTTGAGAGTCACACACCAGGCAGGGCAGGGTTTGAAAAATATAGAAGTTAAAACCTAAGGCATCACCTCCACTCATTCCCAAGCAGAAACCAATGGAAACTCCATTCTAAAATGGAGTTTTAGAAGCTAAAATAATTCTCATCAAGGATGTTAAGAGTTGTTACATGTGGGTGATTCTGTCCTGCTCTTGGGCTGTAAAATCCTCATTTGGGAATTAAATCTTTGGCGATTGAATTTGTAGGAATGAAGAGTTGTCAGCGTCTTGCAGCAAAAAGGAGAGCCCTGAACATCCAGGCTTTGTGTTAAAAAAATAAAGGAGTATCAGTGGGCAGCTTAGATGTGTGGCAGGAGTGCTTAGAAACGGGAGTAGAAAAGCACAGCTGGCTCAGGGCAGCTGATTATATTTTTATAAAATAGCAGTATGGTTAAAAGAGTTGGAAAACATTCCCTTTGAATCTTACAGGTTCCTTTGTCCGAGGGTTAATGTTGTGCATCTCTTACCTTTGGGCTTTTTATAAACTCACTTTCCCCTGAGTTCATAAATAGACCCTGTGATTTAGGTCACCTCCAGCCAGGGATTGCCACTCGTGGTGGCAATGTCAGTAATAAAGGCAAGTTGATTTTCTTGTTGGAAGTGCAGGTATTTGTATTCAGCTTCAGAGAGGGGAATTGTTTACTCCTGTGCCTTGCTCCGAATTTCCTGGTGCTTGTTGTTGTTGTTCAGAGCGTGTGGCACAAACGCTGGGAGTTACCAATGTTCCTGGTGCTGAGCTGCTCCTGGTTTTGCTCAGCATTAATTGGGAGTAGGGGCTCCTGAGAGGGGTCAATCTCCAGGGAAAGCTTTCCAGAGGGAAGCTGGACTCACTGCTCTTCCTGCTGATTCTTCTTGCAGGTGCCAAACCAGCTGCTTCCGTTGACCCTTGGGCAGCACCAGCAGGATCCACAGCTCAGCCTCTGTCCAAAAACGTGGACCCTTGGGCTCCTGCTCAGCCATCTTCTACTGCAGCAAAATCTGTGGATCCTTGGGGATCAGCACCTGCAAACAAACCTCTCTCTACTTCTGGTGAGCAACGGTCTCGTCCCATATCCATGTTATTTGAGTAATGAGGAGAAGTCCAAGTGATTTTCTTGCATTGTGTGGTTCAAAGAAGCTGAACAATTGGCAGAACTGGTCTGCCAAATAAAAGGGAGTTGTAATAACCAGCAGGAAAAAAAGAGATTTAAATGTAATTATTCCGACTTAGAGCTCTGAGTTGGTGGTGCTGCTTCGTGCTCTGTCCCTTACACGTCTCTTCCTGGTATTTGTGGCTGCCTGCTGAGCACTTGGGACTGCTGCTGCTCTTGGGTTTTATCTTTAATTGGACAAGGACTTAATTTCTGGCAATGAATGATACTCTAATTTCACCTTTCCTTATGATAAATAGCTCTGCAGATGTAGATTGACAGGTTGAGCAGCTCGGAGCAGACTTTTAGAGGTGCAAATGAAGGTTTGTTCCTTCAGACTGAGGGTGTGAAACCCTCCCTGAGACCTGGTAAAGATACAGAAGGTGCTGCTGTAATTGTCTGTTCGTGCTCTGTAACTAATGCAACCTTGATGAGTGTTAATACCTGGCATTTTCATATTGGCACCGTGGCTAAAAGCATCCAAAATGCATTTTCTGCTCATCATTCATCCCGGTACACAACAGACAAAGGAATCTGAGTGCTGCAAAAAGTTGTCTAAGCCTCTTTTCTCTGGGCAAAGGGCAATAACTGGAGCAGCGTGAAACGAGCCTTTAACTGTGGTGGCTCTTTGTTTGTGATTAATAATGGTTTTATATTCAGTCTTCACTCCTTCTCTTGGAGTTTGTCACCTTGTGCTCTTTTTGCTTGAAACGTGTTGAAGGTTCAAACTAAATTAAGAAAACATTTCAGCTCGTTAAAAATACCCACACAAACCTTAAAGCTGTTCAGGAGTGTGATTGTTGGGCATTTAGGTGTGGTTGTTGTGCCTCCAATCTGAGGTAAGAGCGCGTCCACGTTTTGAAATGGTGATGTTTTACTGACTGCAAACTCTGGGCGAGGGCTGGTGCTTCAGCTAACGGGGCTTTACCATCTCCACAACCTTTGCTATGGCATTCCTCCTCCTTTCCACTTGGGAAGCAGAAACGAAATCATCACTGGTGGTGTTTTACTCGAGGGCTGATTAACACTCGATAGTTGAGGCTGTAAATCCATTTCTGTTCTCTCCTTCCACAGCAAGATCTGCTTGTCTCTAGTGCAGACACCCAATCAACCAAACCCCAGCGTGCTCAGGTGTGCCCTACACTGATCTAAAAGCAAACTGCTCTGATTTAGTTGTTTTGTGCTGTCAGAAAGGACAGCTCTGTGACATTCTCCTTCTCCCAGCTCCTGGCTCAGAGCAGGAGCACTCCCAGCTGCTGCCCTGGAACCTGTGGTGGCTTCTTGGTACCAGGAATGGGTTAGGAATTGCCTCCAGGAGGATCAGCTGTGTGATGCAACCGAAGATGTGTTAATGACAGGGCTGTCTTGTTGTTTTGAACAGGAAGTACATCTTTTGACCTCTTCAGTAATTTGAATGGTACAGTTAAAGATGATTTTTCTGAATTTGACACACTTCGAACTTCCAAAAAGCCAGGTACGAATCAAATTCTTAGCATGTGGACAGGTTGGGTGACAGTCACAGCAACAAATGTCTCTATTCTTAAATTTTATCGAACGAAAAAATCAGCTTTCACGCAGGGAAGGAAGTGATGATGCAGCAGTAAAAGCTCCTTGTTCCCATTTTGGCCTGTGCATGAACTCGTGGGGAATGGGCCTTTTGCACTGTAATCCATGGAATTGCCCTGTGTGACCTTCTGCTGCATTGACCCAGAAATTTGTTGGACTTCTTAATTCCCGGTGTCCAACATGTTTGGAGCAGGGCTTTATGCTCAGAGAGTCAACCAGAACCATGCTGACTGAATTTCTCAAATGTGTAAATTCCAGTAGGAAGATGAGAAAATACCTTTCATGAATACTCTGATTTACTTTTTTCTCCGGTCGATGGTCAGTAAATCAAAACTGCCAGACCCTCAGCTGTCAGTGCTGTGGTACCATTGCTCTCAGGATGGTTCTGCCTGAAGCACAGCTGGGCTTTTTGAAACCCACCAGAGAAAGCCTGGGTGGAATCCAGCTAGGAAGGGCACAGCAGTGGTGTAGGGCGAGGGCACAAGCCAAGGCTTTGGAGTATCTTTTCCTTGGAGCCTGTGAGTCCCACCTGGAGCAGCAAAGCTGTGGGAATTCCATCAGTAGAGCACTGCAACTCTGCCTGTAGCTTCTTCATGCTCTCCTAAAGAACATTGACCTGCTTGCATGCTGAGAGGGTGTAACCAGCCTGAAACACTGAGCCCTGACTAACACAAACTTAGAGTAAAGCATTTCTGCTCTCACACACTTCAGGGTTCTCTCTGCCTGGCTCCGTGGATTAACCAGAAGTTTTGTTTGTCCCTTTGTGTTGTTGCAGCTGACTCAGGTTCCACTCTGCCATCTCAGCACAGCGGTACCACGAGTCCCGATCTCTTTGAGTCCCAGCACTCGAGTGGGACATCAGGCAAACAAAGCGCAGCCCGGAAAACCCCGGAGTCCTTCCTGGGCCCCAACGCTGCCCTGGTGAACCTGGATTCTCTGGTGTCTAAGCCACCACAACCTGTTACTTCACTGAACCCATTCTTGGCACCAGGTTGGTTTCTCTGCACAGTCCTTCACATTTCTGTTTTAGCTTTCCCTTCCTGCAGGAAAACTCCGCGTAGCTCAGTGCTGTTGGAGTTTAAGAAGGGTGATTTGGGCTTGGTTTTCTTGGTTACTTCAGCCAGCAGATCACGAGCAAGAGCAGGAGGGTCTCAGAGAGGCATCCTGGGCTCACCCAGCACAGTGACAGTCCCCGAAAACACAAAGTCTCTGCTCTTGGTCTGCAGCTGAACTTGATTCCAGCTGTTCCCCTTCCCCTCTCTGAACATGATCTGTGCTGGAAGGGTTGGGATTGTTAAAAATGGCTGAACTCCAGCTGGTTATTGTCAGAACAGGTCTGACAATACCTTGGGAAGGCTGTAGGTGGAAGCAGGTTGGAATTGCCCTTTTCCTGGGGCCGCAGCAGGCACAGGAGGTCTCTGACTGCAGCCTGAGGTTCCAGAGAGCAAACTCTGCAGGGTAATTCAGTGAGCTGCTGGTTAGTGCGTCTCAGGCCGGCACAATGAGCTGCTTTTGATCTGAAAACACGTTCTCAGTGTATTTTGGAAAAAAAATTGGCTGTTGCAGTTCTCCTGTAAGCTGGGCCTGTTAGAAGTGAGCCCTTGCTTCGAGCAGACTGAAATGGTGGCCCCACACACGTGGCACATGTGGTTTTTAGAAGCTGAAATCTGCGCTGACATTTTCCCGTGTTGCTCGTAGGGTGAAACGCTTGGAAATGATCTTTCAGCATTTATTTTCTTCACTCTTCCAATGGGAAAAAAAAGTCAATTTATTAAAATCCTTGAGTAGGAAAAAGGTTGTGATTCTGAGCAGCCTTGGCAGTGAGCAGGGAGAGAGAGGAAATCTGTGTATCTGCCCTTCCCGGGTACTACAAAAAGTTTGTGAGGGGTCACTGGGCCATCCAAATAATCCTGGGCTTGTACGGTAAAAGGAATTTGCAGGGCTGGCAGCAATCCAGGGAACCTCAAAGGCTGGGAAAGTTGTGCTCTGCTTTTTCGAGCACCACTGTAATTCGGAAACAAGTTGTTTACTTTGTGAATTCTTGTCCGAGCTCGGTGCCAGAAACATGAACATGGAGGTGGCTGCTGAGGGCTTGGAGCAAACATACCAATGAGAGAATCCCAGAATGGTTTGGAAGGGACCTTAAAAACCACCCCTGCCATGGGCAGGGACACCTTCCACTGTCCCGGGGTGCTCCAAGCCCCGTCCAGCCTGGCCTTGGACACTGCCAGGGATCCAGGGGCAGCCACAGCTTCTCTGGGCACCCTGTGCCAGGGCCTCCCCACCCTCCCAGGGGACAATTCCTTCCCGATATCCAATGTGAACCCACTCTCTGCAGTAAAGCAGCACAGAGAGCCTGCAAAGTAGCATTTAAAACCAAAATCAGTGATGTGGATGTCATGGTTAGGGCTGTTCCAGGTAACCAGATTTGGAACCTCTGTCTCCAGTCAGGGCTGTCGGAGGTGGGAGCTGTCGGTCAGTGAAGGGGTGTTGGAGGCATTGGCTGCTGCAGGGGAACAGACTGTGCTGCTGCACTGCTGTGCTGGGTGGCAGATGCCCCACAGGGTGTTTTGGGGATGGGGATGCACACAGGGAACGTTCTTTGCCAGGAAAGGCGATTTCCAGACCCCGGCGTTGACGGCGGTGCCGCCTCTGTCCCCTTCTCTCCAACCCAGGTGCCGCCACTGCACCGACTCCAATCAACCCCTTCCAGGTGAACCAGCCTCAGCCACTGACCCTGAACCAGATGAGAGCGAGTCCCGTGATGGGAAGCAGCCCCTCCTTCAGCGCTGTGCCCTCGATGAGCATGGAGCCAATACCTCTGTCTTCCATGGCCCCCGTGCCCGTGGGGATGGCACCGCTGCCGGCCATGGGCACCGTGGCGTCCATCAGGATGGGCCAGGGGCTGAGCATTGCAGGATCAATGCCCCAAGCTCTGCACAGTACAGGAATGCCGCCGGCAGCCTCCCAGTCTGCAAATACAACTAACCCTTTCCTCCTATAAAGACCCAATTAAAGGAACTTTTCTTTTCCTAGTGTTTCCAGGCTGAAGTCTTTCCAGCGAAACGAACGTGGCCTGTGTGGACTGAACGGTGTGTGAGAGACTTGGAAAGTAGATTTGCAGTTTACAGTTATGATCTTTGAAGAGTTGTCTCTACTTACCAGTTAATCTAAATCTAGTCTTTGCTACAGATGGTACCTTACTTTGGCTTGTTGAGCATCATGTGAAATGTTCAGACTTTTCACCAAAGTTAGATTCTGCCCATTTTTGTTACTTTGTTAATCATTTCAAATCCACTTTCTAGGGAGAGAAGCTGCCATTCGAAAACTCCGTTGGCTATTTTGTAGATGTCAGATCATGTGCTGGATTCCTGAAATTTACTCTTCCCCTGCATCTGTCACTTCCTCTGCCCGTAAGATAGACCTGAGATTCCGAGTGCTAGTGAATGTTTTGCACATAACTACACACAGTTCTAGACTGTTGGTTCACCCATAGTCCTTACTCTTAGAAGAGACCGACCCGGAGGGCCCAGGGGGGCTTGGTTTTTATGCATTAAACATTGCAAACTCGCACTGCTTTGGTATCTCTGAGGTGTGACTGAGAAAAGCAAGCTTGTCTCGAAAAGGAAAATAACACAAAACCCCAGACAAAACACCCAAGACCATGCTCGAGTCGTGCTGTCGTGTGCAGTGTTGAATTCCTACACTACTCTAAGGACTCCTGGAACTCTCTGTGAGTGGCTGCACTCGTGCTGAGTGAGTGTCCTGCTCTGTGCTTGTCCAGTACCGGCTTCGTTTGGAAGTTTTTTCATGTGTATTTTGTTTTTATTTGACTTACAATGTGAGTTGAAAGAAAAAAAAAAATGGGAAAAAAAAAAGAAAAGAAAAGAAAAGAAAAAGCAAAAGAAATACAGTGGGACAACTTTGAATTCAGTTTCACCGGGGCAAGCTTTAAAACTAATTCAGGCTTAACCTTGCTATATGCAGTTACTCTTGTATACTTTTGCACATATTTTGTTTAGTACAGTTTCATATTTTGAGTTTGCAGAGTTACCTAATAGTCCTTTTTTTGCTAATTTTTATAATGTGGTTCTTATTTAACTGTCTGGTTTTGATAGATTTATCAAGTCTGGCTGAAAAATTAAGATATTGGCAAATGTCATTTTTATGGTTTTAATGCCCTCTTATTTATGGTTTTAGCTCTTTGTTTCTGTAAAGAGAGTTTAAAAGGGAAGATTAACACTAAAATATTTACTTTTAAATGAAGTATTCATAATGCAAATCAAAAAACAAATCCTCGTGACTAATTATTTTTAGATGAATTGAATTTGAGCATAACATGATTTAAGACTGCATTAAAAAGAAAAAACACTAAAGTCGCCTTTCCCTTGATTTGTTCCCGTTCCCAATCCCCAGACTGGACAGACTTTTAGCCTTGCTGATGATCCCAAGAGAGGCTGTTTGGTTTTATTTTCCTTGTAAAGCTTCTGGAGCTGTTAAAAATCCTTGATGTACGAACACAACTCGTTTCCTTTTATCCCCATTTTCCCTGTTGGAAGGTGCACTCCGTAGGATCACTGCTTCCATGTCCAGCCATCCCTTGGCAGCTGGATTATCCCTTTTTAATTCTCATGGCCGGACTCCTCGGCACCAAACCACACTCAGGGGGTTCTGCTGGAGCCCCGGCCTCGACGGGGCCGAGCTCTGCTCTCCCAAAAACCCACGGGAAGGGACATCCCAGCGCTCCCTCCTGCCTGCAGGGCACCTCTGAATGGACTTGGTGGCCTTTCCCTAATCGAGAGGGGGGAAATAGAATTTGTCAGAGTTGTGTCGTGGTGGAACAATTCCCTGTGGGGCCGGAGAGGGGCTGGATCCCAGGGAAGGACTGGGATCGATCTCCTGGCGGGAAGGGGAGGCCGAAGGAGGAGCAGGTTTAGGGCACGGTCCCAGCCCGGAGCTGTGTAGGTCAGCGTAGCTCTGGTAGTGTACGGAATGCTCAGCCTGTGGATGTTCCTGTGCAGATGTTGGATCCTCTGGGATCCTCTGGAATTGGCAAGGACGATTCCCAGTGTTCATCTGCTCTTGTTTTTATATAGGAGGAAAGAGGATTGCTGTCCACACCCAGCCTGTCTTTAAACAAAACCCCATCCGTGTTGCCTTTCAGAGCAAGGAAAAAGACTTTTCGTGTTGTCGTTGAGGTTATTGAAAAGCGTAGAGCAGGAAGGGTGTGATTCTTGCAGATTGTGGGGGGGGAAAGTGCTTTCCAGCTGATCCGTGGTGAGATTTTTCCGGGGTTGTTTTCCCAGTTTGATTTGATCAGCACTGGCACCGAGGTCACTTGGTGGTTTTCCCTTGGTCTGTCCCCTGAACTGCAGTGCAATGGGGCAGTGTCTGTCCAGCCAGAAGGCCTGGCCACGTCCTGGGTAACTTTTTAGAGGCGAGATGGGGTTGGTAGGAAATATTTAAAGTGCTGAAATAATCTGCATTGGAGCTGTCTCCGTGAATTGCTGAAGCTGAGCTCTGCCCCTGGGAGGGAGCCCTGGCTTAGTGAAGCTGTTGAATGGCAAATTGATGCTTTTCCCGAGTCACTGCCCCAAGAACTCGATCCCTTCTGTGTTAACGAGACATTTGTGGCACAGCAAACCCCGAGGGGGCTCCCTGAGGAGCCACACCCCAAATTCTGGTGCTCTTAAGATTTAGGCTGAGACTAACCAAGCCCAGATCTCAGCCTGGCAGAGGGCTGGTGGCAAGAGCTGGGTTTAGGAGGAGAAAGAGCTGGTTTGGTGAATGTTCCTGGGCTGGGCTGTGTCTTCAGGGGGTGGCACAGGGGGTCACTGTCCTGGCTGGGGATGCTCCGAATGGTCCAGCTCTTTTTGTGATGATTTTCCTGCTCTCCAGAACAATCCTCCCTCCCTCCCGGCCCTCCCACGTTTCTGGAGGATGTTTGTGTGTCCCATCTTATCCCCTCTGCCCCATTTCTCCATTTTCCCCTCTTCTCCTTCTTTTTCTCACTTTGCAAATATTCAAAGTGCTTTTTTTTTTTTCTTTTTTTCTTGTTTGATTTTTAAAATGTTAGTAGCCCATAACAGCCTTACTGGTCAAATTGACCAAAGAGAAAAGTGTGAAATATTTTGTAAAAAAAAAAAAAAATAAAAATCCCCCCTCCCCACCCTCCCCTTGGCATAATTCCCCCCCCTCCCCAAAATAAGCTCAGTTATTTATTCAGTTTTTTACTGTCAGAGAGGGGAGGGGGCAGGGAAGGGAAGCCCTGGTGGGTCGTGGTGTTTACAGTTTTTGGGGAGTCCCGTAGCCCAGACAGCTCTCGTTGCCCGCGTGCCCCTTCGCTGCCCCAGCTGTGGGGGGTGTGTGGGGTGTGCACAGCAGGTGGACAAAGAGGAGGTTTCTTCTCCCCGGCGGAATCTCGCGCGCTTCCTTTCCGAGCGTTAACACTCCCCACACTTCCCCAACTTCTCCATAATCCCGGGAGCCGGCTGCTTTTTTCTGGATTTGTGCTGACTTATTGCCATTATTTACTGTATAAATAATTTATCATTTGTACTATTGTATCATAATTGTCTGTATCTTTGTGTCCTTTTTTTTTCCCCTCCTCCCTGTCCCCCCTCTCTTCCCCCCCGAGCGGTGTCACAGATGTGATATTTAAACGATGCCATCAGAACAGTGGAAAGACGAGGGGTTTGTAGGTGACTGGTCAGAATTAAAATTGTATTGCTTCTACTCCGGCCCTGTTGCTTTTTCCAAGCTTCTGCGTGGTGTTCATGGATCCCGTTCCCGCCCCAGCCCTGCTCGGTGGAGCTTTGCAGGATGAGTTTTGCAGGGTTTGGGGTGAGCTGGGGGAAGGTTTGTGGCAGGAGGGATCTCCCCGGGGCCGAGGGCTGCTGCTCGGGCACCCTCAGTGGGATTCCTTGGATATGTCCATCACTTTTCCTGGGACAGGCTGCTCTGGCTGGGGGAGAGGAGGGTTTCTATGGCTCACCAAAATCGGGGTCACTCGAGACCTTACTAACTCAATAAAAATGAACACTTGTTGTGTTGCAGGTGACTGAATTCCTTCTTTAAACCACGCTGCCCCTGTGGAGAGATCTTGGAGTGGTGCATCAAAGGAGGCTCTGGATTTGTGTCCAGGCAGGAATCTGGGGAAGGGGGCTGTGGAATGAGGGTTGGGGGAGCTGTGACAGAACCTGGGGAGTCCTCGCTTCCCACCTTTGTAGCTCAGCCTTGGCTCTGTCCCACGGATCACGCATAATTCCCCCTGCTTCCAGCCGGGAAGCGATTCCAGCTTCTAATTCTGGCTGCTTTAATTGAAGGGCACTTGATTAGCAGGCAGCATCGAGAGCTGCCTCTCCAGAGCCCCTCCAGGTTCCCAGTTTAGTTTGCTGCCAATCAGGCTGATCACTAATCAATGATCGCTAATTAATGCTGAAGCTGCGGCAGGGCTGGAGATGTGACTGGGGGAAAGGTGGCTTTGGGGAGAAAAGCCCCTGGTTTGGTTTCAGCCAGAGCTGCCTGGGGAAAGCTGCTGCTCCAGTAACGCTCCCGTTTCCCTGGAGAAGCTGTGGCTGCCCCTGGACCCCTGGGAGTGTCCAAGGCCAGTCTGGGCGGGGCTTGGAGCACCCTGGGATGGTGGAAGGTGTTGGGGTTGGAACTGGATGGGCTTTAAGGTCCCTCCCAACCCAACCTGACCCATTCTGAGATTCTCTGATTCTACTCCGCCTCTTGGAATTGCACATTTTAAGCTAAATCCCTCTCTGTTTGGAAGATGTGGGAATGGCTCAGAGTGGAAGCTGTGGTGACTCTGATCTTTTCCAAAGCAGCTGGATTCCGGTGGGTTCTGGTGGATTCTGGTGGATTCTGGTGGATTCTGGTGGGTTCTGGTGGCTGTGTGAGCCAGGGCAGCCTGAGCTGCCCCAGCCTGCGGTGAGCAGAGCTCTGCCTGTGGCCGAGGTTTCCGCTGACCTTGCCAGAGCTGCTCCCCCATCCCACGTTTCCTCTTCCTCTCCTGTGGAATGAGGAGGATTTGCCCCTTTGCAGAGGAAGAGCACTCTGGATAAGGAGTTATCTTTTGGCTTCCCCTCGGCCCCGCTGCCGTTGCTGAAGTTGTTGCTGAGTGTGTTTGTGCCGCTGCTCTGTGCTGGGCTGGGGGCACAGCTCTGCCCCTTCCGCTGCTTTTCACGGAGGTCTCAGGGAAGGGCTGGGCCCGTCTCGTGCTCCGGCTTTGGCGAGGCCTCTGCAACACCCTGCAAGCTGCATTTCAGGGAGCCAACCCGATTTATGAACCCCTCACCTTCAAAACTTCCATCTTTTTCTAGTTAAGCACTTCCCAGGTCACCTTCTCCCCGTTTGTGAGTTGGATTTCCTAAGGACTGGTGTTTGTTTGGGAGCTCGGGATTAGGAATGGTGAAGAGCCAGTGTGGGATGCGGTGGTGGCAGTTCTGTTTCGCTGTTGATTGATGGCACCCTGCAATTGTTGAAGCCTTGGGGTTTCGAGGAGTGGGAAGTTCCCCTTGGTGCCAATTCCCGTGGGAGAGGTGAATGGGCAGAATCTGGTGATCCATAGGGAATGGGCATCCAGCGTAACCCAGCCGAGTGCTGTGCAGAGGGTGAGGCTGTAAATGAGGACTGGGGGAGTGTGGGGGTACCCTGGGGGTCCCAGCACACCCTGGGGCTTTGCAGGGAGAGCCTGGAGCTGTCCCAGACCTGGACTGAGGCACGGGACCCTCACGGGTTTGGGAAGTACCTCCCTGAGAGAGCAAAGAAAATTCCACCCCTGCCATGGGCAGGGACATCTTCCACCATCCCAGGGTGCTCCAAGCCCCAGCCTGGCCTTGGACACTGCCAGGGATCCAGGGGCAGCCACAGCTTCTCTGGGAATCTGTGCCAGGGCCTCCCCACCCTCACAGGGAGGAATTCCTTCCCAATATCCCATCCATCCCGGCCCTCTGGCAGTGGGAATCCATTCCCCTCATCCTGTCACTCCCAGGCCCTTGTCCAAAGCATTCCAGGATCACCTGTGACCGCTCAGCCCACGCTCGCATCCCTCTGCCTGAGCTGTTCTTGGCACTCGTTGAGCAAACACGTTCCCATTTCAGGTGAAGGAAAACCCACGACACCTCAAATCACCCGGATAAAGCCGGAGTAAAGGTGGAGTTTATCTTCCCAGCTCCCCGCCTGCCGCTTCCCGACAGGAAACCTCGCCGGGACACGGGAGCTGCCAGCTTTGCAGCCTGATCGCTCAGAGATCCTCCCAGGCAGGAATGGCATCCGGCCTTCTGCCCCGTTTAACCCCCGGAGCCGCTGGAGGCTGGAGCAGAGCTCCATCCCGGCCAGGGGAATGTTGCTGGAGCAGAGCCATCGGATTTCCCGTCGCTGATAAGCTGTCTGATAACCCCCGCGTGGATCCACCCCCTCTCCCGGCTCCTGCGGGATCAGCACCCGGGGCTGGGCCGCTTGGGCTGGAGGGAGGGGATGGATGGAGGCGAGGATGCTCCGCAGGACGCTGACCCAGCGCGGGCTGGTCCCACCCATCCACCCCCAACCCTCCTGAATTCTGCACATCGCCGCGGCGGAACCGTCCCGAGTAATGCCTGCGATGGAAAAGCATCCGGCGCTTCGTGCCCTTCTTTCCCTGGAACCTGGGAAAATCAGGTCTGAGTTCTTCCCGAAGGCCTTTTCGTGGCCACGGAATGAAATTCCTGGATGATCCAAGCTCCAGGGAGCCGGCTGTGCCGTGGTGTAGCAGCTCCGTGGGCTGGCTGGGGTTGTGCTGGGTGATGGTTGGTGGGTTTTTTTTTTTCCCTGCTTTTTTCCTATCTTCATTAGCAAGTCTGGCACTAAATGGAGTGATGATATTCTCCGAGGTGAATTTGGGTACTTGAATATCCTGGCCTGAATAGAGAGCCAAAAATAGACGCCTTCAGCAGTTCCGTCTGCTGCTCTTCCCTCTGAAGGACGAGGCTGGATCCCTCCGATCCCGCTGGGAAAGCAGCTCCTGTTATTCCTTCCCTCCCACGGGCTCAGCCCTGCTTTCTGTGCCCAAAGGATGGGTTCTGAGGGATTTGTGCTGTCCTGGGCTCCCCAGCCCCAGTTTGGCCGCGCTGGAGGGTACTGGGAGCTCTGCAGCCGGGTGGGAACTGCAGGTTTGGGATGTTTTGCTTCCCGTGCTCCAAACGTGGAGGTGGTTCCTGGGTTTGCAAACACCCACGAGTGTCTCGTGGGGGAGCTTGGGGTTGGAGCTCCCCCCCCCACTTTGCCTCCCAGAAGACTCCTCAGCTGATGGAAAAAGCCCTCAGGGATCCTCTCTGCAGCCCGAGGGTGGATGCTGAGAGGGGACAGGGATAGGGGTGGCCTTTGCCCAGCTCTTTGCTGGGCTCCTGCTGGGCGTTGTGTGGCCTGGAACGCATCCCAAACTGGAGCTGGCAGCTGCTCCAGATGTGCCACTGGAATGGGTGTGCCTGGACCTTGGGCTGGGTGCGGGGGGGTTTCACTGTGCCCTCATGGGGGGCTCAGGGACACCCCGGAGATGTCCTGGGTGTGTTCTCCAAGGCCACCACCCCATGTGGCTGCTGCGGGGCCACGTGGTGCTGCCAGCCCGAAGGGGAGAGGCCCAGGCTGGGGCTTCCTGCTGGTTCTCCGGGTCTGGATGTTCCCAGGAACAACGGGGAGTGCTCCGGGTGCCAGCCCGGCTCTGCCACCGCTCCATGCTCCGGGTGCCAGCCCGGCTCTGCCACTGCTCCCACCGCAGCTCTGCCGTCCTCCTGCGGCCCCACAAATCCACATCCAGCACCGTGGATCCGGGGCCTTTATCCCCCCAAATCTCCAGTGACACGAATGGCTTGAAATGCTACAAACCTGGCAAGAATTGGAGCTACAGCCCCGATTTTCTCTGTGCTTGAGTGTTTGATTTTTTTTCCCTATTTTTTGGTTTTTCCTTTGGAGCATTTCACAGGATCTCCTGCTCCCAACCCGACACTGCTGCTGGGGAGAAGCTGCTGTCAGCTCGAATCCATCTCGTTTTCAGATGGAGATAATTCCCAGCTGCCGCAGAACTGCTGGTGTAAAGCAGCCTGGCAGCCTCGGGGCAGAGCCGGCTTCTCCAGCTCTCGTGGATGCTCAGATTCCTGGCT
This sequence comes from Mohoua ochrocephala, assembly GCA_013398855.1. Lineage (NCBI taxonomy): Eukaryota > Metazoa > Chordata > Aves > Passeriformes > Acanthizidae > Mohoua > Mohoua ochrocephala. Next base: position 122,999 of record VZTA01016308.1, on the reverse strand, counting down.
CGCTCCCGCTCCCTGCGGGGCAGCCCCGGGAGGTGTTTGCCCCCTGCTCTGGGGACAAGGGGCAGTGCCGGGGCAGCCAGCACGGAGCAATTTCCACGGAGGAACAGGAAAAGTTCGGTGTCCTTCATTCAGCCTCTGAAGGAATTGTTATTAACCACTTCCAGCGCCTTCCTAAAGGTTGGGAACAGCCACGAGAGGGCAGGAGCCGCTGCTGCCGTTTGTAGTTTTGGTAGGAAAGGCGGTAAATACCAATTCCCAAGGATTGTCCGAATGGTTTTCCTTTCCCGGGAGGGTTTGATCCCCAGGCTGCTGTTCACTCCCTGTCCTTGGCTGTGTCCCTCCCAGGATAACAGCAGGAAAACTCCCATGGAGTGAATCCAAAGCCTCTCCAGGCCGGGAGAGCTGCAGAGACCCCAAACATCCCCCCGGCTTCCTTTGCCCCCAGCCTGGAAGCCCCTCCTGTGTCAGGACTCGTTGTCCAGGAAGATTTTTCTCCCCTCCCATCTCGAATTAGGGGGATAAATGAGCAATTTCACCGTGTGGGGGAGAGATTTCAGGGGAACAAAGCAGAGCTGCAGCTCCAGCTGAGAGCCTCGTGCTGCTGCTGTGGGGTTGGGAATTTCAGGGCAGGTTTGGAGAGAAGGGAGAACGATTAACCAGGGAACGAGCAGGGTGTTCCAGCAGCCGGCAGCGTGGGCGAGAGGAAACCACCGCGAGCCTCTGCTGCAGCAAGGCTGGCTTTTACTGGGATTTGGCTGATCTTAAAGCACTGGATTTTATAGGGTTTAACTTCCAGGAACAATTAGGGATCCTAAATCCCTTCCTTCACCGTTCTCTGCTCACGGTGTGGTGTCTGTCTTTATTCAGAGATTCTCCCCGGGTGCAACCACTCGGCCGCACCCGAGGAGCAAAGATTTCAACCAGGGAGTGAGAGAGGCAGCAGCGAGGCCATCTCTGGGAGAAATGTGTTCCCGAGGGTATCGGGAGCTGCCCCTCTGGATCCAAGGAATAGCAGTGGAGTTGGGAAACGCCGACTCCAAACATCAGCCCCCGGGTGATGCCCTGGGGGAAACACTCACAGGATACACCCAGCCCTTGAGGGAAGGAGGTGAAGGTCTTAGATGTGCCCAAGCCATTGAGGAACCCCAAACCCTCCCCAAAATCCAGCTGAACGAAGAGAAAATAGGCAAAAAGTCCTAATAATGCAGGCAGCAGTGTGGGATCTGCTTGGAGAGCAGCTTAAATATCTCAAGGTGTCTTAAATCCTCTTTTATGGAGTTTAGGATTTTTGCTTTTCATTGTTTTTAACCTTCCTTCCCCTCAGCTGTCAGGGGGAAGCTGGGTCAGGTCTGGTCGGTCCCACTGGGGTTAAACATCCAACAGTTCCTTCGGGAACAGGAGGAATTGGGGGGGTTTGGAGCACCAGGACGCAGAGCTGAGTGTGAATAAATTCCCTGCGGGCACCGGGTTTGGACTTGGCGTGGGTTTGGCAGGTTCCTCATGCCTGGTGCAGCTTTGTTCCCGTTGGAATGTGGGCAGGAGCTGTGCTCAAGGGGAAATTGGCTGTTTGGGCAGCAGCAGGAGGCGCAGGGTTGGCCTCTCGAGCGTTTCAAACACAGACATTTCTCCTGCTGCCGCGGCCGACCGCTTCCCAAACTTCTGAAAAGGAAACAAAATTCCTGGAGTCTCCCCTGAGCCAACAGGAAATGCTTCTGGATTTGGATTCCAGCGTGACTCAGTTCGGAGATTACAAATGACCAAAACAACTCCGCTGGAAGCGTGGAGTCAACAAAAACAAGGCAGGAGGAATGCAGGAGCTGAAAAACCATCCCTAAAAACGTTTGGAAAAGGATTCACACGCCGTCTAAAAGGTGCTGCCGCTCACAGCAACGTTCCAGTGACCACTTTATGCTTGCAGAAATTGAATTTATTCCACCCCGCTGCGGGTAAGAACAATCTCTGCCTGGAGCTGTGTCCTGGAGGCTCTGTGGTTCACCCCTGGCTGTTTTTGCTGGGATTTCTACGCTTGGAGGTGTCGGTAGTTCCCTTTTCAGGGGAGGTGGTGTCGTTCTCCCGGGGTTTGCAGTCAAACACAAGACGTTACACGCCCGTAATTAAACGGGAAAATGACTCAGCAATTAGTCACTGCAGTGTACCACTTCTTTTTCTCTCATACCCCTAAGTCTGGCAGAGCTTGGATGATTTAGGGCTTAGAAAGATCCTGGCACAAACAAACAAAACCCCTTAGCAGCAGAAAGACAAATAAACCCATTGATATGACTGAGTTTATTCAGCCTAAAAGAGCTTAGATGGGATGCATTTCACAGGACCATTTTTGGAAGGTGCAATAATTTCAGTTCCTCATTTGTACCACAAAAAAAACCCAAACAAATCACTAAAAAGAACTGGGTTTGCAAAGTTTTAACCACAGGGAAACTGCTACAACTCTGAACTTTCCACGTCGTTAATTCTATAAAAAAGGAGTACAAAAGGCTGCTATAAAAATACTTTGTTACAGGCCTTACTCGGAGACAGCCTGAGCCCTAAAAGCTGAGTTTGGGGGAGCTGGGTGTTATCAGGAAACATTAATTTACACAATGCTTCAACCTCACCGAGAGGATCAGGCTCGGTAATTTCCCCAAATCCTCCCGGGTCGGTGTTTTTTTGGAATGACCGAGTTGAAGCAGCTCCTCCTTTCCCTCAAAAGGCCCAAAGTGCTGAGCTCTGAGCACGCCCTGGGGAGTTCAGAACCTGTGGAACCCCTGTGGAACCTGTGGAACCCCTGGGGAGTTCAGAACCTGTGGAACCCCTGGGAGGGGCTCTGCAGGGCCACGGGGCCCACGTCGTAGCCCAGCTTGTGCAGATCTTTGGTCATCACGTTGAAGGAAATGGTCACAAAGCCTTGGGATCGCACCCTGGTCACTGGGACAGAGAGGATGGGGATGAATCCAGTTAAAAAGAGCCTTTGGATTAATCGTGGAGCACTTTTTTATCAGCCAAAGGTGGCTGGCCAAGGAGCCAGGAGCTGCCAGGACTCACCTTCCCGTCCTTCTCCCTGTGCCACCACTTTGGGGTCGGTGAACTCCGGGCGCCTCCCCGTGAACCAGCTTGGAGAAGAAAACACAGGATAAGGAATTGGGTACCTTGGATTGACCCAGGGCAAGGCAAGCAGGGCAGGGAGGGGTGAATGAGACTGCCAGGGGAGTTTTAAAGCCTGACTCACTTCATTGATCTACTATCAAAGGTAAGTTTTGCCTCTCCAAGGAAAAAATGATACTGATTTCATATAAATTATGTTAAATCCAGGTTTTTTCTGGGCTAGAATAATCTTTCTGTGGCTAAAATAGTGTTGAAATGATTCACTCCTGATCACCCAGAGAACCAGAGAGGCTTGGAGACTTTGAATACATACAAAAAAAAAAGTAGAACGGGAGTTGTTTTTTCATGGTTTTGCTTTGCAGGCTGCTCTTACTGTGCCTGTCCTTCCAAACCAGCCCCAAGAAGATTCAGGCAGGGATTCAGTGCAGTGAGCAGGTAATTAATGTATTTGCAGACAGATTTTCAAAAGACCCAGCCACCTGAAAATGTGATTTTTACCTGCAGAACACAGAACTGCCTGGTTATGGCACAGAGCAGCCACAGCTCTGCCCCACGGAGCGGCTGCAAACGCCTTTGTGGCTAAGGGCAGGAAGGATTTTCACCAAATAAACTCATTAATGATTACCTGGTGAACTGCTGCAGCCTCGAGGTGGACTCCGGGACAAACATAGCAATGGTTCTTTTGTGCCTGAAACAAAGAGCAGACCCACAGAACCTGAGCAGCGAACAAACAGAGGGGTTTCTGTATTTAGGGAGGCACGGAATTCCTGACACATCAGAGCACCGCTCATCTCCAGGGGCGGTACCTTCCCTCCACACGGGAAGGGTTGGTTTGCACAGGAACCTCGGATCCTCCTCCACTCCCAGTGGCGGGAATGGGAAGTTGTTGTGTGCTCAGAGTGATGGGGCAGAGCTGAGTTTCTGTGCTTCCTACGTGGGCTTTTCACAGGCCACTTTGGGCTTTAGGGGATTGCCAGAACTTGTTTCATGGCAGAGCATGAAATAGAAAACAGAAAACCTCTGCAGTGAACTGACAGGGCATGATGAGGAGAAATGGGAGCTTTTTGTGTTTCTGAAGCAAAAGAAAAATAGACTGACAGGCCAAGAATCTGTTTTCAGCCCCACAGGTCAGGGTCGCTCACCTCCCCGGCACGAAGGGCACGTGCACGGCTCCGTAACCTCTGACCACGTCGTGGCCAAAGAAGTCAGGCCCGTAGACACTCAGCACAATCTGCGGCCCTGCGAGGAAATGGGGGTGAGAGGGGGTCTGGCACCAGGGCTGGACCCCCCTCCCCCCAGCACTCACAGCCAAAAGGGTTGGTGCTCTTGAAGGTGATGTCGATGGGGAAGTTCCACACGAGCGTGGTGGGTGAGACGCTGCTCTTGGAGGTGATCTGGGAGATTCCCTCCTCCAGACCCTGCAGGGAATGTGGGGTGAGCCCGGGGCTGGGCTGAGCCTGGGGCTGGGCTGAGCCCGGGGGGTCTGGCAGGCAGGGTGGGGACAGGGGGTTCTGGCAGGGTGGGGACAGGGGGGCACAGGGTGG
>VZTA01016308.1:96309-116201 GCA_013398855.1 Mohoua ochrocephala | reverse complement strand
ATGGGGCTGGTGACAGGATGGGGCTGGTGACGGGATGGGGTTGGACTGGTGACAGGATGGGGTTGGACTGGTCAGGATGGGGCTGGCCCAGTGATGTGACAGTGCTGGGCTGGTGACACGGTGCTGGCCCATCGGGACCGCGGTCGTGCCGCCGCTCACGCCAGACGTTTTCGCTGCCCACACACACGTCAGCGCCACGGAGACTCCCCAGCTCGGCCACCATCTGCTGTGGTTCGTCCCTTCACCTCCTCTCCTCATCCCAGGCCGTGATCCCCTCTCCGTGAGGAATCTGTGGGGTGGGTGGTCGCTGCCAGACCCTCTGGGGAAGGGTGGGAGGAGTGAAGGAAGCCCTTCCCTGTTTTGATAGATGTGTTCTTTGTCAATACCTATTTCAACTCGATTTTTCAGGCCAAACAAATTTGGCCAGGAGAAGAATGGGACAGGAAAGCAGGAGGAATGGGAGGGAATGCCTGAAATGTTATCCTTTCTCTGCAGCCCTTCAGAAATGCTTTGGGGAAAATAATTCATTTGAACTGAAAATTATCAGGGGTGAGGGGGAAGTAAAGCAGGGCTGGAGCAGCTGTCTGGAGCAGCTAGTGAGGCTCTTTAATTAACACTGCACTTGGCTACCAGCTACCCTGCAGCCAATTTCAGGACGTTTTTGTTGCCTGGCAGGTGATATACAGCTGCTGGAGGAGTTCTCTCAGCGCTAGGAGACCTTCCCCATGGCAGAGAGACAGCAGGAGGGTTATTCAGCAGCCGTGAGTCATCTGTACCTGCCTCTGGAAGGACTCTGTCCCCTCCCAGCCATAACAAGACCTTTTATTCTTCCCTTCTTTGCACGCCAGCCTTGTTTTAATTAGCTGCATTTTTAATCTTTGCGAGCAGAGCGAAATCCCAAGCAAGGAAGTGTTTTTATCCTGCTGGAGAACTTAATTAATGCTCCATCAGAGAGTTTGATTTCCAAGCATGATGAAGGTTGGTGGGTGACGGCCACCCCATGGGTGTTATTTAGCAATGCTGCTGTTTCTCTTGGCCCTTTAAAACGTTCTCCCCTTCTCCTGGACTTTTCCCGATGCTGTGATTTGTGATGGGACTCATGGGAAGCCTCCCAGGGGTGTTTGGGGCCGCAGTCATCCCCACAGGGAGGGAGGAAGGACACGCTCTTGCTGATCACTGACTCGTCACCTCTTCCAGGTGCCGTGCCCAGGTTGGATCCCAGCTCCCGGAGAACCATTCCCAGTGTCCCTCAAGCACTGGCCTCTGTGCTGGGGGCATGCCAAGCAGCTGAGGGAATTGTGTTCGCTTCATTCCCAGGAGGAGCAAGGGGCTGGAAAAATCCAAACTGCTTGGAGCTCTGTCCCTGGGAGCTTCTGAGTCAAACCCAGGCACCGTGGCCTGCCCAGGCTGCCTAGCTCCGGGTCCAGGGGCTTCCAGGGAGGCTGGAGAGTGCTGGTGAGCCCTTTCCCTCTGTTTCCCCTGGGATTGCCTCTGGATGAGCCCTGAGGAGCGGGGAAGCAGGAAGGGGCTCTCCTCCTCCTGGGCAAAGCTGCCAGGCAGCAGTGCCAGCAGGGGCTACCTGTGGGATGTCATCTCCTGCCCATCTCCCCAGCTCTGGGCTCATCCACTGTAATTACAGTAATTACAGTAGGAGCAGTCGATCCCTGGAAAAGAGAGAGGATCGAGGCTCCGTGCTGCGGGGAGGGAGCAGGAGCAGGTCCTTTGGCTCCGTCAGCTGCTCAAGCCCCATCACAGCAGCCGCGGGGCCGATCCCTCGCTGCCAACAGGGCCCTCGGGGAAGGTGGGAAAGACACAAACAACAACACCGCGACGGCACGGCACAAAAGTTTATTTTGAATCCCCAATATTTACGATCGACACCTGGTAAATGGCCAGTGAAATCCATTTTATGGTGTCATTAATCTGCAATAAACCGTTTGTATTTTTAGCGTTGTTTGCACAGCGTTGACTCATCCCTGCCTGCGAGGAGGCTGCAGGGAGCTTCCCTGCCCTTTGTCTTCCCTGCCCTTTGTCTTCCCTGCCTTTTGCTCCTGCTCCTCAAATCAAACTGGGAAGGAGTGGGATCTCCCAGCAGCACGCAGAGGGGGAGATTCCTGCTGGAATTTCTGCTGATACATTTACCTGGAGATCGAGTGTGGTGCGAAGGTACCGCCGTGAAGCCGGGCGGGTTTTGTGCTAACGTTGTCTGAATCCCAGAATGGTTTGTGTTGGAAAAGCTCATCCCATTCCACCCCCTGCCGTGGGCAGGGACACCTCCCACTATCCCAGGTTGCTGTCCGACCTGTCCTTGGACACTTCCAGGGATGATCCCTGTGTCCATGTGGCCGCCAGCCCCACACCAGGGGCCCTGCTGGCTACGGACACTGTCACTGCCAAGGAGCTGTGAAGTGCCCGGTCTTCCCTGAAGAATTAATTTGTATTGGAACTTGTTATCATTGGTGAGATTTCTTTTGGTTAATGAGCAAAATTAATTAGCGCCTCTGTCTGAGCTAGTCGGAATAAATTGACATGGAGGCAGGGAGGGGAGAGGGTGAGGAGGACCCGGGGAGATGGTGCCCAGCGGGACAACTGGATTTGATAAGGACACGAGGAATAAAAGCAGGGAGAAGAGGGGAGGGTAAACAAACTCCTTCTCCTGCCAGACATGGAGCCCTCCTGTTTGTTGTCCAGTGGTGACTGCATTTTTTGGGGATAACTCAGGTGGGAACGCTGTTTTCCATGCATCCAGCAGACCCTGGAGTTGTGGCCACGGGCCCTCGGCAGCTTGTGCCTCCACGTGGGGCAAAGCAGAATCAGAATGAGCTGCTCCAGGGGATTTCAATCAAATATTCAAATCGTTAATCTGGTTCTTCCCTGAGGTGTGACTTAATGAGGGTTGTTGGCATTTTCTCCCTTTCATTGTGAACGGATTTATTTCTCACTGGTTGCTCCAACATCCACAGCTGGAAAAAAACAACCCAGTGCTGACCCACAAGTGAGGGACACAAGTGAAGGGTCCTGGCACGAGGAGCGGCCCAAGCTGGGTACGGAACCCTGCCGGTGCCATCTCTGCATCAGGGCATGCCAGGGAATCGTGGAATGGAATTACAGAACATCCCGAGCTGGAAGGGACCCACGGGATCATCGAGCGGTGCCGAAACCTGCACGTCCCTCATCCCGAGCAGCCCCTCCTCATCTTCCCAGCCTCCACAGGGGGGCTGACCCCACGGAAAGGGCTAAAACAAGCCTGTGGCAGCACAGTAATGCTGGAAGAGGATGGAGCACCCACCTGGTGCGAGCTGGAGTTGTTCCAGGGGCACAGCGGGGTTCCAGCACAGAGACACGAGCTGCTCAAAACCCAAAGAGCCGCAGAGATTTCAGCCCCTGTGGCTCTGTCTGCCTGCGCTAAAATTCCTAATTAAGCCCCCTCGTCTGGAGGATGAGGCGGCCCCAGCCATTAAAACCCAGCCATGGCTTGAAAACTTAATAGGGGAAATTTAATGGATGAAGTCAATTGAATTATTCATCCCCAGAAAGCTTGTACAAATATCAAATGCTTATTAGCATTCATGCAACCTGTATGATCTCACAGCTCTGACAGATTAAGGTTGGGGCTAATTGCACCCGGGATGGCGTCAGATTTGGTGGTTGGTATTTTTTTAAAGCTTTTTTTCCCTCCCCAGCACGACAAAGAGAATTGCAGATCGATGCCATCTGAGATTTACCCTTGAAGCAGAGCCCCTGTGATGGTTTCCTTCCTCAACATGGTGGTTTCTAATCCCCGTTTGATTCCTGCTCCTCAAAGGGTGCCGAGGGTGGCTCCGGGCCAGCCCAGATGGAAACGGTGCCCATCCCTGCGGGCTGTGGGTTTGCTGGAATGGAGAGTGGTGGGACAGAGTCTGGCTGATAAATGGACAGGACTGCATGGCCATTAAAAATGCAAAATAGAAATCGATCCAATTAAATAATCATGACTTGCATTTACCCGGCGCTTTTCGCTTCCGATCTTAAGCGAGGCTTGCAGACAGTCCAGGGGGAAATCGCTTAATGCTGCAGAGATTTAATCAACAAAATTAACACTGGCTGATGTTAAATAGATTCTCTGGTCATGGCCACGTTTGGGGATGCAGCTGTGGGGGTTTTGCACCTGCAGGTCCAGGTGAGTGTCCCCAAAAGAGGCATCGGGGAGCGAACCACGGTCGCTCTCCGCTCTTGGAAAATTCAGTCGGAGTTTGGTTCTCCCCACGCTGCCAGGATGTTCCTGCAGGCTCGTGGATGGGGTTGTTTTGGGTCCTGATGAGCTTTGGGGTTTTGGGAAGGTGTGGCTTTGTCAGAGGGTGGGAGCCTGGGCACAGCCAGCACCAGGAGCAAATATCCAAACTCGTTCCTGACACTGCCATGGCCTCAAGCCCTCCCAAATTGTTCTACTCCCCCTTCTCTGTCACCACCATCAGCCACCAACCCCAGGGCGAGAGGCTTTTCCCCCAAAGGGAATTCAGGCACAGGGCCAGAAGGGAATCCAGGCCTTTTCCAGCAAAGCTAAATAATCCCAGCAGTAAATGACACCCCGAGCGTCCAAGGGACACCCTGGAGCATCCCACACGCCTCCAGGCAGGATTCAGCCTGGAGCAGAGGGATTCACCTCCCCTCCTTAAACTGCAGCAAAAGGAGTTTGCCATCCTCCCCAAAGCACTGTTAATCATGGATTTTATGGCTCTTTTCTGGAATTCCTCGCTATCCCGCCGAGACAGAATCATTATTTACAATAATGCTAAATGACTCTTAATTACAGCGGCGCAGGTGCTCCTCGGAAGCAGCCGGCACGGAGCCGGATCAACATATGGAGACTCTTGGGTGAGGCGAGGGATTCTCTGATCTCCGTGGGAGGTGGGAGAAGCCTCCAAATCCAGCGGGGATGGTTCACACCTGGATGGGGCGGGATGGAGGGGGGGCTGCAGCTTGGAGAGGTTGAGCGAAGAGGTTTGAGGGAATGCCGAGCTCTGGGAGCGGGAGGGACGGCCGGGCTCCCCCCCGCTGCGGCACAAAGGGAGGCCACGCTTCCAGTTTATACAGTTTAATAGATGTGAAACAAGATACATTTCCTTTCGGAGTAATGGATGCATCGATAACAGAAGATAAATGTGAATGCATAAATATGAGGCGGCACGGAAGGAACCAAACGGATACGACTGGATGGGTTTGTTCCCCCCCTGGATGTCCGGGCTGCTGCCACGGGCTCCTTCCTGCTCCTCTTTCCCATGGCCGAGCTGTGCCGTGGACACAGGGCCTGCAGGAGGGGTGGGGAAAGGGGCAGGGACCAGAGGCTAAAAAAGAAAAAAATCAACCCCAAAAAGCTGCAAAAAAAAACCAACCCCAAAGTGGTGTTGAAAGGTGACCTGGATTCCTCTAGAGGCTTCTGGAAGGGCCTTGGGAAGGGAAGGTGTCCAGGCGTGGGTGCAGGGATGGGGAGGGAAGGACAGGGAGTGAAAACTGCCCTGAGGGGTTGGAGTTGTGCCACGAGGAGGACAAATCATCACCTTTAAATGCTCACAAAGAACATCACCTACGACAGCTCTTTACACCTTTACACACTGTATCAATAATTTACTTAGAACTGCAGTAAACAAAATACATTTCTTAAATAATTTACTATTTATTTGTTCAGTTTCTTTTTTTTTTAATCTCTCTGTAAATGTAGTTTTTTTTCCTTTTTTTTCATTAGTCTTTTTTTCTCTTTGTAACACAAGAAACCGTCTTTGTGCACGTCAGTTCAGATTATTGCGACGTTTAACCTGAATTTCAGTTAAAAAAAAAAAAGGGGAGGGGGGAAAAAAAAAAAGCGACAGGACAGTTGGACAGACAAGAAAAATGAATAACTTATTATTGCACTGGCTACAATTCAGTAGTGATTTGGTTTTTTTTGTCTGTAATTAGGACAACCTCTAAAGTACGAAAGAAAAATGAGCGAGACGTCAGAAGCATCAGCTGTGAGGAGAAGCTGGTGGGGTGATGGCGGAGGGAAGGGAAGGAAGGGAAGCGAGGAAAGAGGAGAAACATTTGGAAAATGAACGGCTGGAATAATTAGTTCCACAGAAAACCCAAGGAAACACCACCCATGTAATGCAAAAACCAGCATCTCTGTTTCTCTATAAAAATATGTGCATTATGAAGAGAGAGTTTTTGTGGGTCTATTTTTTTTTCTTCCAGGTTTTTTTTTGTTTTGTTTTGTTTTTGTTTCCTCGTTTTTGTAGCTCACAAATACAGGATTTCTATTTATAGAACTGCTGATATACAGACAATGTCCAGCTCCCAGCTCCTGGGCACTCCGGAGTAACGTGACAGCTCGAAAAGGTGCCTCGGGAAAAGGTGAGCATCTTTTAAAAAAAAAAACAAACCAACAAAAAACAAACCCAACAAAACAACAAAAGCCCACGAGAATCCCCCCAAATCCTGACCGCCACCGCCTCGGACCCGAATCAATGTGATCGAGGCCACGGAGCGGGGGTGGGAGGAACGAAGCCACCCCTGCATCAACTCCACCTTTCCCCCTTAGAAAAGAAACCCCAGAACCTCTTGCCAAATCCACTCCCCATCCCCCCAAAAACCCCATCCCCACTTTCGTCCAGCCGTTTGTTTGGTTTCTTTCTCATTTTTTCGTGTGGGTGGTTTGTTATTTTTTTGCAAACTTCCACAGCGCTTCCCCAACGAGCGGCCGCAGGGAGGGGAAGGCCCCGGTGACGGCCACCCCCGACCCCTCGGTGCCATCGCTTTGGAACCCCCACACCGGTGACAAAGCCCTTGAGACCCCCCCGCTCCCCCGGCCCAGCAGCTATACTGGGTCATCCGTGCCTTCTTCTGTGGCAACAGTCACGGGCCCCCCGTCCTGCTTCCGCAGGGGGCTCTTGGCAGCTCCCAGCAGCTCTTTGCTCCTCTCGCCGTTGCCCCACTGAGTTTTTAAGTGCTCCGGCTTTTTCAGCTCAGCGTCCGGCCGCGAGTCCGCCGAGGCCGGCGTGGACTGGCCGCTGTCCAGCAGCTCCGAGAGGCTGCTCAAGGAGCCGCCGTCCAGCTGCTCGAAGGAGAAGTTGGGGATGCTGAGGTGCTCCCCGCGGCACTGGGGCTGGCTCTCCGGGAGCTCCAGGGATTCTCGGTAGGCCGGGAACTCGCAGGACGGGGTCCTCCTCCGCAGCAGGGTGTTCTCGGAGGGTTTGGTGCGCGGGGCCGCCCCGCCGTCATCCTCCATGGGAGGATCTATAGAAATGCAGGGCGGGCTCATCTTCTTCTTCCTCCGGGCTCCGTGGATGTAGTCGGCCTCCGGCTGGACGTGGCCAGGGGGCCGCTGCTTGTCCTCGGCAGGGTCCTGGAAGCCGCAGTCCGAGGCGCCGCCGGAGGGGCAGATCTCGATGGAATGGCGCCGCTGCTCGTCGGCCCAGCTGGGCTTGCTGAGGAAGCCCTTGGTGTCGGTGCTGTAGAACTTCTTCAAGTCCTTCTCCTTGCGGGAGAGGCTGCTTGTGCTGCAGTTCTTGAGGGGCACGGGGGACGGGGCCGGGGAGGTGAAGGGCGAGGTGGAGCGGCTGCCGGGGTCCGAGTGCTCCTCTGCCCAGTCTTTGGCCGAGCTGTTGATGTGCCGAACCTCCTCGTCAGCCAGGTCCGAGGGCTCGCCCTGGCAGCCTTCGGGGCCGGAGGGGCTGGCGGGGCTGGGTGGCCGGCTGGGAACGCCGTGCTGGCCACACGTGTGCCTCCGTGCCAGGGGGCCGAGGGGCCGGTGCGGGGAGGACGGAGGGGAGCGCGGAGGAGTGGCCGGGAGCGGGGAATGGAGAGGGCTGGGGGTGAGGGTGCTCTGGGGCTGCTTCGCTGATGGTTGGGGCTCTCCAGGCTCTGCTTGCAGGCTGTCCTTGCGCTCCGAAGTCTGTCCATCCACCGAGTCTGTCTGAACGGCCTCCTGGAAGGGGAGGAGAGAGAAGTGGGGTGAGAGCCTGGGGATGTGCTGGGCAGCAGCACTTCCAGTGATGGACACAGAATTACTGAACCGCACTGTGTTGGAAGGGGCCTGAAAGCTCAACTCCTTCCACACCCTGCCATGGGCACCTTCCACCAGTCCAGGTTGCTCCAAGCCCCATCCAACCTGGCCCGGGACACTCCCAGGGATGGGGAGCCCGTGGCACGGGGCAAAGGCTTGGTGGGTCTAACACCCCTCACCTCATTCCTGCCCCATCGTGCCAGTCCTGTCAGACCCTCCCGTCTGCTGGCACGAGCCTTCGTGTTCAGGGCTGGCATCTGCTGGGCCTTGGTCTTGCTCCAGCCCCAAATCCTGAGCCAGCACAATCCATCACAGCTCCTTGGAGGCTTCTCCCAGCACTGGTAAAATGGATTTGGGCACCTTCTCTCCACACTTTAGCTCTGATTTCCTGGAATAGCACAGCCACGAAGATGGAAGCAGGGAAAAAGGGCCTTCCCACGTGTCATTTGCTGGGACAGGAGGATATTAAAATTTACGGCACGTTTCGTTCTAAAACAGCAACTCTCCCCTTAGCTCCAAGCAGAGAAACCCAAGAGAGGAGCGGGAAGGAAGGGAAGGAAGCAGGTGACAAGGCAGGCGTTACCTCCGGATGCTCTCGGCCTCTCACCTGTCTGCAGAGCAGCTTGCTGAGAGCGGGAGATCGGGGGGTGCCGTGGGGGGGAAGGACCTTCCAGCGGTGCCGCCCTTCGTGGCCGGGGGAGCGCGCGGCCAGCGGCAGCGACTCCGCGGGCACTCTCAGCGAGGAGCTCGTCCCCACGGGCTGCGAGCGGATGGAGGTGATGGATCCTAGGGCAGGACAGAGGGAGCGGTCAGTGCTTGGCCTGGGGGCTCTCGAGGTTTGAGAAGGGAGTAAACAAAGGAGGGAGAAGGAAAAACCTGCTGGGCCTGGCTGAAATCCCGAACATCAGCGTAACCCTTGGGCAGTGCTGGGATTAAAAACTCCTGTCTTGTCTCCTGCCTCGAACCTCAGCGGGGATGGCAGGGAGGTCCCAGATGCTGGGCTGCCTGTGCAGGGCCAGGAGTTGGACTCTGATCCTCGTGGGTCCCTCCTAAGTCAGGACATTCTGCAACTTCTCTGGGAGCAGACACCGCTGCAGGCCCGGGGCAGTTGTCCCACCCAGCACAGCCCAGCCACCACCACAGGCTGTCCCCGAGGCACAGCTTGGCTCAGCGGGGTCCCACCAGCAGCTCGGAGCCCGTTCCAAGCGCTCTGACAGCCCTGAGCTGTGGACAGGCTGGAATCTCTCTCTTCCCAAAGCCTCCCACGCTGGGGCTGAAGGCATTCCCTCCTCCCCAGCCCCTCCGTGGTGCTGCTTTACTGCACTTGGGAGTTGTTTGAGAGATCTCCTGCTTCTCTGGTTTTTTTGGCTGCAGGATTTATTGTCCTCATTAGTTTGAAACCCAACGTCTGTTCCTCCATGGCTGCCCCACTCCATGTTAAAAACACCGTTATCCATCACTCCAAGAGATCTCACCCAGGGGTCAGGGAACTTGAACCTCTGACAAAAGCCATCCAGACACATTGCAGTTGCATTTCACAGACAGATTTGGTGGTGGGGAGAAAGAAAAGTGAGTGTTTAATCATTTTTCTTTTGGAGCTTTTCTCCAGAGCACCACAGAAGGAATTCCCACCCCCACCCCACTTCTCCCCAGTTTTTTTTGGTTTTTGGGCTCTCCTAGACCCAGCCCTTCAGGCTGAGCCTGTGCTGTTCATGTGCCATTCCAGGCTTTGTAAAATGCTTTTTATGATGCAGAAAAACTCCGTCATAAAATCTGTCACAAACATGGTCATAAAATCCAGACCCTATGCTCTACTCCCTGTCCTCAGTTGGAATTTCCTCCTGTTGGAAGCTTTCCATCGAGCTCTCACACAGAAAAACCAAACCCCCTCCAAGCTGGATGCTCGGGAACACTGAAGATCTCTGGAGCTGGATATTTTTTTCTCTTGTTTTTCTAAGAAATCAGGAAACTGCATCTTCAACCAGAATATCCTGAGCTCTGCTCATCCCACAAGATTTTCACTGTGTGGTCGGTGGAGTTATCGGGAGAAGATCAGACATCCCAAAGCCCACAGAAACACAGACGTTCACAAGAGTTTTGGGCTCAGTTGATGCTGAGTTGATGCTCATGGGCTCAGTTTTACCTGGATATAATTTATGGAACCGGGACTTGAAGCAGAGTTTGAGCAGCTCAGGAGCAGCACAGCTCAGAGTGCTGCTGGTTTTCCCACCAGGTAAAAAGTCATATCCATCACATCCCTCATATCCCACATCCCTCATATCCCTCATATCCATCACATCCATCACATCCGTCCCTCCAGTGCTCTTGGAGAGAAATTTAGGAAACATCAGAGAATTCTTGGTGGGTTCCACCCAGCCCTGCCGACGTCACAGCAGTTTTATATGGATATAAATCCCGCTTTACAGCCACTCCAGGGATGGAAAGCAGCCCCGGGAGGCCGCCCGTGAAACTCAACCTCTGTTTTCTTTCCTTCGCCAGGAATTTGCAGGTGAATAATAACAGAACACTGAGCAGAGAACATGACCTGGCTCCCAGAGAGCCTGAACAAACACAGAGTTCCTTCTCCCAAGGAAATCAGAGCGAATCAGAGCTTTGCAAACCCCCTGAGCAGTTCTTGCATTTCAAACCACGCCGGATCAAAGGAAACCGGGCTGGGAGAAGTTCTTGGGAGCCACTCCGGGAGCACGTGTGCTTTTAGGGAGGCAGGGATTGTGTTTCCTATCGATTTCCCCTTCAAACCAGCTCGACAAAAGAAACAAAAAAGCATTTTCAGGGAAATGTGCTCGGATGCAGTGGGCGAGTGCCCCCTCCAAGGCTCCGTGCACTCGTGACTCCCGGAATATGGGGTCTCTCCATGGGGTCTCTCCATGACATTCATTACAAGGCCAGGCTCGGGAAGAGCCAGAGAGTGGTTTTTAATCGTTCTGCTCCCAAAGAAGCTCCTGCAGCTCTGAACTCGATGTGTGGTGCTAAAGGCACTGCCTTGAGGCCGCAGCCTGCCTGAAACGCCGAGGAATTGTGCCGGAAGCAATCCCGACTCCGGCTTTTATTCCTGGGGATGTTATTGATCCGCAGGCAGGATTCAGAGGGAATGCACAGCTCCCTTTCCCTCAGCTAAGGGCCTGTACCCTGTGCCCCCGGCACTGCTCAGGAGCCTCCCTTCTCCCCAAACATCTGAGCCACCGGCTTGCTCCTGGGACAGCGATGGAAGCGCGGAATTAGGCGCGATGTGGGAAACGCGCGCCACACTGATGGAATCGCATCGCAGCGAGGTCTGCTCAGACCACGTTTGGGTTGCTTGCTCCCCACTGAACCCCCCCTGTGCAGCTGCTGTGCCGTGGTTGTAACCACGGGATCGTAAAGATTGGAAATGACCATCAAATCCAACCGTTGACCCGGCACTGCCAAGGCCAGCGCTAACCCACGTCCTGTTTTTTGAACACTTCCAGGGATGGCGACTCTGCCGCTGCCCTGGGAGCCTGTTCTGATGCTTGAACACCCTTCCAGCGAAGAAATTTTTCCTGATATCCAATCTAAACCTCTCCTGGCAGAACTTGAGGCTGTTCCTCTCCTCCTGTCCCTGTTCCCTGGGAGCAGAGCCCGACCCCCCCCGGCTGCCCCCTCCTGCCAGGGAGTTGTGCAGAGCCACGAGGTCCCCCCTGCGCCTCCTTTTCTCCAGGCTGAGCCCCTTTCCCAGCTCCCTCAGCCGCTCCTGCTGCTCCAGCCCCTCCCCTGGACACGCTCCAGCCCCTCTTATCATGAGGAGCCCAAAACTTCATCCCAGAGCAGGGGAATGTCCGTGGGTGGTACCTCTTTGGGCTTTGCAGGGATAGGTTTCCATCTCCACCTCGTGCAGGGGGAACGGGGCCTTTGCCGGAGTCACGGGCCGGAACATGTAGCTGTCGTTGGGCAGGGAATGCATCCGGGAAACGGAGATCTTGCGGACGGTCAGCAGGTTCTGGGAATCCTGGGGCCTCAGGGAGGCTGCGCTGCCCTGCAGAACGAGGAGAGAGGGGGATGGGGTCACCTCAGTGGGGAATTTACAGGGAACTCCGTCCCTGTTTGCTTCCGAACCTGGTGCAGGTGTTCCCATTGGGATCTTCCCCACAGGCTGCGGCCTCTTACACTGAGGAGAGAGCTCGGGGTGCAGCTGGAATTGAGGGAGCCGTCACTGACCCCCCACTCAGCCAACTCTTGGACGCACAAAGAGAAAGGGAAGGCCAGCGACAAGGGGCCCATCTGTTAAAATCATGAGAAATGCAGCATTTCTCACACTCTCCTGGTCTGATGTTCCAGGGAGATGCTTTCAGCAGGCCTGAGGGTGACGTCCTCCTCCCCGAACGGAGGACAGAGGGGCCAAACCAAGTCCTTCTGGAAATTCACGTGTCACCTCCCCAAAACACACTGACGGGGCTGACATTTAAACACCTCAACACCACCGCAAACCCTGAGGCCTCTCTCCTACAACCTGGAGCATTTTGGGCACCTCTGACCCCTGAAGGAGGAGGCTGGGGGGAGGAGAAGACAGCGTGGCAGCGAGGGCGGGGGTGAGGAGCCTGTTTGGGGGTACAAAAGGGGTTTTTCTTTGCTGCCACTGAAGTGGGTCTGGCTGGAAGCGCCCACACAGAGCACACCACAAACCTTAAACCTGACCCCTCTCAGGCACCTCGCAGCAAATCCACCCCGGCGTCTCAGGAAGCTTTAGGGACACAAATGATGTCCCCGAGGTGCTGAGGGAGAAGCTGAGAGGTGATGCCATGACTTGGCCAAGTGCTGGGGGAGCAGGAGCCCCCCAAGGCCAGGCCCTGCAGCCTGGCTGGACACGTTCCCCTGCCAAGTTACCCTTTTATCTAAACCACAGCTAATCCCTCTGGTTTTCCTTTAACGTCAGCCTCCCAGTGACTGATTGAAAACATTTTCCCAGCTGCATGTCTTAAATGAAATGTATTTTGCTTTGCTCTGCCGGGCTGTTTTCCCTGTCCGCCAGCAAAACCTGGCCCTGAGGTCCCTCAGGTTTGGAGCTCACCAAGGATCTGGTTCAATCTGGTTTTTTTTCCCTTGTATTTCTCGCTCAGAAATGCCTTTCCTCAGCTTCCCTGAGGCCACACACCCCGAGATGAATTACTCCATGCTTTTACCCCGTGGAGCTTGGCTGGGAAGGGGGTGGCCAGCAGGTATTTCCAGCTCATTGGCATTCAGCTCTGCCAACTGTGGCCGTGCCCAGGAGCCCTCCGGGTGCCACCCGGGGCTCTCGGCTGATGAATTAAAGCCTCGGCAGCCGGTGCCAGTTGGTCCCTGGCCATCCTGGCTAATCAGCTCCATCAGCACGGCATCACCTGAGCCTGGGGGCAGCCGGGTGCTCGTTCAAAGCCCGGAGCCACACCGAGAACAAAAGGTCTCGCTCCGCTCGCTCAGCACTCGAACAGAAGGACCTCAGGATTTGGCTCTTCGAGCTCAGTTTGTCTCTGGCTGGAACAAATGAACAGAAAGCCCTTCTTGACATCAGCCACTTCGATTTTGAAGGGTTCAGCTGTTGAGATCTGGCTGAATTAGGGACGTGGGCAAATTTCAAATGAAACGAGTCCTTGAAATGTGAACCGTGGACGGGAAATTTGTTGGCTCCCACCTGGAGAGCTGCTCTGGACAGTGAGGATGGTTTGGAGACAGCACTGCTGCTGCTCCTCCTCCTTGCTGGGATGCACCTGCTGCACTCCAGAGCCTGATCCCATTCCCTGGAAACCGTGGGCATGCTGGGAATCTCCCTGGAGATTCCACGGCTCTGAGGATTGCTGGAAGCCCGAGGTGTTGATCCCCTCCTGCCTCCGTTTCCTCAGTATCATAAACGAGTTCTTACAGTAACAACAACAAAATCAAAACTCTTTTCTTCACAAAGAAAAACTCTGCCTGCAGCTCTTGGTTTAACATTTGAAGTGGCGCTGCTCACACATCGCCCTGCACACCAAATCCACGCTTTAAGGGCTAAAAAGAGGATTTCCCTCCTATCCCACACAGGGCTGATTCCTCTGGGACACGCTGTTTTCCCAGCTGGAAAGGACAGAGGCTGGAAAGGTGGTGGCTGTGAAGGGACGGGTTTGGAACGGTTCAGACACAGCCCCAAAGGACAACACCACGATGGGTGGGACATCAGCCACCTCAGCCTGGTGGCCTGGGCTTCTGTGGGAAGGTGGCAGGACGTGGTGGGAAGCGGAGCAGAAGGATGGGACGCTTTTCCCCCTCATCGCCTCTCCCTGTGCAGTTTCCAGGGATAACAGGAGGCTCTGCCCGACTCCTGATGTGCTTGGGAAGTACTGGAAGATGAGGAAAACCCAAGGAGAAGGGGCTCGGTTTGCAATCCCAGCCTGTGTGAAAGGAGGTGCCCTCTCTCCCCCCAGTTAGAAAAGCAACCTGTGCAGGAATGTCTGTGAGGAACAACATTCAAATAGCCAATTCCCCATTGCTGTGTAACCAAATCTCCTTTTCCTTGCTTTAATGGAGTCTGATAGATTTCACAAAAATCTAATTTAATGTAATTTAATCTCCAAGCCCCCGCTGATTTCGCGGTAGATTTATTTGTGATCACGGTGACAAAGCAATTCCATGTTCACTCTTAATCACAGGCTGCTGACATGGGATGAGACAATTATCTCATGCCCTCCTTCCCCCCTGCACTTCTGATTGTTTTCCTGGAGGACTGACAGGAATCAGAGAGCAGGCAGTGCCTGGAAAAGCAACCCAGGAACCTCCAGCTTCTTGCTGAGGGGCTCTGATCATTCCCAGGTCATCCACGTCCTAAGCAGAGCCAGCGGGGAGCTGCAGGTTTCCATCAGCACTGAATTGCTGGAGGAGCCTCTGGAAATCCCAAAGTGGGATCAAAAAGAACCTGAGCAGTGTCCACGTGAAGGGAATTTATCCCATCCCGTGCTGGAGGTGCCAGGGCTCCCAGTGCCAGCATTCCCAGGCTTTATGGGATTGCTCCCTGGTCCCGCTGCCCTGATAAGTGACAGGGACTGGCTGGGACAGCAGGACAGGGGGCTGGGGCTGTTATGGCTCTGAACTTCAAATCCACAACCTAGGAACCAACTGGAGAGATGGACTTTCAACCCTCAACATTCAGGACAGCATTTCCAGCAGCCTCCACCTCCGGGAGCCCCGGGAGCTGACTCAGGATGTGGGGTGGTGGTGCCATCCCTGCTGTAGGGGGACTGGGACAGCTCCTTGCCTGCCGTCCCTTTGGCTCCATGTGGAATCTGCTGGCCAGGCTGCTGGGATCCATCCCCTCCCCACCCCAGCTCCGTGTGGGCTCTCACCAGGGCTTGGTGCTTCCCCTGCAGCACGGCCTTGGTGTGCTCCTGGTTCCCATGCAGCGCCCGGCTCTGGGGGGCCACGGCCCCGCCCCGGTTCCCACCGGCAGCGTTGGCTCCTCTGGACATCTCCAGCTCGATCTCAGCGTCCATCTCGGCATCCTCCTTGGCCTCCTTGTTGCTCTCCTCCAGGTGCTTCATCAGCACTGCCACCACCACGTTGACCAGGACGAACTGGGCGATGAGGACGAAGGTGACGAAGTAGACGGGGGAGATGACGGGCAGGTAACTGAGGCAGTGCTTGTCCTCCCGAGTGCATTCCCGGAGCGTGTCCTGCAGCAGGGAGGGACGGGGCAGGGATTAATGGGGCTCTGCTTGGGCTCCAAGGG
This sequence comes from Mohoua ochrocephala, assembly GCA_013398855.1. NCBI lineage: Eukaryota > Metazoa > Chordata > Aves > Passeriformes > Acanthizidae > Mohoua > Mohoua ochrocephala. The sequence goes on along the minus strand of VZTA01016308.1, from coordinate 100,473 downwards.
CAGAAACTCCGAAAGAACATGAAGTGAGTACAGCTGAAATGGGTAAAAGAAAATGTGGAGACCAGGAATTACATCGCCTCCAAAGAGGGGAATGTGTTGGCCAGGAGTTGTGGATTCCCCATCTCTGAAGTGTCCAAGGCCAGGCTGGACGGAGCCTGGAGCAACCTGGGATAGTGGAAGGTGTCCCTGCCCATGGCAGGGGGTGGAATGGGATGAGCTTTAAGGTCCCCTCCAACCCAAACCATTCCAGGATCCTGTGATCCCACAGGCACACATCCCAAAGGCACGGGACACAGAGCACGTGGTTACCCCCGTCAGCCAAAAAACCAGCATAATTTCCCTTAAATATTACATCCAGGGACGAAGTTTCGGGCTGGGTGACACTTAGGACAGATCCCTGCTTGGAAACACACCTAGCTTTTAAATGAGGAAGTCTCATTCTGATGTTTTAAGAGGAAACATTTTTGTTTTCACCCGAGAGTTGCCTAAATCCATTTGAAAACTGTACCTACAGCTCTCTCGAGAGGATGAAGTACCCAGAGATTGCACAGACCTTCATGATCCCATTCCAGTTGTCCCCTGTGGACACCCTGAAGAGGGTGAGGAAGGCCATGCCGAAGTTGGTGAAGGTGGCGTGGCGGCTCAGGCCTTCGCAGGGATTCTCTTCGCTGCAATCTGCGGGACAGGGAAGGAGCAGCACATCAGCCAAGCCGTGCTGGATTATCCAGAGCAGCCCGAGCCACGTCCCACGGGTATATGGCATCAAGGGGGTGGTGACATCCTGCTCGGGAGGAACGGGGGGGACAGTGGGAAAGTTGTTTTCGGCTGGAGAACCCTGGGACGGGACACCAGGAGGTGGGGAAATGGTGGGGGTGGAGTTTTCATCGCTGGAAACATTCAAGGCAAGGTTGGATGGGGCTTGGAGCAACCTGGGGTAGTGGAAGGTGGCCCTGCTCGTGGCAGGGGGTGGCTTTAAAGTCCTTTTCAACCCAAACCATTCCACGATCTTATGATTGCTGCGATTTTCTTTACTCCTGCTTCTCTACAGCCTCCTTTGTCTGTTTTCCTCTAGATTGTGCCCTTGCCTTGATGATTTTTGCAGGGCACATCCACCACGAGGGATATTTGCGCTGAGATAAAGTGGAGCAATTCGACATCTTCCCCCTGAGAATTAATATCCTAATGAATGCAAATTGAACATATGAAATATCCATCTTCCCATAAAACACGGGCTCGTTAAATATCCATTAGGACAGGCAGCAATGTCTCTTGGTTGGGCATTTCACTCTTAGGTAATTATTCAGAGGTAAATTGGAAGGAAAAACAAAACCAAACAAAAAAAAAAAATCCAAGAAAAACCCACAAATGACCAGTCCTGGGGGAGAGAGAGCACTGATGGTTCTCGTGGCTGGCGTGGGCTGAGCAGGAAAAAGGAGGGAATATTCCCATCAAATTGGGCTGGGAAGCAGAGTCCTGCTCCAGAGGGGTTCCCTGGGCTGGCATTGCCCGGCCGGGTGTGTGGAAACACCAGAAGGTGCCTCGGGAAGAGGCGTTTTTCACCCCCGTGACTGAACAAATCCCCCCGAAACTCCAGGGATGGAACATAAACCCACGCTCTTTCACTCGGGGTGGGTGCAGAACTAATTCTTCTCCTGGAATTTGTGGGGACTGAAAAATAATTTGGTTTTGGTTGAAAGAATTATTCCGCTCCCGGGCACTTGTAATCTGAGCGGAGGGCTGGGCTCATAAAGGGGATTAATGACAGCCATAAACTCTGCTCAGGAAGGGCCCTGCTGGTGCTCCTGGAGCTCTAATTGGGATGGAAATGTTGAGGATGCAGACACAGCTCCTTCCAACAGCATTTTCCAGGCTGGCCAAGGTAGGGCTGGGGGTTTGCTCTGAATTTAGTGATGGGCACATTCCTGAGCAGCTCCAGTATCCTCAGACTGGAGGATTAATTAATGCTGGACAGCCAGGAACCGCTGGATGCCTCCTGATTGATGGAGAGAGGGGAAGGTGATGCCGAGAACGTGGGGCAGACGAGCCCTGGGCAGCTGGAAGAGCAGTGGCAGCCAAGAGCAGAGAACTGATGGGGTGCGGGGGAAGCTCCGAGCAGGGCCGTGTTTATGGTGGCACCTCTCCAGCAGGAATTCTGACCCCCATCCAGCTCTGCAGACTCGTGGGCTGTCTCCAGTAGCAAACTTCCATCTTTGTGGACAAATCCATGCTGGGCAGTGAGATTTAAAAAGCAAACAGCTCCTCCACAGCCGAGGGTGGCGTTGGACAAACCCCTAAATGTGTGTGTGTGTGTGTGTCAGACAGGTTCTGTGTTACATCCTCGTGTGGCAGCTGTGACCCCGAGATCAAGAGCAAACTTTCATCTTCAGAACATGAGCGTGGAGCTGAGGAAGGCCCAAGAATGAGACAGAGAGACAGAGAGAGCAAAAAGGAAGCAGCCAGATACCAAATAAACATCAACCGGATGAAACGAGCGGCGTCAGGCCCATTACTCACCGAGCTTGCCAAACAATTCCACTCCCAGGGCAGCATAGATAAAAAACAGGAGCATGAAAAGTAGGCCAAGGTTCCCTACCTACACAAGGAGAAAGCAGAACAAGGGTCAGGCAAGTCGAGGTCATGAACGAGATCACTCCATCACATTTTCAACGCGAGCGAAGGAGGGACGGGGGGCCAGAAGCGACGCGACTTCTCCCCTTGGCTTCCAGCACCCCGGACCCTCTCAGAGCTCTGCTTTAAGGGGCCCAGAGAGGTCTTTGTGTGGGGGAAGGAGCAGAAAGGCCCTCGTGGAAAGCAGCAGCTTCTCCATCGCTCTCCACTCGCTGGAATTTGGGCACCCCAGGGCACCCTGCAGGGCTGGGCTGCGGCTCTGGTTTGGGTTTGAGGGGCCTTTCCCTTTTTGGGACTCTGAGGCAGCAAGAGGAACTGGTTTCCAAAGGTTTCACTGGCATGGAGGGCTCGCAGTGCTCCAGGGAGAGGAGAAGCTCCCTGAGTCCTTCCCTCTACAGGCACTTCTCAACAACAACTTCCCGGATTTTAGCTTCCATGTCCCGCAGGAAAAGCCTTATCCCACACCCCAACACCGCAGTTCCAGGTGCTGCCGGAGGTGCTCCAAGCCCCCCAAGGCGGCTGAAGAGGGTGACAAGTGACAGGAAAACAGCACAAAAGCTCTTCACACCACCAGCATCACAGTTCTCCGTGCTGGATTCCATTCCGGCACGGAATCCAAGCCTCCAAAACATCTCCAGGAGCACATTTTTGGTGATTCAGGCGGAGAACACGAAGGGCAGAGTGACCTGACTGCTACCACCTGTGAGGAGCTGCTCACATTCATCTCTCCTGCCACTTTAATTGCTCCCGTTAGCAGCTCCTAACTGAGACAAAGTGAGTTCTCGGCACCACAAGCAGGATTTTATCCCTAAAAACCAAGGAATTGGGAGGCGATCCAGGGATTCGTGATCTCTGAGGTGCATTTTAGGGAGCTCTTAGTTCGGGAGAGTTTTCTTCCCTGAGGTGGCCCAGCCACAGCGTCGTTGGGTGTTTTGATTGAATTTCATCCCAGAGTTTATCAGTGTGATATCTGCCGCCATAAAATTAACACGGCCGCTGCTGATGAAAGAAGGGATTTTTTATATTAAAGAAATGGGAATATTCCAATCACCCAGCGCAGGCTGTAATTGCTCTAAAGCCTAAACTGGCTCTGCAATTTCCCTAACATTATTACCATCCTCCAGGGAATAATAAAGATCAAACAGGGATGTGGATGGCTGCGCTGGATTATTTCATCTGCCTCTGCTGCCTTCTGGAATAGCTTCTCCTGCCGGACCACGGATGGTTTGGGAGACATTAGGAATGAGCAGGCACAAGCACAAACACACCACACACGGGCAAATAATTACAGGGAATTAGAATAAAAGTGATGAACTTTGGAGGTTGAGGTAACAGAAGAGGGTGTTGGATTTTGCTCTAAGCAGCCGGAATATTTTGATGCCTAAAGAATCAGCCTTCAAACTTATGGCATTGATGAGATTCCAAAGAGTTCAGGCTAATGTGGAAGTGATTGCCAGGTTATGAGTCAAAGCTGTCATCTGGCTTTCAATGGAGAGGAGAGGAGAGAGGGAAGGGAGAAGGGAGAAGGGAGAAGGA
>VZTA01016308.1:39896-96155 GCA_013398855.1 Mohoua ochrocephala | reverse complement strand
AAGGAGAAGGAGAAGGAGAAGGAGAAGGAGAAGGAGAAGGAGAAGGAAGGGGAAGAGGGAAGAAGAAAAGGGAAAAGTCCTCTTCCACCCGTGGCCTCCACCAAGGCCTGAGCACAGAGAAGGACCTCAGGCACATTCCCAGGGATGGGCTGAGGAGCAGGAGCGGGGTCAGGGGCTGAGCACAGGGAAGGCAGCCTGTGTGTGTGTGTCTGTGACCTTGGTGAGTCATTCCCATCCTGTAACTCCACGTTCCCCTTTGGAATTCCCTCGGGGATACGTGATTAATGTCTCCAAAGCACTCTGAGATCTACTGAGACCAGACAGGGAAAAGATGGTGAGTGAATCATGCTGCTGGAAGGAACGGGAGAGGGCAGGAGCTTTTCTCCAAAGGCCTGTGCTGGATGCTCCACCAGGAACAGAGATCCAGCTCTGGGCAGCAGCCTCGGCTCTGGCAGCCCCAGCAGGCTCTGAGAAGTGGTTCTGGCTCTGAACAGCTCAGCCCAGGCTCCCTTATCCATCCAACTCCCCCTGACTCGGGCACAGAACACTCCAGACATCCCCTCTTTCTGGCAGCCAGGGGCTATCCATCATTTCCTGGGAATCCAGTGCTCAGGGGGGGGCTGTGGACTGCAGGGAGAGAAGCACAGATGGAGAACATCTCAGAGATGTTGTTGGTGCCCTGAAGACCTCAGAGAAGCCACAGGAGCTGGAGATGCCGGTGAGTGTCTGTGATTCCCCCTGGAGCTTCCCTCTGGAATGCTGGCTGGCGGCACTGGCCATGTGCTGGGATGCTGTGGGGACACGGACAGAGGCCTCCATCCCACCCTGAGGAGCAGGGAGAGCCTCCAGGAGGGGCTGCACCCTCTCCCAGTGTATCCCAGCTGGATCTGTGCCCTACCACTGCAAAACCCCTGGAATAACCTGCTCAGCTCAAGGGAAGGGGCTTCCCTCTCCAGCCCCTCTTCCCTCAGGGAGAGGCACTGATGGGATTTGTGTCTCCTGCCGCCGCGCTCCTGAGCGAAGCCACCTCCCCCTGTGCCTCTTCCCGTTCCGACATCCATTGGCATTCCCGGTGTTGATGCACTCAGCTCCCTGGGATGCCTGTCCAGAGCAATTCCTCATCAAATGAAGCTCCTGCCAAGCCTTTCCAAGGCCATGAGTCCTCCCCGTCTTCTTCCATCCCTCTCCAGCCAAGGCAATAATCCTGGCAGTGGGAAAACACGGCCGAATTTATGCGCTAGGCCCAGGAGAAAATGGACACCTCTGCCAGGAAAACAGAGGCCATCTGTGACAATTCCAGGATTGGTGGAGAGACAGAATCTTGGAGGGTGAAGTCACCTCAGGCTGACCTGAACAAGGTCCCCCTTTGTGCATCCCCTCAGCCCCATGGAGCCCAGCCCCAGGAGCCGGCAGGGTGTTTGTACCTGTGGAATTGTGCATCACTGCTCCAATCCCTCGGAGATCTCTGCAGCACAGCCCACGCCTCCCTATCTCCCCAAATCCATCATCCCCAGTGCTGGCTGCTCAGACATTCCCATTCCTGCCCTCTGAGTTCACATCCCTGTGGCTCTCCAGGGTCTGGCAAAGGCACGTTGTTGTTTTTGCCCCCCAACTGCAGTTGGACGATGCCAGAAAAGCTCTTCAGGAGCCGAAGTTGAGATAAGCCCGAGAATTCCAGCATCAAGAGGAGATAAACTCCCAGGGACAGGAGCAAACTTCAGGCCCTGACCTTCAGGGCTCGGCTGGAACGAGGAGTTCTTGGCTTTTTTCTTGGCACAGAGTCCCTGTGGGGGCAGTTCCAAGCTTTTGAAGACAAAGAGGAGTCTCTTGTCCGGCCTGCAGGGAATTAATGTGCCATCCGCGGATCAAGTGAGACGAGAGAAGGGAAAACAACCCAGATCTTTTGATAGGGAAGTTCCACATCTCAGTGTTGTTGGAGGATGGGAATTGGGCTGGATTCCAGTTGTCCTCTCCACCAGGAAGAGCCGTGGCAGCTCAGCAGTGACTACTGGGGGATTCACTTCCAACCCAGCCGAATTCCAAATCTGCTACAGAAAGGGCGGACTGGGCTTTGGAAAGCCGGGAATGGGAAAATGACTAAAGGACCACTGGGAAACAGGAGTCTCAGAGAGCAGCCTTTGCTTCCGAACCCAAGAGCCACCAGATGCAGAAGCAAGGAGATGATCAGTGATGGGTGAGTGGTGTAATTCATTATCGAGCCTTAACGAGGCTCAGAAAGAAGAGGAAAACACTCGAAGCAGGTCTTGAAAAGCTGCTCCACACGGAGAGATCCAAGGAGTTCATTTCTCTCCCGCTCACCAGACTGCAAGAGATTATTTTATCTCCAAAAAGGAGACGCTACAAGGAAAAAAGCAAAATCACATCCAGTGAAAAAAACAAACGTGGCTAATTCGGACCAAAAACACCAGATTTTTTTTTTTTTAGCAGGAAGAGTAAACAAGAATGTGTTCCATCAACAGGGGATGGCTGATTCCCTGACACTCCGAATCCTTAAAACAAGAACCGGGCGTTGGGGTTTTTTTCTGGGATTGAGAGGACGTGGAGAAGGTGGGCAGAGAAAGGGCCAATTTGAGATCGTTCCCTGACCGTTCTTTCTGTCTCTGTGGCCTCTCCTCGTTTTTTTTCCCTCTTCTCCATCTCATTTTTTCCACCTGATCTGGGGAGGAGGAAGTCTCTGACCTGGCAGACAGAAGTTACCCCACAAGGAGGGTGCAATAGGAACACCTCGAAAAAGAGCAGCTCCAGCTCAGTCTGAAGTCCCGAGGGAGGAGATTAATCCTGTGACAATCTTGGACCAAAATGTTACATCCCCCCAGATCTGGGGATAATTGGTTCTCCAAGTGTTACTCCGATTGCTGAATAAAAAAATCAAATCCAAAGCTGATGAAAATCACCCCCCAAAAATGCAATGACAGTTCCTTGTCATCGTCAGCCCATAAATGGGCATTCTCCACACACCAGACAAAGAATTTCCCCCCAAACCTTAATGAATAAACATTAAATCAGCTTCTTTTTTTTGTCACTTAGAAGCCACATTCAATGAGGATTTTCCAGCTGCGGTTTTAGGATGCTAATTTAATTAGGGTAGGAACTCATCCCTCGCCTTGGAAATGAAAGCTGCAGCTTTATGAAGAGTGATGGTTGTCAAGAGAGCTCTTCCTAAAATTCCCTTCTCGTTTTCTGAGCTTCACTGGAGGCCAAAGTGGCATTTTTTAAAAATCTGCACGAGATCTGCTCGGACTATCCCTGGGGTCTTCCCTTTCCAAGAGACCTCGCTTGGAATGCAAACTGCGAGAACACCCCGAGGAAACCAAAACCCTGGCCAGGAGCCACCCTATTGTTTGTGGGGAGGGGAAGAGAAAACAAGGAGGGAGAGAAAATATGGTCTGTGGTCACAGTGCTTGGTAAATTGAAAAACAGACCCAAATCCAAGGATTTCTTGGAATGCCAGCCTGAGGGGCAGGTTGGTAAATTCCTGCTTTAGTCTCAGCCAAAATCCTTCAAATCTGGATGGGGCAAACGCTCAGGTTGGAAACATCTTTGTGGCAATGATGAAAAGCAGAGCAAAGGGGTCTTTCCAAGGAAAAGAAATCCCCTGTTTTCCAGTTCTCTTGGAACTGGATCGTGGTGCTTCAATCATGGGTTGCTCTGAACTTAGGAACTGAGTCCCGGGGTGGTTTTGGGTAATTCCATGTTTTCTCCCGATTCTCTTGTGGCCGCTCATCCTCTGGAGGAGGCTCTCACAGGGTGTCTGCCCTTGGCTGCCCCTGGGATCCGGGGAATTGGAATGTGCGGGCAGCTGAGCTGACCCCAAACACGGAAGGATCAGCGCTCACACCAGCACACCCCCAAACGAGCAGAACACACCTCAGAAAGGGGAAGATCTAAAGAAACCCTGAACACCTCAGAATTCTGACGGAGGTCTGAAAGCCGGCAAAAAGCTCCTTTCCTTCTCTTCTCGAACAAACAGATCCATGAAAAAGCAGTCCCAGGAAGGGAATGCTTGCAGGATCCCATCAAACATCACTGAGTCTGGCAGCGGTGCTGTTCCTCTTGCAGCTCAGGAGAGTTTGGCGATCGGAGACCCCAAATCAAGATTTTAACCCTCAGAAGCATCTCCCCAATTTGCCTTTCCGAGGCTGCAGCTCCTCTGTCGATAACTGGGGTTGTTCCTGCCTCCCAAATCAAACTCCCGAGTTGGAAGCTGTCTGCTCCCAGTGCTTTCTCCAACATCCTTCTCTGTCCGTCCTGCTGTTTCCCAAGCTTGCCAGTGAAATCTGGGGTTTATCCGAGCTCTGCCTCCAGGAATTTGCTCTCTGGGAACTCTTTTCCCATCGTTTCGCTTCTCCCATCAAACCCAGTCCAGGATGAGCCGTGCAAAACTCCTCTCCCAAGGCCTGGAGAAAGCGGAGACCCTCCCCAGGTGGCTTCTAGAGGCCACCAAACACGGAGCTGTCCCCAGGCCCCAAAGGCGCTTGTGTTCCCAAGGGGGACACCCTGGGCATGGAGGAATTTTGGGGGCTTACCTGGGGCAGGGCTTGCACCACCGTGTCCAGCAGAGCTCTCATGCCCGTGGCCATTTTCAGCAGTTTCAGCACTGAAACGAGGAGCAAATCCTGCTCAGCGGGGCTGGGGAATGTTGCAGGGAAAATCCATGAAGGAAATCCAGGTTCAGGTCTTGCAGGGAGGGTTTAAATCTCTCTTACTGCTGTTTGTACCCGTGGGGAGTTCTCTGCATCCCGGCGGGGCTGAACATCCCACTGGTAGTCCCAGGGGGAATGGATTTCCACTGCCAGAGGGCAGGGCTGTGGGAGATTGGGAAGGAATTCCTGGCTGTGAGGGTGGGAAGGCCCTGGCACAGGTTCCCAGAGAAGCTGTGGCTGCCCCTGGATCCCTGGAAGTGTCCAAGGCCAGGTTGGATGGGGCTTTGGAGCAACCTGGGATAGTGGGAGGTGTTGGGGTTGGAACTGGATGGGCTTTAAGGGCCCTTCCAACCCAAACCATTCTGGAATTCTATGAAAATGGACAAAATCCTGCAAGAACTCCAATGTGCCCAGGCAGGAAAATGGGAGAGGGGATGGGGAGACACCTCATCAGTGAAGAGCATCTTCCCGAGCTCTAACTGCCATCGCTTCCCACTCTGCTCTGGACCAGCAGGAAAGGTCTGTGATCCCAGGCTGGAATCAGAATCCAGCCGAGGGTGCCACCGGAAAACCCCACGGAACGCCCCAGCTTGTCTCTGAGCTGACACCTCACGTTCCCCACGGGGACTGAACCAGCAGGGCTGGAAGGACAAATGCCCAAAGGCTTTTCCCGGGGTGGCTGGAGACCCCCGGAGCAGGACACACCTCTGGCTATCCTGAGCACCCTCATGATCCGGATTATGGTGGGGTTGATGGGAAGCGCAGCGTTCATCTCGATCTCCTCCAGCGTGATCCCCACGATCGACAGGAGAACGATGGCCAAGTCCAGCTGATTCCACCTGCAAAGACAGGAAGGACACACAAAATCCAAATTATTCATGGACAGACACCCAAGAGGAGGGAATTTTATGTTCATAACAGGCAGCAGCAAATCCCAAATGCATCTCCTCGTTCCCACCCGGGCCTGTGAATTTTAGGTGGTACAAAACCAGCTCAGAGCAGCTGGAACAGACATCCTGCGAGCCACAAAATCTGGGAAGTGCCTGGGAGCTGACTGGGAAGTGTTTCTGACCTCTGAGCTGAGCTGGTCAGGCCTGGTGGAAAGGGAGATACTGAGGAAAAAGATGCATCTGGAATTTTGGGGAGATTTCCTGAATTCCTCCTGCAAAGCACAGCCAGCCGTCCTGAGGGGTTTTAGTTCTTACACTACAAAGTCTGCACCCACTGAGAGCCAGCCCTGGGCTCTTCCTGTGTCACCTCAGTGATGCTGCATCTCCCCAGCATCAGGCTCTGCAAGTGGGTCACTCCAGCCCTGAATCCCCAAATCCACAGGGGTTTAAAATGCTCTCACCTGTCCTTAAAGAACCTCCGGAAACCAAAGGCCACCAACTTCAGGAGCGCCTCGAACACAAAGACGATGGTGAACACGTAGTTGCAGTACTTGAGGGCTTCATCCAGGGACTGAAAAGAGAGAGCCCAGTTAGGCCGGCCCAGTTAGGCCGGCCCAGTTAGGCCGGCCCAGTTATCCCTTCCTAGACCCCCACGGAAGGACTGGGGTGAGAGAAGCCCAGAAATACCAGGAATAAAGTCACAAAGGCTCGCAGAGCTCACTAAATCACCCAGCAGAACTCAAATAAAGGCTCAGCCCCCGAGTCAAAGAAAACCCTCCAAAGCACCACGATTAGTTCTGCTAAAAATGTCAGGTTCAAGCTCAGTGCACGAATTGTTCAGTCTGGGCCAGACACAAAAAATTCACCCCTTCCCCACTCTCCTGAAGATTCCTTGGTCTGAACTGCCCAGCCTTGGGGAGAATTAAAGCCTCGATGGATCATTTCTCGATTCCAGCCCTCGGGACAAAGGCTTTGCTTAAAAAGCTCCGAAAAATAAATAAACCTCGGAGATGGATTAAACCTTTCCCTCTTGAAAAATGGGACATCTCCAGAGCTGGGCAAAGCGTGTCCATATTTGGTGCAACGTTCCCGCTCTCCGCGGAGCCGCTCTCGGAAGTCAGGAATCCGCAGTGTTTACACTTGAGGATGATGAGTGTTTATAATGGATTTCATTGGAGCCGTGGGCCAACAATAGCAAAGGAATCTCGTGGGGCCTTAAAATAGAAAACTGGGGAGGGAAGCAGCTCTTGGTGTGGGGAGGGACCGGGGGGACAGGAGGGGGCGAAGGGGAATTTAGTTCAGTGAGGAGCAGGACTCTCTATTTCCAAGAAAAAGTGGGAATTACGAGCATCGAACCAGACAAAATGGGAAATCAATGCAACAGAGGAGTCTGCAAAGCACCTCTGAGGGAGCCCCAGGGCACAGGAGAGCTCTTTTTGTCAGCTTCGTGTAATGCCTGGGCTTTGCTGACCCCACCCACACAGTGGGGTCACCAGGGCACGGCCACACCCCGATTTTTGGGAATGGGAGCTGGAAGCCTCTCAGGTGTCAGCAACAATCCCTATTCTTGTTCCAAGGCCTGAAATAAAATGGCAGCTTAAAAACCATGGGACAATTTCCTATTCCATCCAAAGCCCGGGCCTGACTTCTCCCGCCATTTGTGACCGTTTGCATTTGGATTTACAACTCTGTGCTAAGCGAACGTAAACTGAGCGTAAAGAAGACCTAATCTGGGTGAACAACATTTCCATGGGAAACAAAGGAATTTTCCTGGTGTAAAACACGCACACACACACGTGTTATCCTCTGGCTCAGCATCCAGGAGGCATTTGCAGGTTACCGTGGAATGCTGGAAAAGGAAATGCTGAGCCAGAGCTTCCTAAACGATAATGAAATGGAAAATTTGTGTCTGGGCAGCCCCTAGGATTTATGTCAAAGGTGTTCTGAGGGGAGAACGATTTTATGATATAGAAAAAAAGGGAGGATTGGGCTTTTAAATCGGTTTATTTGAAATTCACGGAGGGAAAGAAACGCTCTGGGTGCAGTAACTCCAAGTTTCTATCTGTTAATGGAACGTTCTAAAACTCTGGTCTGTCTTCCAGTGCGAGGCTCAGTCATGTCTGGGATCAGGAGAGGAAATTTTTGGATCGGTTTTTTCCTGGTCAAAGCTTAATTCACTCTCCATTAGCTGGGGTTGGTTGGTTTTTTTGACCCAAAGCAGGGAAATCAAAGTTTTGCCTGAGCCAAGCGAAGGGCAGAGCTCGAGGCTTTCCAAGAGCTGGGAACGGCCCCCAGTGGACGATTTGATGCCGAGGGAGCTGTGCCGAGGGGCAGCTCCTACCTTGGGCTGGTTGTAGTGCTCCATGGACATGGTGATGACGTTGACGCCGATGATGAAGGTGATGAAGAGGTCCAGGTAGTGGCTGGTGCACAGGCTGTGGATGTATCTCCGCGCCGGCGAGTAGTCGGCGTAGTAGGGCCGGCGCTGGGCTTCTGCGGGGGACACAAAGGCAACGGGTGAGCCAGGAGGGCTGCAGGGCTGGTGGCCACCACCACCACCACCACCACATGGCCTGAGGGTCATCTCCCGCCTGGACAGAGGGTGGAGAATGGAGTTGAGCAAACCACGGGAAGCGATACCTGAGTGATTCCGCCTCCCGGGACCGCCCCGGTGGGGTTTTTGGGATGAGCCAACTCTGGTGCCAGCCAGGTCCTTCCCTCTGTCCTCCCCTGGTGGAACGGGAAGCAGGCAGGGGGAGGAGCAGGATGGACACGGGACCCAAAGCCAAGGGAAAAGTTCAAACCCAGCAAAGCTTCGGCTGCAGGGCAAAGCTTAGGGCAGGACTCCTCTCTCCCAATCCTGCTGGTGCCAGGCATATCCCAGGTGGGAGAAGAACGTGCCCCGAGCTCAGCTTTGTGTGCCAGGAGGTTTTGGGGGTGTTTGGAAGGCCTAAGGAAGAGCAGCAGTGCCGTGGCAGGGCATTCCCGAGGGTTGGGAGCACACAGGACACAGCCACGAAGCGCTTGGCTCTGCCAAGACAACCAGCACGAGCTCCTCTGGAAACAGAAATGGAAATTGATGTTTATAAAATACATAATTAAACAATATATCCAGGGCTCAGGGCATGGCTGCGTCTAAAGCCATTCACAGCCACATGAATTTTAAATCTCTGCCTCTGGTCGTGATCTCTCCTTTTTTTTTTCCTCTTTAAAACAGGGGAATTTCTGCCTGTGACCAAATTCCCGGGGCGGTTCCACGGAGAGCGTTGGGACCCCGGGACTGTATTTACTGGGGTGGCTGTCTCCAGTGGAACTGTGAGCCCGGGGACGGCTGTGGGCGCTGGATGGAGTCAGATTCCTTTCGAAGGGAAGCAATGTAAATACTCGGAGTTTACACAAGGCCGAGGCAGCGCTGCTGTGGATTTTACAAGTGGAAGAGACGCTGAGGTCACCCCGAGTCAGAGCAGGGCTGTTCTTAACGGCGAGGAGGTTTTGCAAATATTTCATCAAACTCGGCTTTAAATGCATGAAGAGCTCGGAAAAAGTGGCTTCACCTTGAAAAGGAGGAAAGAGATGGGTTCAGAAGGACTCGGTGCCCTCCTGAAATCCACCTCCCGCTCCTCTCATCCTGCTGATACCTTTCAGATGGAAGGACTCTTGAAACGTGGGAGGTTTTTTTTTTTTGCAACTGAAGCCAGATTAAAATCCCAAACTTTCATAAAATTAATTGGATAAAGGGAAGCAGAATCTGCAGCTCTCTTTCAACTATGTTTTTTTTCCCTGCTAGTTAAAAAGTACAGTGGAGGCATTTGAAAAACATTTCCTCCTGACCAGGGTCACCGAGGCTCATTTTTTTTCTGCTAAGGGGTGTGGAAAAACAAGATGAAAGCAACCAGAGTTGGTTTTGAATACATTTTGTTGCTTTCATGTGCCTTAATCCTCCGAGTCATCTTGGACTGCTGGAGCTGTCTCTGCTACTGAGCTCAGCCCGCCTGCAAAATAATAATAAAAACATGGCAGGGGAATATTGATTTCAGCCTCTACGAGGTGCTTTCATGTGTGTTCAGGATTACAACATCCTTCTCCTTTTATTTTTGTTCTGTTTTTTAATTTTTTTTTAGGAAATGTCTTCTTGGGAGTGCAAATCATCAACTCCTTGGGAGGTCTGAGAACACCCTTGATAGTTAAACGTTGTATTAATTAATGATGAGTGGTTGATTAATGGATTTCGGGACATGAGTGGGGATGGGTCGGCAGTGGGTGAGGAAGAGAGGTCACAGGTGGCTTTAACCACCCCTCACCTGCCCCAAAGCCGGATTTATTTGCTGTTCAGCGAGGGATCAGGTGTTTGTTCTACTCCATAAACTAATTACGTAAGGAAAATCACAAGAAGACATTTTCCACTGCTGGGCACTGAGCTGAAAACCTCCTAAATTCCCCTGGCAGCATCACAGCTCCTTCTTTCCATGGGCTGGAGAGGGAAAAAGCCCAGGAGGAAGCAGCGCCAGCCCTAAAGGTGGGTCTGTCCTACAGCACACAAAGGGGTCTCACAGCTCTCTCTCAGCCCTGCCTGGGCCTGCCCCAAATTCCCGCTGGGAAAACTTGGGACAGGCTTAACCCGAGGGAGCTCTGGGAGAAGCCTGGCTCCTTTAGGGATGCTAAAAGCTTAAGGAACAGGAGGGAAACTCCCCCAGGGGGACACATCCAAGGACGGTGGGGATGGAGGTGACAGAGGTGACAATAACCACATGCAGCAGGGCCATGCTCAGGAGGACCCCATGCAATGTCCACTCGAGGAGATGCTGCCTGTGCCAGGCTGGAGGAGGGAGCCGGGATGTGCCCGAGGAGCCGGGGCTGGGTTGGGGATCCCGGGAAGGCAGAGGGGTCGCAGCAGGGTGGGAGCAGTGGGAGAGCGGCCCCGCAGCTCTGGCAGGGGGGAGGCTGCATTCCAGAGCCCCACAGCCTCAGCTCTGGTCATTCCCAATCCCTTCAGGCAGTTTCACCTCTGTTGGCAGCACAGCAAAGGGCTCTGGGCTCCTCTCAGTTCACATTTGGAGCTCTTGGAGGGAATTTGAACTCCCCAAATCACGTTGAGGGTTCGCTGTGCACACCCCGACCGCTGCTGGCACAGCCAGAGCCGCGGGATCTGCGGGAGAACCTGGATGAGGAGGACGCTGCTCCGCGGGATGTGGGCACAGCAACCAGGGGACACCTGAGCCATGATTAACCCCAGCAGGCAAAACACAATCCATGCCCTGGTTTCTCTGGGAAAATGGTTTTTGGGGTGAGACTCCCATCAGGCAACTGGCAGATTTCTGTCATCACGGGATGGTTTGGGTTGGAAGGGACCTCAAAGTTCATCCAGTGCCACCCCTGCCACGGGCAGGGACACCTTCCACTGTGCCAGGCTGCTCCAAGCCCCATCCAGCCTGGCCTTGGACACTGCCAGGGATCCAGGGGCAGCCACAGCTTCTCTGGGCACCCTGTGCCAGGGCTTCCTCATCCTCACAGGGAACAATTCCTTCCCGATATCCCACCTAACCCTGCCCTGCGGCAGTGGGAATCCATTCCCCCTTGTCCTGGTTCTCCGTGCTCTGTAAATGCTCCCTGTCCATCAAACATGGACAAGTTTCCCTTCGGCTGCTGGTTTGAACTGCTGGAAATGCAGCAGGGAAAAAAAGAAACCATCCAACAGATGAAAAAAAAGGAAAATCCCAGCCTTTCCTCCCCCCACTCTGAGATGCTGGCTAATGCCCGAATCTCACCTCTCTGCCTCTCTGCAGAGTATTTAAACTTTGCTTGTGGTTCCGCCGACATGAAAATTAATGAAGCACCATCCCCTGGCTTAAAAGCATTTTTAGTCGGCATTACAATCCCCAGCTCCAGCTCCTCCATTACAACGCTCTGCATGAAACATTAGAAAGCCCTAATGGGGTTATTCATGCCTGGAACAGAGCAGCTCTGTACCTGCAGCTGCCTGGAAAAAAACAAGCGGCAGGCTCGGATAATTCCCTGCTTGGAAACTGTGAGCACTCAGGGGCACAGCACCCAAAATTGGAGCTCCAGCTTGAATTTCTCTGGCAAATGCAGAGAGGCTTGTGGCACTGAGGGGGTGCTTAAATGGAATTATCACGGTGTGCCACCCTCTAGAGAAAGGTTTGCAGCCCCTGCTTTGGAAGGCTCCTCTGCCGGGGCTTTAAAACCGGCCTCGTCCTTCCACAGTTCCCAGCTCTGTTGGGAAAGGCCTCAGAGGAACAGATTTGTGGCCACTCTCCTCTCACAGAGCGGAAATCAATAAAAAGCATTTCGTAATTCTCCGGTTTTTTGGGGTCTTCCCAAAGGGACACCACTGGAAGTCACTCTGCTGCCAGCTACAGCCTTCCCTGGGCTGGGATTCTGCCATTTCCAGCTTTTCCTGCTCTGCTTTCATCCCCCAGTGTCACCCAGACCCGCTCGCAGCCTTTGAAGTCCGGAGCTGACCTGACACAAGCAGGTCCAGGAGGGTTGGATTTGGCCCTGGATCCCAAAAGCAGAGGAGATCAAGCTGATCCACGTGTTCTTAATCAGACCCTTCAATCTGGGGAGGCTGCTTCCAGTCTGCATCTGCTGAGCAGCTCATTAAAAGGCTGAGAGCAGCAGGATTGTTCAATTACACTTGGATGTAATGGATGGAGCAGGGACTGCGTCAGGAAAAAATATTCTCGTTTATCTTGAGGGTTTTTTTTCCCCCCTTTCACATAAAAAAGTTCACCGAGCGGTTCTGCCTTTAAACCCACATCGAATGCATTCCTCAGCGTCCTCACCCCCTGCCCTCTGCTCTCCTCCTGCTGCCAACCCCTTCAGCAAAGCGGCCCTCAGGTGGGAGAGAAGAAATGGTTTGGGAAGATCTGAGGTGGTGACAGCAGAGAATTGGGCTGAGAGGGACCTTCCTGCTGAAAAATCCCCCCAAAGCAGGTGATGAGTCCCCATCCCACCTGAGAAGGATCCTGGGTCCTGCTGCAGGGCTGTGTTCTCCATGGAGCAATCCCTGTGCCAGGCTCCAAAGGCTCCAGATCCTGGATCCAGCCTGGGATTGGTACCCAGGATCACCCAGGTGAGGTTTAACCCATTCCCAGCCCCGATCCCAGCCTGCCACAGCTCCGTGGTGCATTTCTGTGCGTTCAGGTAGGGACAGATCTCCCAGCCCTCAATCCCCAGGGGACCAGGGGACATCACAGACAGGGAACAGGACACACAGACAAGGTGCCAGGCAGACGGCGAGCCCAGAGGGTGCATTTGTGGCCTAATTCTTGCTCCTCTCCTGGTTTCTCCGATGCTGGGAACGGCGACTGAGCTAAAAGCGAGGATGTCTGTCAGCCTTCCCCCATCCCTCACTCCTCTCCCTGGGCGGACCAGGCTCTCTCCTGCTGCTCCACAGGGGTGCCACAGAGCGCTGGGACACATGGAAGCGGTGGAAGGGACACATGGAAGCAGAGGAAGCTGCCAGCTGCTGTCACCATGCAGATCCCACAGCTCCACACACACACACCCCCCCCCACAGCCACGGCTCCCATCTTTCTGAGTCTGCCACGGTTTTTGTATCAAATCCATCGTCTTCCAAATCACCCAGGAGGTGCAAACGCCTCCCAATTGGAACAAAAACCAATCCCTTAAAATGGAAACAGCCATCTTCCCAAACATGTGTCAGGTATTTAGGTTCACCTTGTTACCAACTCCAAGCTTGGATGCCAAGCTGTACCTGCAGGTAGAGCCAGACGGTTTCAAGGAACCTTCTGGAAGGCCAGCACATGGCCAAATGTTTCCACTTCTCAGCTGCTCTATTGACTTGATCCCCTGCCAGAAATCTGTCCTCCTCGCCGCCCGCTCTCCGTGAAATGTTACAACCCTCATCTGCGCCATGGCTGCTCTGAAACAGCTCCTTGGAGACGGCGGATGAAGAGGGACAGTGTCACCGTGTCCATCACTTTGACAGGGACTGGCTCTTCTTTGGTGTCTGAGCTGTGGAGTCACAGCCAGGCTTTAATAAGATTTATTTGCTAATCAGGAACTGAGCTGTGCCTCCGTACCTGTGCCCCTGTGTTCTCTGAGGATGCTTAAAATGGCTTTATTTTTTTTAATCTCATATAAACTTGGAGTTCATCTGAATGCCTTTTAGGTCAGCACTTCGGGGTAGAAGCTGCACGAGGAGGACCCCTGGGAGCCCGTGACTGATTTCCCTGGGCTGGAAATGCTGCCTTCAGGATTTCCACCCTCAGACTCCCAAAGCAAAATGGGAAAAGGGGAAGGAAATTGCATTTGAACTCTTCGAAATCTCTGGAGAGAGTCAGTGTCTGTTCGAGCCGGATTTCATTTCAGGCCAGGCACTGAGCTCACAACCAGCCAAAATCAAACGGGCTTGGCTCTCCCTGTGGGGTCATTAAGGCCCTGTGGGGACAACAGTGCCACCAGGTAGTGCTGAGGTGTCCCCTGGCTCTAACAAAGAGCCCCAGAGCAGCAGGAGAGGGGCTCTGAGGGACACAGCTCCTGCCTCGGGCCTGGATGGGTGCAGGGAACGGGATGGTCTTTCTCCCAGCAAAGCCTGTGCCTGCTGTGTCCTTGGAGCTGGGCTGTTTTTCCAGCTGGGAATGGATATCCATGGCTTGATTGTTTGGGAGACAACCAATTTGTCACAATATTCGCTCCTTCCAGGAGGTGACGAAGCCAGGCAGAGTCACAGCACTGCTGCAGCAAACAGGGCCCGAAAAGCTCAGCCTGACTAAGCTCAGCTTTGATCTCGGTGGCCAAGCCAGGTTTCCTCACTCCTCAAACTCACTGAAACTTCAGGGAAAGCTGTGGCTGCTCTCCTGGCAGTTTTCCTGGGAATACCCACTCGATGCTAAAGGCAGCTGGTCCCAGGTGCAGCCTGGCCCAGGGGGAGGTGGGAATGAACAGGTTTGGGGCAGGAAAGGAGCACAGGCTCAGGTGGTTTTTGGGTTTGACTGGGCTGGATGCACTGAGAAGGAAATTTTGGCTGAAGGCCTTTTGTTCCACCCTAATGGCCCCGCCCCTGGCCAGTGTTCCAAGGACAAAACGAGTCCCAGGAGGGAGTCCCAGCCTGGAATGGGACGAGCATCTCCTGTCATGGACATCTCCCCCAGAGGAATTGTCCCTCCAGCCCCACCCCGGGGCTGCCCTGCTGTCCCCGGGCCGTGGCTCTGCCCATGCCCCCATGCAGTGTCTGTGGCATGCGGGGCCATGCGCCAGGACCCCCAAACAGCATCGGCACCGTTTTACCTTGGAAAAGAACCCACAAATCAAACCCCGCCACCGTCCTCAGATGCAGGCGGCGCGTTAAGGCACGAGGGGAGCCTGGGAGTGGCCTCCAGGCGTAGGGGAAGCATCGAAGCTGTTCACCCCTGTGTCCCTCGGTGCTGGGGACACCGTGGGCCTTGCAGAGCGTGCCAGAGGACTCTGCTGGAGGAGGATTTTCTCCCCAGCCAGGTGAACAGGTACCGCTTCCCACCAGCTCATCCAGGACAATCCCAGGGCGTCGCCAGCCCGAGACTTAAGGCACCGCCAAAGAGGTAACGAAGCGACACAACCTCCTGGATCCCAACGAAAAACCCAAAGGAAAAGGAAAATCTTGCTTTGGGAGCAGGCAAGGCTCAGAAAGATTTTGGTTTGTAAGGCACTCTACCGACCAGACAGGTACATCTCCTTACTCCTGCGCTTTTTCTCCAGGCGGCGGAGCCGCTTCTCCTCCCGCCGCCGCGCCTCCTCCGCCTCCTGGTGCTGCCGGCACTTGTGGAAGTTCTCCACCACCACCCCCACGAACATGTTGAGCACGAAGAAGCTGACGATGAGCAGGAAGGAGATGAAGTAGAGCAGCATCCAAGGGTTGTGGTTCTGGATGGGCTGGGGGGAGGGAAGAACAAGGGAGGAGCGGCACAGACGAGGTGGGTTAAGTCAGGCTTTTGGGCACTCTGGAGCAACGAGTTGTGTGGGGAGGAGGAGAGGACTGGGAGGAGATTTTTCCCAAAGCACTTTCCTCTCATTCGCCTTCTCACTGACTGCAATTCACTTTTGGTGTGAAGCCCACCCTGAAGTGCCTTGCAGGATTTAATTATTTTAGCATTTATTTCAGATAAATCTCAGTGGATGAGCATCATCCCACCAGCGAGATCGTTTCGGCTAAAGATAGGCTGCAGATTTTTCATTTTTCAGATGTGGGCTCTTGGTTAATGTTTCTCAGTTGTTACCAGATCTTCAGAAGTGGGGGAAATTAAGTCCAAAGCGTTACTGTGGCTCCGGGTGGGTCCTACTCACGGGAGTCTCCACTTCCCACGGAAAATGCCACGTAACTCACAAACCGAACGCCTCTTTCACAACATTCCTGGTGGTTTCCCATCCTCAAGTACCCTCATTCTAATTCAAAACCCCATTAGACCTCGCCTGTACTACAGCCACTGGGAAAGCAACTCCAAAGAATGGAGAACTTGGGCAGCTCAACGCGTAATTGGGACCTCAAGGAGGTTCTACAGCTCTGCTCCTTCCTGGGACTTGAAAAAACCTGGGATCCCCCAGGCCTGAGGCTGGAGAGAGCAGCACGGCCGGGCTCTGCAGGACAGGTACCTGTTGGTCAATGCCCACGGCGTCCAGCCCGTCGTACATGATGTTCACCCAGCCGTCCTTGGAGGAGAGGACAAACAGGGACATCAGGGCCTGGAAAACGGACAGAGGAGGTTGGTCTTGCCTTTCAGTCCCCGGAGAAGAAACTCCCAGCTCCTCCTGTGGCCTGGCCTGCTTTTCAGCCAGAATAAAGCACTTTATTTTCTTCATTTGCCAACAGAACAGCGAGAAATCGAGAGCCTGAGAGGGGCAGTTGAGGGACTGCATCCCAAAGCAGTGGCTTTAGGACAACGCTCCTGAAAACAAGGAACTGTCCAACCTCAGCAAGAGATCAAGAGTTGATCGGATCCATTTTTACTCGTTTAAGGTAAAAGACAGAGATTTCCAGATAAAATGACCAAGGATGGAAAAGACCTCTAAGATCACCGAGTGCAAATATTAACCCATTGATAACGATGGCAACACCGATTCTGGAAACTCTCTACGATGGAGGCTCCACACCCTCCTGAAGCCATGTGTTTTAAGCGTCCATCTGTGAAAAGCTGGCACAGAAAATCCCTCCAGGGAGGACTTTACCTGCCCCAAATTGTCAAAGTTGTACTTCCTCCGGACCCATCTGTAGTGAGCGTTGGTGCAGTCGGCCTTCGTGGTGATGTTTTTGACGTCAGGGCCATCGCAGTAGTAGAACTTGCCTTTAAAAAGCTGCATTTGAGAACACAAAGGGGAAAAAAAAATGAAGGAAAACCTAAACAGCTTTGAAAAGTCTGATTTATCTTTCATTCCTTTAGAGGAGTTCAGCAGGGAGGTCCGTCTGTTCTCCTCATCCTGAGATCCTTGCTGGGAGCAGGTGTCCAACCCCACCCTGGATCATTTCTCCTAAAGCCTGGCTCCTCTTCCCTAACTGAAATCTTCCTTTGGAGGCATTTCAGCTCCTTATTTCCACCTCAACCCCAGCAGGTGAGAAAAGCAGCTTCTCTTTTGCAGCGGTCGCTCAGAGGCAGCCACGGGGAGGGAAATACTCTACCTGAACCCCTAAAATCCCAAAGATAATGAAGAAAGCGCAGCAGATGAGAACGATATTCCCGATAGGCCTCAAGGAGGAGATCAAGGTTTCCACCACCAGCTTCAGACCCGGGGCTCTGCTGATGACTCTGGAAAAAAACGACAAGACAACGGAGCTTTTAATTGTCCTGTTATCACCCAGCTGCTTCTCCTCTGCTCTCTGAGGCTGGCACAACCCTCCTCTAGCTGCGGGCAATGCTCAGAGACAATCAGGGACTTCTTCAGACAACCAGAACGTTCTCAGGCACATCAGATGGAACTCAAACCGTGACAGCTGGGCAGAGTGAGGAGGGGCAGCACATCACAGAGTTCCCACTGCGGGGTGTTTGCACCTCAGCCCAGGGGGGTGATCCCTTCAAGGGCTCTGATCCCAGCACAGGGACACGGGCAGGACCCTCCTTCCTCTCCCAACACGTGAACAGCTTCCCAGCAGGACCGGAGAGCACGTCTGGTGCTCCTTCTGCAGTAGTGGCCACGACAACTTTCCAAACAAACTAATCCCAACTGGTTTCCTAATTAGCTCCTGAACTGGCTCGTAGCTAACGGGAGCCTGTGGTCAACAGCTCCACAGCCAAAGG
Source organism: Mohoua ochrocephala (assembly GCA_013398855.1). Lineage (NCBI taxonomy): Eukaryota > Metazoa > Chordata > Aves > Passeriformes > Acanthizidae > Mohoua > Mohoua ochrocephala. Next base: position 78,353 of record VZTA01016308.1, on the reverse strand, counting down.
GTCAATCCCGTTGGGAAGCAGCTTCCCGGCGTGTTCCGAGGCAGGTTTGGGGTGTTAGGAAGAGCAGGAGTGTTGTTTTCCTGGAGCAGAGCCTGGGGAAAGCACTGCTCTCCCCTGGGATGTGTGAGTGGAGCCAGCCCAAGCCAAGCTTTCCCGGGAAGGGCCAGGTGGGACTTTTGCCTGGAGACATCAAAGTTGTTTTTAGGAGGGGCTCGTGCAGGGAGAGTCCTTGCAGGGAGCTGCAGCTCACACGGATAATGATGCCTTGCGCCTGCCAAGCCCAGAGAAGAGTTTTGTGCTGCAGCATTTCCACAGGGCCTCGTTTGAGAGGAATCATGTGGAGACTGAACTGCACCTCCAAAGTGTTAGGAATGGTCCCTGGAGTCATCCTGCGCCGTAGTGAGAGGTGATGAATTCCTTTCTATTCATAGGATCTGGCCTAGTTATTCTCAAAGACCAGTTCCCTCCTTCCCCCTCCCCTTTCCTGATGAACCGCCTGTGCCCTCGATTCTGTTCCCACTTATGTGGGTCACACAGGGTGGCTTGTCCAGGGTGTCCTGGGGACCCTGGTGCCACCAGCAGAACGGAGAGGAGCCAGAAACACTGATTTGCTTGTCACTAAGGTGACACAGAGCACAAAGAGCTGTTGTTCCTGAGGTCTAAAAGATTCTCTCTTCCTATGGCTCTCACAAGCATGGCTTTGTCCCAGAAAGTTCCCAGGTTTTTGGAGGTGACTGTGTCATTCCCCTGGAATTTCAGTAAAAAAAGGCTCCTGTTTCTTGCCAGGCAGGATGAAACCACAACAGGAGCCGATACAAATCCCCCCCAAGCATTATCACTCTTTGTTATTGCACAATCATAACCAAAACACAAATTCTCTTCACTCCTGTTCCCAAATACTGGAAGCTCTGCCCTCCTCTGCCTGGCTGAGGGAGGAGCTGCCTTGCGGGGGCGTTTGGCAGGCTCAGGAGAGCAGGGAAGGATGCTGGAGCTTATCAAATCCTCAGAAGGATGCTGGAGCTTATCAAATCCTCATCAGCACCTGATCAACAGCAAATCCCTCTTTGCTGGGCAATGCCTGGGAGGTCGTGCAGCTGAAGAAGGAGCCAGAGTGATTTGGAAAGGGCTGATAAAAACGCAGTGTGGAGGAGGCACTGACCGCGCTCACTCCGGAGTGTGACACCTCCTCTCACTCCAAGCTCCAGCCGCTCGTATCCAAGCTGGAGAAGATGGATTGGAATTCATTTCACTGTTTTCAAACAGTTGCTCCCTGAGTTTAGAGTTCCCCAAAGATGCTTCTAATGATGCCTTAGGTTTTAACTTTTCTATTTCTCAAACCCTGCCCTGCCTGGTGCGTGACTCTGGAGTTCCTTGTGCCCTGGGAGCTGCTGTTCTCTCCTGCTGCTCACACACAACAAACCTCTGCAGGTTCCCACTCCAAGGACACCGGGCCCAAAATGTGTCAACTCAAAGCCTCTAAAGGGGAGCAAACTCGGGGTAATTCCATCATGAACTGAGGTGATCATTGGAGAATGAACCCTGAGATGCAAACGAACCAAACTTATCAAAGTGGGAAGAACCCGTGAGCCAGGGTCCATCCTGGGTGGAGCCTCTGGACTGCCCAGGGTGAGCCTTTGAAGGCCCTTCAAATAAATCCCTCCTTTTATTCTCTTAATTCTTGTCCGGTCTCTGTGCTTTAGGTGGCCACTTAAGGCATCACCACCCGTGTTGTATTTCAGTTTTTCGTGTTACTGAGCAAGACCTCGCACATTTCCCAACCTTTCGGATTGATCAGCACATACCGGAGAGGTCTCAGGGTCCGCAGAAGCCTCAACACACGAAGGACTCCCAGGATTTTGGCTCCTCCTGCCGATGCCATGGACACAATGATGTCAATGATGGATACAAAGACCAGGACTCCATCCAGGACGTTCCAGCTGCTCTGCAGGTACGTGTTCTCCCCAGAGAAAAAGCCAAGGGCTACCACCTGCAGCCAGGAGAAGGGAGACATTGAAACCTTCACCCAGATCGTAGCTCTGGCATGGTCTGGTCGTTGCCAGAATTCGCTCAGGATGAAGCTCTAGTTACCTTAACCATCATTTCAGCCACGAAGATGGCAGTGAAGATGTAATTAGAGACACTTAGGAATATCCTTTCCTGGAAAACACAGAACAAAGAAAAGAGGCGAATTAGAAACCCAACATTTATCTTGCAGGGTCTGGTCCTGAGGAGATGAAGATCTGGATGGATGGAGGAAGGAAATGCCTCTCACCGTGCTCAGGGGGTCGATGTCTGGTCTCTCCAGAGCTATGGTGATGCAGTTGAGGAAGATAAAGACCAGCACCACGTGGTCGAACATTTTGTGGGCAATGACCTTCTGGCACATCACTCGGAACCTGCGGAAAGGCGGGGACGAACGGGTCCTTCAGAAGTTTGGGTCAGGAATGGGCTCCTCCCCAAAAGCCTTCTGCAGCTGTGCCACCAGCACCAGCCCAGGTGGTGAGGCAGCATCTCCCCAAGCTTTGGCCACGATGGTCGTTAATTATTAATTATTAATAATGCTGGCTAAACCACGGACAGCAACGGAGTGAACCGCGCAGTTCTGCCCACACCCGACTGACGACGTTACCTCAAAATCAGGCACTGGATTTCTAAAACTCCGAAGGATTTTTCCCAAGGGGAGACTCGCTAGGAATGCAGTATTCCATCCCCTCAGCCACCTGCTGGGCTGGAATTTCACTGGGATTTCTTACCTGTTCTGTGGGGAAAACAAGTAGAGGGACCAGTCCTCGTGAGTCTTGCACCACCGGGGCTTGTAGGGCTCCAGGGCTTTGCGGATCCGGTAGCAATAACTCTGGATAAAAAAGAAGAAACACCTTTTCTTCCTCTTTTATTTCCCCACCTCTCCGACTCTCACAGGGTTTTTGTGGAAGGAGGGGACAGTAAATGGCTTTTATTTGCGTCTTCGGGCAGTCACAGCTTGTGGGACAGAGCTGTGGTGGCCATTGTCACATTTGTCCAAGAAAAGAAGGAGGAAAGGGGCGGAAAAAGGGAAGACATGGACATGGCAAAGCAAGACTTCTGGGCAGGTGTAATTTTGAGATACAGAGTTGTGCCAAACCCAAAAAGGCCTCAAACAACCAAAAAGTTAAGTGGAAAACATTTCTTTTTTAGGCTTTCGAGCTTTCATGACACCGAACGGCTCCTGTGAGTAAAGCCATTCACCTGTTGTGTCTGCAGCTCATTTTTGGAGGCATCCTGGGCCAGTGGGACAATCCCAATCAGCCCAAAAACGGGGCATTTTTTGGAAAAAAGGAAGTTTTACCTCACAGGACACCACTGCAATGTCACAGCCCAGAAAAGATCTCTTTAAAAAAGGGATCTTTCCGGAACTGAAGACCCATCCCTTGGCTCGGGATCGCCGTTCCCTCCGCCAGCCACGAGGTGAGGACACATTTCCACGCCAGATTTTCAACCATCCTTCCCGGGAGTGGAAAAGCCACTTAAAACACGAGCGCCCAACTCCCGCTGGACTCACATCCTCCATGTCGTCCTCATAGTCCAGGGCGTCCTCCTTGTGGCCGTCCACCCTCAGGAAGAACTCCCCGGGGCCGTGGCCCATCTTGCCGTTGCAGTCGTGGAACTCGGCGGGCAGCAGGGCCGCGGGGCCGAGGCCGAGCTGGCGCACGGAGGGCACCCGGAGCAGCTCGGGCAGCTCCAGGGAGCCGCGGTAATCCAGAGATTCCGCCCGGCGGGGCAGCGAGGGCCGGCTGAGCGTGCTGGACTTGGCGTCGTCCGAGTCGTCGTCCGTGCTGCCTTTTCCCTCTCCGGACAGCAGCGACTCCCGTTCTCCCGACTGGTTCTTCTTCTTGAGGCTCGGGGCCCTGCCCAGGCTGTTCCAGCTCGAGCGGCGGCTGCCCCAGTTGCTGCTGGTGCCCCAGTTGGCGCAGGGGGAGCTGCGAAGGCTGGACTGGGAGAGAAGCAGAGGTGAGAGGGGGTGGTTTGCAGGAGGAAGCCAAAGGGTTGGGGCGTTTTGCCCAGATTGGTGATCATCACGTCCTCCCCTTCCTGCTTTTTGCACCGCTCCGATTCCAGCCTGGAGATGGGAGCAGCCGGCCAAGGCCACGCTGAAGGTGCTCCTGGAGCACACTCGGAGCACAGCCACCAACCCTCTGTCCTGGCAACACCAACTCTCCATAACAAATGGACCCAAAGGCACCAATAAGTGGCATTTTGCTGAACTGATGTTTTCTCTCCCCACTTTCAAGTGGTTTCAGCTCACACCTTCCCTGCCTTCCAAAGGGAACCTGAGTCACCCAAGTTCCCGGTGGGAATTGTGCCCCTATTTCCGTTACTTCCCTTCCGTTTGCTGGGTGAGGACACGGAGCGAATGTTTCTCCTACACAAATTTTGGTGCATGTGGGTGCACTCAGGCGGGTACCGGGTAATTCCCAGGATGAGAGAGCTTAAGGTCAGAGCAGAAAATCCAGGAGGAAAACTCCCTTTTCCCTCCATGGCTTCCTCCCAGCACAAATCAAGGCCAACTGCCTCCCTCCTCCTCCTCCTCCTCCTCAGTGCCGGCCAGCTCTGCCCTGACTGCTTCATCTGCCTTGGGCTGGTGGCACTGCCGTGCTCCCCGGGAAAAGGTTGGAAAGATGAACATCCCTCTCCAGCAGCTCGCAATCCCACGAAAGCCCAAGGCAAACAGCAGTCATCTCTGTTTTCTTTTCAAAGGCATTAGGTTGACTAAGCAGCTTAGCAAGGGGGATGGTGGCTGCGCCTCGGCGTGAGGAGCCTTCACGGTCTGCTGCCTTGATTTGAACATGATCTCGCAGTTACAGAGCAGAGGAGTGGGACGGATGAGCAGCGGCAGAAATCCACTCTGCCTGGTGCCTCTGCTCCCTGTTTGCACAGAGCTGCCCTCCCGCCCCCCTGCTGCAGGCACAGCTGCCAGAGCAGCAGCTCCAGCCAGATCCTGGCACAATCCAGCAGCTCATGCCTTGTTCCCTCCGTTTCCCTCCAACAGGGCCGCTGGACCGTAACCAGAGCTCGAGGGAAAATGCTTCATCCCCCTGAGACGGCGTAAATTCAAGGTACAAGCCTAAAACACCGAGAGGGGAGACAGGTCCCATCCTCACGGGAACACCTGACGGCTTCTCCAAGACATCCCAAATGGCCAGTGAGGTTGGAAAAGATTCCTGCTCCTCCTCTGCGGGGGTTGGGGGTGTCACTGCATGAACTGATGACTCCTCTGGGGTTATGTCTGTCCAGTGAGATGGTTTGGCAAGGGCTTCCAGTGAGGCACGGGGCAGGAAAGGCTGAATCCCGGTACATCCCCATTGTCCCTTTTCACACTCGCTGTCCCTGAGAGTTCTGCTGTCACTGCCCTGCCCCAGCACCGCACACCCCGACTCTGTTCTCCCCCCGCCTTTCCACACATTTCCCGCCTCCACCACCCTCCTTTTTATTTTCCACCAGCGTCTGTCACAAATGCCTCACGTGACCCTGAGCTGAGCTCCGTTGGTGCTGACAACACCAAACTTGTGGGATCGATCCCTGTAAGGGCCATTCCCTCGATCCTGGTGGCTCCCTTCCACCCCGGAACATCCCACGGCCTGGAAACAAAGACCTGAGACCCTGTGCTCTGTGTCACTGAGGGGGACTTGTTGGCCACAAGAACCTACCAAGGACTTCTGGTCGTAGCCCGTGGGGTCCAGCGAGGCGTTGCTGCCTCTCCTCGAGTCCCCGAAAGCGTGCAGGGAGTCCAGGTGCGGGGAGCACTTCGGGGTGGGCATCGGGGTGGCTGCCGTGCGCATGATGATGGGCGGGGGCATGGCCCCCCTGCCCTCCAGGTGCCCGTTGGGGGTGACGGCCAGGGAGTACATCTTCATCTCTGCACAGGAGGGGACAGAGGACACCACGTGAGGGGACGCTGCTCCTGGGGGCCTCCAGGAGCTCTGCCAAATGGAGTTGTGGGCAGTAAGATCCCCCCCACTGCGTTGAAAGGCGTCAGGTGAACGTCACAACCTCTTAAGGGGCCTTTGGGAGCTCAGTGCCCTCCAAAGGAATCATGGAATGGCTTGGCTTGGAAGGGACCTTGAAGATCATCTCATCCCATCTCATCCCATCTCATCCCATCTCATCCCATCTCCTCATTCCAAGTCCCCTTCCACGGGATGCCATCCACTAGATCAGGTTGCTCCAAGCCCCTGGAGCTTTGAGCACTTCCAGGAAGTTTTGCTCTCTGTTCCTCGGGGTTTAGAGAGTGGAATTACAGTTTTGGGGCTGGCAGAGAATTTCCAGGCTGGATTCCACCCAGGAAGTGCACCTCCTGTCCGTGTCATGCAGAGCTGCACAGGGATTTTTATGGCTTTGTGATGTGCCTGAAGTTCCCTTGCGGGGAAGCACTCGGCAAACACCGGGGACAGGAAATGGAAGAAATGGAAGTTGCTTTCAAACCCCCACCCATAACACAGAAATCCCATAGCAGAGCACTGTGGCAATCCCAAAAATCAACTATTTCAGCTGTATGGCAAGAACAGGCTCCAAACCCCAATATTTCCATGGATCTAAACCAGACCTAACACCCCCAGCCCTGTGGAGTCCCGTCATAGAACCAAAGGCTGGCTTCAAACCCCAGACTAAAGCTGAACTAACTCCTGTCTCACTGGGCTGAGTGGACCCCGGTTCCATGTCAGACATCAACTGATATTTCAGAACCAGCCTCAGGAGGGGGAAGGATCAGCAGGGAAGCAGTTCAGGTCTGCAGGGAGAAATCCAAGCGAGTGCCTTACCCCTGCTCTTTTCGCTCCACTGGGGGCTCTCGCAATAAAATTTGCTTTAACTGGATCTGTTTGGCCGCTGCTTTGTGCACAAATCCCTGACCCGCACCCCAGAAACCCACGGGAGCACCGTCATTCACCTCGAGGGTGGAGATTTCAGCTAAAACTCGCTCATCTACCATGTACGCCCCTCCTGCCCCTGCGTGTGTTACACACCAAGGGCTTTGCGCTGGGACTGTTGAAACCTTTCTGCTGCTGAGTCACCACCCGGCCCCTCTGAGGCTCACGGGGACACGCAGTCACCTCCAGACTTGGACTGACAGCACGTTCAGCCCTGCTTTCTATTTCTGTGTCACCTGAGCAGAGGTGACAGTATTTATCTCCCCCATAAATCTCTCATTATTTGAAGCTGATTTGGTGCTGTGGGCTCCTTCCCAACCATTTGCAAGGGACATTTGATCCCTCGCTGTTGGGGATTTGCTGCTTTGTCTCCAGACTGAGCAGCTCCATCACCTCCTTGTGACCCAGCTCTGCCTCAGCTCCCCCAACAAATGATTCTGCCCCTTCCTCAGCTGAATTCCGTCCGCTCCCCACAATCAACACCTCCTTGGCCGAAACAAATCCCATTTTCGAAGCATTTGGAGGGATCCTAACAGAGCCCAAGCTGGGAATCGAAGGCAGCAGGAACTGGAGCGGCTCCTGTTTGCCATCACCCACTGTTGCAATGTGTGATCCCTTCTTGGCACCCCTCTGGCTGCAAAGCCAAGGCTGTCACCTACAGCCCCACGCTTTCGGTGCAGCAGCGCGGTGAGGGCCTTCCCTCACATCGACCGCCAGACCCTCCCGGAGCACAAGTGAGCAGCAGCATTTTCCATCCATCAAACCTCACCCAAATGCATTTTGTGTGGGAAACCAAAAGGAACAGATGAGAACATGATTGATTGGAAAAGCTGCCGAGAAGTGGGGTGAGAACATCGCTGTCAGCAAAGCACTCTGTGGTAACGGTGCGGGAGGAAGGATGAGACGCAGCTAAAAATTCTTGGGGAAGTTTAAATTAGAAAAACATCTGTCTAAAGGAAATATCAGTGCTCATTTAGCTTCCCCTACGCTTTGCAGAGCTGCTCTGGTGACTTAGCCGTCGGATTAATTGCCAAACAAGCCGGATTCTTCCACTTTCTGTGGGAAGATGTGGAAGCGGAGCTTCCCAGATCCCCAGGGAAACGCAGAGACAAAGCCCCACCTGTTGCTCGGAGGTCTTTCAGCTTCTCAAACTCATCCTCGAAGTTGGCAGATGTCTTGTCCTCATCTGTGTCTGACCTGTTGGCATCTCCCTGCAGAGAGGAGGAGGGTAATTAACAGACCCAATTAATACGGGTTCCTCAGCAGCTCAGAGCACCTCTGCTCCCTGTGGTTGGTTTAAGCCAAATTCCCTCTGGAAGGATCCCAGACAAGTCCCTCTCCCTTGTTTTCACTCATTTGGGAACTGGGACAGACAGGATGATGCTGTCACCATGTCCCTGCCATGTCGCTGTGCTTCCTCCACCGCTCCAGCCTCCTGGAACAGCAAATCCCAGGGGAAAACACCCCGGAGCAGCTGGAATTGCAGGAACGACTGAAACACCTGCCATGGAGGGGTTCCTCGTGTGCACTCTCTGTGATCCCAGCTGAAAGCGCTTTGGGTTTGATGTCAAAGGATGTCAGAGGGTTTTAACTCTGTCTTTGACAGCACTTTCAGTTTGACTTAGATCTGGAAACCCTGATTTTCTTCCTCCGTGCTGGCTGGGAACGTTTTGGGAAATCTCTCGGCTACCCGAGGCAGAGGGAATGAGGCCACTCTGCCTGGTAGCCCTGCACCATGTGAGGACAGGAACAGCCATCCCCACCCTGCCTTTCCTCCTGCAAGTCCAGCTCATTTTGCCTTTTGCACATCTCTGCTACCAAAAATGACCAGCCTGGGACAGAGGAGCCGTCCTCAGCTTCCCCTCGCTGCGGGGGGGAGGGATTCCAGCAGAATGTCAGCAGGACTCCGGCTGGATTCCTCAGGACTGCAGAAATCCGTGCAAATTGGTAGCAAACGGTTGGATTAAAGAGCTGATCCCAGAAAAAGGAGCGCAGTTCCTTGCCTGGTGCCTGAACAAATCCCCACGGCTTCCAGAGCCACGGTGCCGAAGTGGCAGTGAACTTCATTTCGCCTGTGATTTATTGCAAAGCGCCGCAGCCAGGATGACTGAAAGGCTCGAGCTCCCCGATTCATCTTCCCCGTTTCAGAGCACAGCCACCAGCGCGGCATGGATGAAAGATTTGCACAATTTTGGAAGGCTTGTCTGCTCTCCCGGAGCAGCTCCGGGGGAGATTTCAAAGCGACATGGGAACAGCGTAAGCACAAATATGCAATTATGGCCCTGTTTGAAGTCTGGCTGCTTGTACCAAGCACAAATGCACTAAAAATGGGTTTGTGGGCATTTAAGTGTGTTCTCTTCGAGGAAAACTCCTGGCAAACTTGCTCCAGAGGCAGAGCGGAACCTGGGATCAGGCTGAGAGCCCGTGCTGTGGTTCGCAGGACAATTTTTGGTGCCCTCGCTGAAACCCTGCTGATGGTTCTGAGTTGAGAGCAGCTCCCAGCTGCACAAACCTCCCAGGAGTCCCTCTCCAGATAAATAAAAGAAACACCTGAGCAAAGGGAGGAGAAATTCTCCTCAGAGACTCCAGTGACTGCTCAGAACAGCCCCTGTCAGAGGGCAAAGAGGTCAGAACAAGAGTTCTGCCATGTTCTCAACATAACAACAGAACCAGGGACGACAGAAGAAAACCCAGCTCCACAGAGAATTCTTCTTGGGTTTGCAACCAGAGCACCCTGGTCCGGTGGAAGGTTCCCTGCCCACGGCAGGGGGTTGGAGCCAGGCCTTTAAAGTCCCTTTCAACCCAAACCGCTCCAGCATTCCACGTTTCCTCAGCACAAGGCTTGAGAGGAGCCCTGGCAGCTGAAACGCAGCCCCGAGAAGGGATTTCTGTAATTCCTCTCCCCGAGACGAGCGCCGAGCCCACAGGCCTGGTGTCAGGTTTGATAATAAATGGGAGCTCGGAGCAAAATGTGCCCTGCAAATGTCATGCCTGTGGTCGCCGGCCTTTGGGGAGGCAGCGTGGGGTGAATAAGCCAGGCTTGGAAAAGCAGAGCTCACGCACATTTAAATCCCGGTCCATAACAGCTCTGAAAGGAGCCATTAGGGCTGAGCAGGGAAACCACAGCCATTTGTCTGGAGGGGTAATCAGGCACTCAGAGAGTTCTGCCCGGCTCTGGCTTCACGTCAGCGGGAGGTTCAACCTCCCAGAGGGCAGGGGAGGAACGGGATCTGTTCCCTGCAAAGCTCCCTGCGGGGCTGCCAGGCAGAGAAAACTTCTGCCTTAAAGCATCATCCGAAATATCAGAGAATTTCATGTTAGGAAGCTGGAAACAGCTTTTGAACGGCTGTGCCCGTGGCCTTAAATAGCTCAGAAGGGACAGAGTTCCAAGGAAAGGCCTGGGCTCAGAGCTGGGTCTCATCCTGCCTGGGCCCTGGGATGAGGTGTGGCTGGAACAAGTGGAATCACAGAGTGCACAGTCAGGTACAGCACGGCTTTGGGAGGGGAAAGCTCTGCCTAGCAACCCTGATTTCCTTTTAGGACGAGGTAACCACCCCTGATCGAGGGCAGCCCGTTGATTTAATCTTTTTGGGTTTTAGTAAAACTTTAAAATATGTTGAAAGCCTGAGTTCTACCAGATAGAAACACAAGCCACGGGATATAGGGGAGATTTGGTGGGATTAAGATGAATCCTGAATTATTTCTTCTAGATCACACAGCAGATCATGTAGAGGATCAAAGCCCTGCTCCCCCAATTCTCATTCCACATCCAGTGGGCTTTAAAGATCGATTCAGGAGAGCTTCACGTGCCCAGCCCAGCTCATCTGCACCCCTTAAATTTCAATTTAGGGCTGCAAAGATTGATTCAGGAGAGCTTCACGTGCCCAGCCAGCTCATCTGCACCCCTTAGGTTCACATTTGGGGCTGGCTGCGGGGGTAGATGTTTTCCCTGGCTCATCCCCACACGTGTGTGTCAGTTCTCTGCCCCTCCCTCTGCCTGGATCTCTCACCTCTGCCTGGAATCCTTCCACCAGGATGGCCACCAGGAGGTTGAAGAGCACGTAATTGCCAAAGGTCATCAGGGCCACGAAGTAGAGGGCGGCCCACGAGGAGGTGGAGGCCATCCCGTTGTACAGCACCACGTTCCAGTCCTCCTGCGTGAGGATCTGCGGGGAAAGGGAAGGGGAAGACCCTCGGTGACTGCGCTCCCCTTGTGCGCAGCAGCAGCTGCACTGAAATCCTGCCACCTTCCCTCTCCTCCCGACCTTTCCCGAGCAAAAACCACCCGCAGGTCTCATGAGATGAGACAGCAGAAATCGCCTTTATTTAGGTCTTTGCGCGTGATTTCAGATCACGCTGTAGAAACGTCCCTTATTTAGATCTTTGCACCTCTGCTGGCCAAGCCTCCCCTCCCTGCAGGAAGGTCTGGCACTCCCCTGCCCGGGGAGGGCCGGTTCAGATCCCACAGATCCGAACGTGAAGGATGCACTGCCCTAATCCCGTTATTCCGTGGAGGAATTGCCTCCTCTGATAACAGTCAGCAGATAACAGACCTGAGGCCACAGATCTCGTTTCCTTTCAGGCTGCTCTTTAGAAGGCAGCTGGAGTTGAAGGACGGGGTAAGGGACGGGATATTTAATGAGATAAATGGCACCGGGTGGCTCCAGAAACTCAGGGAAGCAAAGTGGTTTCCTTTAGGTAAAAAAAAACTGGGCAAAACCCCACCCATCACTGCAAAGCCTTGCTCTGAGGGATCTTCCTCAGGGATCTCCACTCCCCAGCTTCCCTGGAGCTCAAAAACCCTCGAGGCCGTAGAAAAATGGATTACAGGCTCATGTTCCACATTCATTCTTGCAATGAAAATGGCCTGGAAGCCCCTGAAGCAAGGTGGCTTTGGGGACAGCAGTGCTGCACTGAGTCACGCTGCTCAACAACCTTCCCGGGACACGGGACCGAGCCCTTGTGCTCCCTGCCAGCTGCATTTCCCAAGGGATTGGCAGGAGAAATGCAGCGAGCTGGGTGTCGGGAAGGGAAAAATGGGAACCTCAGAGGCTGAGGCCGGTCTGTCCCGGTTCCTTTGTAAGGATTTATATCCACGGTGAAGGCTCTGGGCTGGTTTCCACCTCAAGGGACGCTGTGCTGAGCGCCTACTCCGCCTTTCCAAACTTCACTTCCACTTGTTGCACTCAGATTCTGAAGCCTGAGCTTTGAAACACAAAAGTCTGATCTTGCTGTTTAAAAGAGCAGCTGATTGAAATAGCAGCTGATTCCTCTCTTGTGGGACCTGCCAGGAATTTCAGGCACGAACCAGAACCCGGCAGCAGAGGAAACACAACTTTTTATACCAAGGCTTTCCCAGCACCTCCAGCCCTGATTTGTGGGGGGATTTGTCACTCCCAGTTACACAGAATGGTTTGCAAAGGGCATTTCTGGGGCAGTGAAGGAGACAGATCTGCAGAGCAGGAGCAGGATGGGCAGCAGAAAGGAAAATAAGGATGAATTCCCTCCTTTAGACTTTCCTTTTACTGATAAGAGATATGGACAGTGCTGATTTGGAGTAGATTTCTTCTCCATCAGGGCTTTTTGAGGCCCATCTCTGCCCTAATAACTCTGCAGTGCTGCTTCACTCCAAGTTTGACACCTCCTGGGAGACTTTTGTGCAATAAAAACCCCCTCGTGTTCCCCCTTAAAACATCCCCGAGGACCCAGAGCTTACCTGGAACACGGTCACAATGGCCCAGAGCAAGGAATCAAAATTCTTCCTGTCTGGAACTGTGTCTCCCGTGTCGGTTTTCAGGCTGAACTTGCATCCAAAAAGGTGCATGCCAAGGATGCTGGAGCGGGGAAAGAGGGAGATGGGAGAAACACGCGGGTGAGATGCGGCTGCGGGGAGGATCGCAGGGATTTTACGGATACTTTTCCACTCCCAGCGGGTTTTTGACCCCGCAATTTTGATTCTCCTGCCTCACGTTTCATTCCAGCTGTCTGCACCGAAGGCAAATCCAGGATTTCCTTTGTCTGGAAAAATGACAAACTGTGTTGCCAGCTCGCTGCTTTCCAAGCAAAGGACCCTGAGGGGCATTACAGATCAAACAGACAGAAACCTCGGGATCTGCACAACTTCCATCCCAAACACGACACTTGCAGAGCCCAGCCAGTGACAGGCACAGCTCAGGATCCTCTGAGGGGCAATGTTTGCCTGCTCGTGTCCTTCGCTCACCTCTGGAATGATGGTATTCCATGAAAAACAGGCTGGAAAGGGGTAAATATCCCCCTGTGAGCACTTCCCCCCCACAGGCGGCGCGTCCCTGTCCCCACCCACGCATTCCTTCAGCGGGGCAACGACTCCAGCCGGAGCTGCCCGACGAAGAAGTACCTGAAGATGAAGATGAAGAGCATGAGCAGCATGCAGAAGGTGGCCACGTTGTCCATGGTCTTCATGAGCACCACGAGCTGGCGGCGCAGGGCGGGCATGAAGCGCACCAGCTTCAGCACGCGGAGCAGCCGGAAGGTCCGGAGCACGGACAGGCCCCCATCCGACTGCCCGATGATCTCCCAGACACTGCGGGGACAAGGGGACACCCGCTAGGACCGGTTCTGCTCCTGGGGGAGCCACTTCCCTCCAGGAATCGCCCCTTTGCCCGCTCCTCTCCTGCTTCTGGAAAAGCCCCTTCGCTCCCCAGCTGCGCGGCCGCGCCTTGTGTGGCACGAATTATCTCCTTTAGGGCTGCTTTTGGTTTAAATTCCCTCCTTAATTTCCTGTTTTTTCTGGGGTTCTCCATGTCTCCTGCTAGGCTGCACCGCTACACTAATGTGGGTCACAGTTTTGTCCCAGGAACATCCATTCCTGGTGACACAGGAATATCAGCACAGCTCTGTTCATTAAAACAAATTTCATTTGTCTTCCAACCTCTCTTAAGAGAATTAGGGAAACAAATCCCACTTCAAGTCAGTTTTATGTCTCTTGAGGTATTTCTCTCCCTCTGGAACATCCCGAGGGATGTTTTTGGGGGGAGTTGGTTTGATCAGGCCACACCACGACCTTTGTTCTGAACCCTGACTGCTCCTCCCTCGTCCGAATCAAAGGGATGTGCCAAGGGCACTCTCCAGGTTTACATCTGCATGTCCCTGGAATTCTTTGTCCCAAATTATTGATTGAGGGGTATCAGACAGGATCCCAGCACAGGGGTGTGGCTCCCGTGCTGGGGCACCCCAGTTCAGGCTGGGACAGCGTCCCCTGGAGAGCACAGCGGAACAGGGCCCTCCCTTCCCCTCCTGCTCGCCCAGTTCCAGCCGAGTTGCAATGGTTTGGGACAGGGATATGGACACTCCTTTCCCAGGACCAGCCACGCTGCACTTGAGCGGAAAACCCACCCCCGTGCCAGATGTGAGGCGTAAATCGACTTTGCTGTCCACCTGCCAGGTGGATTTACCTTAGACAGCCCTCCCAAGGAAAGCAATCCAACACAACTACGGCACATCCCAACCCCGGATCAACACACGGAACGTCATCCCTGATCCCCATCCCACTCCCCGACCCGTCTGAGCCCTCGGCAGAAAAGCCGCGGTGGGGAAAGGACCGACAGTGACCTGATGACCACGATGATCCCGTCGAAGATGTTGTAGGGGTTCTTGATGTAGCCGAAGATTCCGAAGGCCAGGAGCTTCAGGAGCATCTCCAGGGCAAACATGCTGGTGAAGACGATGTTGCTGATCTCCAAGGCGTTGGTCAGCTCGTCTGGCTACGGGCAGAAAAGCAACGCGGTCAGAGAAAACGGGAAAGGCCGGAACGTTCCTCCCGCTGGGATTCGTGCTCCTTCTGGAAGGCCGTGGAGAAAGATAAATGCCTGAGGGAACAGCAGATAAACCTCATGGAGAGTCCCTGTGAGTTTTCCTGGAATCACAGGATCCCAGTCCAGTTCTGGAGCAGCTGGAGAACAGCTGTGCCCGACCCAAAATAATTGAAGCTATGCAAAGGAGAGGATTTGCTCACTGTTCCAAGGTGGAATTATGTGAATGATCCTGGATTCCCATGGATCATTCTGCTCGTGCTGCACTAACTGCAGCAGAACTTCATGGATGCTGCCACAGTCAAAGATGGTTTGAATACAGGAATGTCTGCACGGCTCTACTCATTGAAACAAAGCATTTTTCTTCCAGGCATCTCCAAAGAGAATTAGGAAAAAAAATACCCCTTCAGGTCAGTGGGATCGATAGTTTTATGTCTCTCGAGGTGTTTATCTCCCTTTGGAATTTGTCCCCAAAACCCCAAAATGGTCTCTCCCAAAACCAGCAGATTTTAAGTGGCAGCAGCACGGCCCTCAGCGCCAGGATTGCACTCAGGATCTCTGAGTTCCTCTGGGTGTACAAGATTCAACGGAGCTGAAATCCAAGATTTTTCCATGCCCCTCCTCTACCCCAGCACCGCATTCCCCCGGGCTCCAACCTGGTGTCCAGACAGAGCCAGAGACGTTCCATTCCTTTCCTGGGAAGTGCAGCAAAGCCTGCCCAGTGCCCAGGCTCCCAAACGTGGCAGGGACAGATGGGAAAAGGTGGCATCGATTTGCTCACTCACTGGAGCTGCTCCTTCCAACAGCACCAGGCTCCGCAAGGAGCATTTCTCCTTCCAGGCCTGCTCCTTTGTGAGACAAAACGAGCCTTTTTCATTTCCTTTTCCTCGGTGTAATAACATTGTCTGGGAAAAGGTGTGATTTTCATATCTGACTCATCTCCTGGACCGATAATAATTTCCTTTATTCCCCCTCCCTTGTTAGTGGGGTAAAAATCGGCTTTTTTTTGGGGATGTTGTTGCACTATTTGAGGCTCGAAGGAGAAGCCACCGTGACGCTGCTGTGGCACCGGCACGTTGAACTCCACACTGCAAATCCAACCCCCGGCAGTGGAAGGAGAGGGTGAAAGAGTTAACTCGGGATTCAGGAAGAGCCCACACATCCCCTCCAGCCCGTGGGCTGCTAATGAGCCATCACTCACTGCTAAATTACTCCCTGCAATCGTCTGTCTGCCGCTCACCCATTTATCCAGGGGGAAGAGCACTCAGAGCTCCCGGTTCTAATCCATGCACTCTAATTGCCGTGGGATACCGGGAGAAGGACTGGGAAATTTTCGGTTCTTTAGTCTCCAGCCAGCACCTGAGCAGCAGGGCCCGGTTGCCTCACATCAGTCAGAGCTCATCCGTCCGATTCCTTTCCCTCACGATGCCAAAATAACCCGGAGAGAGGCAAAAAACGCCCCCCCAGCTGAGGCTCAGGGCTGCTCTGGGATGGAATTTAACCAGCTCTCCACAGAGACTGATCCTAAAATAGCCCTGCAGGCTCCCAGGCTGTCCCGCTCCAAGCCACGCTGGTGACAGGACACCGTGCTGGCAACGTCCCCGAGCTCTTTGTCAGGACCTGGCACGTTCGGGGTCCCCCCGGGCGGGGTTAGATGAGGGAATTCTTGACAAGGAGCAAAATAATTCATTAAGGTCTCGTGTCCCTGCAGGCACAGACTGAGAGCTCCTGGAACAGGGTGTTGGTGGCAGGCTGAGGCTGGGAAATTAAAGGCAATCATCAGGAATCACACAGAATCCAACTGAGGTTGGAAAAGCCCTCCAGGACCAGCGAGTCCCAGCTGTGCCCTCTCCCCACCTTGTCCCCAGACCAGAGCACTGAGTGCCACGTCCAGGCCTTCCTTGGACACCTCCAGGGATGGGGACTCCAAACCCCCCTGGGCAGTTCCAAGGCCTGACCGCCTTTTCCATGGAGAAATTCCTCCTGATGCCCAACCTGAACCTCTCCTGACACACCTCGAAGCCGTCCCTCTCATCCTGTTGCTGACTGTCTGGGAGAAGAGGCCACCATCATTCCTGACAGGAATCTGCACCTCGGTGGGGTTGTTCCGTTTCCCCACTGTTTCCAGTTATTTTTTTCCTGGGAAACACAGAAAACCTGCCCACTGCTCCTCCCAGAACCTCCTCCTCTCCCACAGAGCAGCAGCCTCGTGCACTAAAGGCAAACACAGTGTGGGGTTCTCCAGGCTCCCCTTGCTGCTGCCAAGGGTCACGATTTTATCGCGAAAATTTGGCTTCCCGGTGATCGCTTCGAAATCCCTAATCCTGGAATGACGTGGATACAGAAGCACAGAATCACTGAGGCTGGAAAAGACCTTGAAGGTCATCGGGTCCAATGTGATAAGACAATCTCAGAGTCATCACCAAAAAATTCAGTGTTGAGCCTGACAAGCTGAACAACACCAAAAGCACCTCAGGCAAATCAAAGGAATTTGTACATTGTTATCCTCTAAAATCCCAAGTTTTCTAAGGCAAACCCGAGACTTTCCTGTGGCCTGTGCAGCACCGAGCCGATCCCGAATTTATTTCCCAATTCCCTCAGACAATTTGCGCCCTTTTTGCTTCGTTTCCAGCACCGAGACTTTTGCTTCCTAGTCAAGTTCAGGAGAAAATCCGCAGTGATCTGTGAGGGGAGGGGAGAGAGGCCACGAGGGACGGGGACGGGAGAGGACAAGGAGGTGGCCTGGAACGTCAGCAGCTGTGACCAGGAGCTGATCCAGCAGACTGGAGCACGGGAGGACGCCTGGGAAAGGTTGATGGACGGCTGACACTGCAAAACCTCACCTCAGGGATCTTCGTTATCCGCTTGGGATCGTGTCTGGAGCGAGGCAGCACGAAAGCGATGACAGGGCCAGCTGTGAGCGGGGATGTCGGAGCGGGATCCTGCCGGGACACCAGGCAGGACCCGGACAAGGACGGATAGCCCTGAACGGCGGCCAAGCCGCTGCCGGGAGCTTGGGGATTATTGGAGTGGAAGCTGAGGAGCAGATGAGCCAAACATCCAATGCTCCGGCCTTCCAGTGTAATTACCTTCTCCCGACACCGACGGGAGCCCGGGAAACGTGGATATTTTTATTCCTTCTGAAACGGTTTATCGCTCGGAGCGCGAATTTCCCGCTTCTCTCGCTCCCTGACGAGCAAAGATCCACGAGAAGGGTCAAGGAAGGGACACTCGAGATGGATTTGGCCATTCCCCTGGAGTCGGCCACTAGGAGCCACTGTTGTTTTTTCTCCGGATGGAAGCCAATCCCAGAGCAGGAATTTTTCCAGGAGTCTTTTTCTCCGGGTGAAACAAAGCGTTGATTTGCTGAAAACAAAGCTTTTCATGGCAAGGATTATTTTCGTCCAGCTTTCTGGCTGGAAGAAAACGAAATTGCAACAACACTTTCAAATTGCTGCAATGTCTCCTTTTGACCTTCTCAGAACTGGAAACTTCAGGCTTTTGGCTCGGGAAGCGGCTGTGTCACGAAATGCAGCTCGGATCGGGATGGGTAACAAAGCTTGGCAGCAAAATGAGGCACTTCCAAGAGAGTTGGGCTAAAGCGGTGCTTTTTGCTTTTTGCGAATTTTTTTCTAAGCCTCAACGACTCTGACAGGGAAAAAAACCTGCCCGCCATCGGCCTCCAGGCTGCATCAGGGAGAAATTCCTTTTCCAAACGCAGAGAGGGAGAGCACGACCCCCCGGCAGCTCTGGGGGTCTCTGCATCTTTTGCCGCTGCAGTTATTGACCTTTACGTCAGTCCAGGATTCCAGAGCCGAAAGGTGATCACGTGGCAGTGCAGGAGGAGCCAAAACACTCAGGAATCCCCAGAGAATGGGGGAAGATTGGCAATGCTGGTATGAGGATCCCCCACTCTGGATGTAGAGGCTGGAACGGGAATGGCCGTGCTGGAAACCTTCACCAAAAACGAGCAGGGAATGGTTTAACCCCAAGTCTCACTGGCAGGTCCCAGGGAAGGCTCAAAAAAAGTTCACATCTGAGTCTAAACTTTATAATTTGAGATTTGAATCATCCTTGGGCTGCAGGATTAAGCTTCCCACCATTCAAGGGAAGGGCAGGAACTGTGTGGGATCAATTTGGAAGACTTCAGCATCCTTGAATTTAAAGTAAGAGCGAGCCTTGACTGCGGGCAGAACACGTCCCCCTCTCTGCCCATTTTCAAGGCCATATTTACACTGCAGAATATCCCAGCGATTCCAAACCGTGCTTTTATTAGGGACAAACCTCAAACAGTTCATTCCAAGTTCAGATAAACAGACCAAAAAAATCCTTTCCTAAATAGTTTGGGTCTGAAAAACCTCGGAAGCCCAGGCCCTTTCTGAGAATCTGCCACTTCTGATTTTAGCGAGGCGCAGCACAGAGCCCAGAGCCTTCCTGGAACCACGGGATCCAATAAAAGAGAAACCCACAATGGTCAAATTATCGATGGCTCCTCCGAGCAGACAATGAAGGAGTGGGATTCGCAGCCTCAGATTCTCTTTGTGCACCTGGATGACTGCAGCTCTCCAAGGACTGTGATCTCTTTGTGCCTCTTTTTCCTCTCTGCCATCTTCCCCCTTCTCTCCTTTGATTGCTGCATCCACCAGCTGCTATTTTACATAATTTCGGCTCAGTCCCAGCAGGACAACCGGGCACCTTTTTGCTCTGAAATAATCACACCTGCATCCCTCCCGGCAGAGAAAAGGCTCTCCCCCACCACCTCCCCCCCGCTGAATGACCAGGGAAGTTTCCAGACCAAAAGATGTGTTTTCCTTCAGAAATCCCCCTCCCAAGCAGCTCAACTTTTCCCGAGCTGGGAGAGCCGAGAGTGGCAGAGCCCCGAGGAGCAGTAAACAACTCCAGAACATTGAGTCTCATAAACATCCTTTGCACTCGGGTTGTTTTTTTCTCTAGTCCTGAGCCTAAAGCTGTCGATGGGACTCGGAGCACTTGTTTATGTTGGCTTTTCTGCTTTACGTTTTGCAGTTCGGCCCTCAGAGGCTCCGAGCGGGCCCGGTAATGATCTGTCAATCCCCGCTTGGCTCCCGGACACTCCGTGTTTCCTCCCCTCTCCTCATTTTTTGGGCAATTATAATTTCCCAATTACCACGTGTTCCATTGCACCGGAGTTCACCTGCCTGCAGCTCCGTGTCACGGAATTAAAACCCGCAGGGAATGCGGGAGAGAGGTGGGGAGAGGGGAGAAGGAATCTTGAGAACCACCCAGTCCCACCTAGGGACACCTTCCACGATCCCATGGTTGCTCCAAGCCCCATCCAAGCCGGCCTGGGACACTCCCAGGGATCCAGGGGCAGCCACAGCTTCTCTGGGCACCCTGTGCCAGGGCCTCCCCACTCTCACAGGGAAAAATCTGAGCATTCCCTGGAGGAGAAACGGGGAAGGAGGGCAGCGGTGACATCTCCCAAGCGGGGACTCGACGCTCAGCTCCACCCGGCAGGGACGGGCTGCCCTCCACTCTGCAACCTGCTGGGTTTCATTTACAGCTGTGTCATTCCCGTGCCTCCCAAGCAGGCCGGGAAAAGGTCCCTTCCCAGGGAGGTTCAGGAGCCAGGGGCTGGCAGCGGAAGCAGAGCTGTCAGGGGATGTAAGCGACACCCCAGCGAAGATGAAGGCTGCGTCCTGACCTTTATTTTTCTCCCCTCCTTTGCTTGTCAAAGATCAACCTGAGCAATTCTGATATTTCTGAGGTAAGTAAACAACCCAGCAAAGCAAACAAGGCAGAAGCCCCCGAGCAGCTGAAGACCTGGCTGCTTCCTGCTCTGCATTCCCTGCCTTTCCAGAAAAACCAAACCAGGAATAACAACGACACAAGTGGGCTTTTCAACTCCTGCCTTTGAAAATATCTCCCGTGTAAACCATTTGGATGAGGTTTATTTACTACGAGATCGGGCTCTTCACGTCTTAAAATCAACTTCAAGCTGGTTTAGTCCACCCAGACCACAGGAATTGCCTTCCTTGATGTGCTATAACTTCCCAAGAAAAGGGGTTGGGTGGTGTTTTCCCAGGCTCGTGAGCACAGTTCAAAGATATTTCTGCTCTCTGGCCTTGGAAAGGGATCAGGGACTTGAACCAGGATATCCCAGCCCTGGAAACTGAAATATTTGCTATTTTGGGGTGCCACTGCCCCGAATTTAACAGCCAGACACAACCACAACCTCTCAGAAGCACAAGTCCTGCTCGAGGAGGGTTTCTCTGTTATTAATGTCTCTCCTAAAAGTTGTGGCTTCAAGGAGTTCGTGCTTTCCACTGGAAGAAAAAAAATGTTTCTCTGAGAGATTTCCAAATGGGCTCTGCTTCAAAGCAGGCTGGAAACAGAAGGAAAAGGAGATCTCCTCCTCGTGCCTGCTGATGGATGTTCCCTCTCCGGGTTTGGAATTAAAAATGGGGAATTTATTCCCTCAGTCACCTCCGCTCTCAGGTTTTATGCCTCCCTCTAAATGGGATCCTTCATGTGGAGCGATAACACTTTAATTGAAGATAACTGATGGTAATTTTTCCTCCTTTCAATTGACCTACTTGATCTCCTAACGCTCTGCAGAATTCCTCTTAACTCTCTGCTCCACGGTTCGTAATTCCATGCCCAGGTGCAAAGCTCTGCTCCCTCCTGGAGCTGCAAGCAGGACACTGAGGGGATGGAGGCAGCACTAAAACCCAGAGCCAGCAGAGTTCAGGTTCTCCAGCAGTGAGGAGGTTCCAAAGTCAGACATTCCCTGGGATTTTTATGCCAGTCTTCCGAGTTCAGGTTTGGATATTGGGAAGGAATTGTTCCCCGGGAGGGTGGGGAGGCCCTGGCACAGGGTGCCCAGAGAAGCTGTGGCTGAATCCCTGGAAGTGCCCAAGGCCAGGTTGGACGGGGCTTGGAGCACCCTGGGATAGGGAAAGGTGTCCCTGGAGATGCTCCTGGCTGAGCTTTAACGTCCCTTCCAACCCAACCCATTCCGAGATTCTCTGTCTCCTGGCTGGGAGCGGTTTCTCCCGAAGAATCCCTGGATGCCACATTTCCCTCTCCTGTGAGAAGAGCCACAGAGCAGAGTTTGTTCTCCGGGATAATCAACTCCTCCAGAGCTTCCTTCGGAAGCTTCCCGGGCGGCAGGTCCCGCGTGGCAGGACATATTTGCGGTATTACTTTCCCATTTCTCAGTTTCATTCAGCGAAATGCAATTTCATTTCCAGTGACATAAATGCCAAGCAGGATTAGATCAATTGCTGCCTCCTGCAGCCTCTGGAGGACGGGACCTGGGCAATCTGAAATGTTATCAGCAGAACTGTTCGGAAAAGCAGGCCAATCAGCTGGATTATATCCAGACAGAGGATCACTGGGAGCGACAGATGGCTCCAAAATAAGCCTCTGAATGAAAAAAAAACCCACCCAAACCCTATAAAACAATGCCCCAAAGCAGGCCCGAAGTGCTCGGCTTCAGTTATTAAATAAGAAGTCACAGCAGGAAGGGGCCGACTCTCCAAACGAGCCGGGAATGGCTCCAGCAATGCCCTGGGAGCAGCTGGGAGAACTGGGATGTGCACACAGGTCCCACCTGGCAGGAGGAAGAGGGAAAACGGGAATGTGGCTGCACGGAGACCAGGGAATGTCTCCCGTGCTGGGCGCAGGGATCACCCTCAGCGGAGCCTCGGGAGATGCTCTGGCGACTTCCCAACATTCCGGAACCGGACCCGTTTTCCCTGGAAACAGCGGCGGGTTTCTCTGCACTGCCATCCCACCCCGCACGGCCTTGGCTCCTTTAAAAGCCTCTGGCCAAAATCCAGGGAATTCATCCAGCCTGAATCATTCCCATCCATATGCTGAGGAGCCTTTCAAAGCACCAGCGGATCTGCCGGGCGGGACATCTCGGAGCGGGGCCTGGGCTGACTCTCCTCCAGGAAATTTGGCTTCTCCCTCGCCGTAAAAAAAAAATCACATTCACACGAGGAATTCTCTCCACGCAGCTCCTGCCCACTGCAAAGCTGTTCCTGACCACGCTCCGCGCTGAAGTCAACAATTAATGGCCCCAAAATCACCAGCCCGGTGCCTGAAATCAGCTTTGTTTGGCTGGTTAACCGCAGAGAATTAATTTTTCCAATGTAATGCAGCATTCCCACTGATCCGTGGCCCTTTCTTTATATGTTAAGAAAGATATTTTAACATTTAGCCTGAAGAGATCTCGTATTTCATTAATTAGAAAGGAGAATGAGGCTCTACCTTTTCCTTTTAGGCGTGAACTGAGTCCTGGGATATGAAGAGCTGGAATATTTCAGGTTGGGATACGCACAAAACCCATGGAATACTCTACAGCCCCTCGCAGGCAAAAAGGAACACGGAGGCCCTGCCTGAAGGAATCCGCACAAGAAATGAGGGTCAATAATGGATTTTTCTTGGAAAAATCCTCCGGCCATACCCCACAGCTGCCCAGAGGTTCCGGATGCCCACCATGGGCGGTACCAAGTCCACTGAAGGTGGCAGGACAGGCACACAGAGAGAGCAAAGAACCATTTCCTGGCTCTTTGATGCTCCTTTAGCAACGATTCCATGATCTTTATCCAGCTCCCGGCTCTCTGAAACACCGGGATCAAAGGCCTTCGGGTTGTCATTAGCAGGCAAACCCAATAGAAGTTGTTTACTTGGGCCGAGTTAATGGCACTGGAAACATTTAATCAAAAAATGGACACGCTCCCCCCATTACTGCCAAGATGATTCAGAAGGGGCCACTTAAATCGGGTTTGTCAAGCCATTACTCATCCCCTGCTCACAGAGCTCTGCGGAGAGTCCCTTTGAACAGCGCACTTTGGGGATCCGCGGGCTCCGCGGAGACGAAACGCGGCGGGAAAACGCGGCGGGGGCTGCTGCCGGGGAGGAAAGATGGGGATGTGCTGGGTCTGTACTTGAAAAAGACCTCGGCTTAGTCATTTGTGCAGGCCAAGGAGAGGAGCCGGAGCGGCTGGAGGGGGGAATGGGTTCAAGGAGAGGGCGATTCCTGAGGAAAATGGGAGCCGGCGGCTGGACCTGACCTCTGAGTGCCCAAGTGGGACGTGAAGAGATGGGAGAAAACCGGGAGAGATGTGAAGAGGTTCAAGGGTCTTGAAATAGAAGGAGGGAATGAAAATGTTGGAGAGAAGCTGGGGGGGTGTGTCATTTGGGAACAGGGAGCTCGTTATGGGTTTCCCTTTGGAATACGGAATCCCAGACTGGTTTGGGTTGAAGGGACCTAAAAGCCCACCCAGTGCCACCCCTGCCATGGGCAGGGACACCTTCCACTGTCCCTGGTTGCTCCACGCCCTGTCCAGCCTGGCCTTGGACACTTCCAGGAATCCAGGGGCAGCCACAGCTTCTCTGGGCACCCTGTGCCAGGGCCTGCCCACCCTGCCAAAATCCCATCTTTCCCTGCCCTCTGGCAGTTTGAATCTATTCCCCTCGTCCTGGCACTCCAGGCTCTTACAAACAGTTTCTCCCCACCCTTCTTGCAGATTCGCTTCAGACACTGAAGGGCCACAATCGGGTCACCCCAAAACCTTCTCTTTTCCAGGCTGAACAATCCCAATTCCAGTTAATCCCAATTAACCAGGAACATTCACCTTCTCAATGCCATGAAATCTCTGACCACCCTGGCAAGGGAGCACTTGATCCTGCCTTAGAGCCCAAGGATGGACCAGCTGAGCTGAGCTCTGTTTATTGTGACTTTTGTGATCCTTTGAGATCCCTTGGGATCTTAGGATCCAAGTCATTCCTAGGGTGGGTAACTCACGTTTTCCACAGGCTGCTGAAGCTCGGGGATATCCAGTGGGGACAGCACAGCTGGGGGAACCTCCTGCCCTTTTATCTCCCAAGACTGGTGTCTTGGGCTGACTTTATGTATCCCCTATCGCCTGCTCTGTGCCCAGCCATGATTCCTGTGCCTTTCTGTGTCTTTAAAACTGGGTGTGAGAGAAAGAAAAAAAGCCAGAGGAGCTTTTCAAAGCAGTTTTGTGTTCAAGGACAGGGAATGAGATCTCTGCTGCTGCTGCTGCAGAGCAGAGGCACCTTCCTGCTTTCCCCAGCTCTGGGCTCCTTTTCTCGGAAGAGAGAGATGGAGAGTGAAACTCCTTTGTTTCCCTCTTCTCTTCTGGGCTGTTCAGAGCACCAGAACATCAGAACCTCCCTGGGAGCCCTCACACCTCGGCCCAGAGGGGCCCGAGCCGACCCAGCTCCGAAGAGGAGAGAGGGAGAGAGAGAGAGAGAGCCCACACCCACGGAAAGGACTCTCAAATCTTCCCAGGTTTTCTCTCCACAGCGAGAGGTTTTATTATTTAGCATTATTCTTTTCCCGTGTGTTTGGTAAATAAATAGGAGTTTTTTTCCCCTTCTTTCACTTTCCTTCAAGGAATTTTTTCCCCGACCCTGGTGGGGGAAGGGTGGCTGTAACCTGCCTTCTGTAGAGGAGACGTTCCTCCCAGAGCTTTCCTCCAAATTTTGTCTCAAACCAGGACAGCTGGACTGCACTTGGTACAGCCCCAACTTTGATACAGCTTCCCAAAGAGTTTAAGATTCCCGGTTTAATGGAAATGCTCGTCTGCAAACCCACATCTGTGAGCCAGGCAGCGCCTCCTCCGTGCTCAGATCAAACACGGAGCCAGGAGAACAAATCCTGGGGAAATCTACCTTTCCTCCCCTCTAGCAAACCCAAAACAACCCCAGCGATCACTCCAAGCTTCTTTTTGTCCCGGAAAACACGAAGCTGTGACAGCCCGGGGTGCTCCGGCCCGCAGCCAAAGCAGGCAGATGGGAACCTCGGAGCGCCACGCTGTTCTTCCCGGTGAATTATTGATCCCTCCTTTTAGCCATGAGCGCCAGGCTAAAGCAGCAATTAAAGCCCGTCCACGAGGAGCAGAAAGGGAAAGCAAAAAGCCAAAAAGGTACAAAAGCAGAGGCTGTGTTTGCCAGCAGCCTCCGGCACGGGCGGGTGGCACCGGGAATGAGCCGCTCCCGGGAACTCCTGCTCCATTTTAGTTCGGGAATTATGGAATCGTGGAATGCCCTGAGCTGGGAGGGACACACAAAGATCAGAGTCCAGCTCCTGCCCTGCACAGACACCGCAAAAATCCCACCCCGTGCATCCCCGGGAGCGTCGTCCGAACGCTCCTGGGGCTCTAGGGCTGTGCCCATTCCCTGGGAAGCTGTTCCAGTGCCTGCCACCCTAAAATCCAACCCAAACATCCCTGGCACAGCTCCACCAGGGAGCAGAGCTCTCCGTGGCCCTCAGGAGAAGCTCCAGCCCCTTCGTGTCTGAGGAAATTAAAAATAACAACCACCACCACCGACATCCCTCCCGCTCCCCGAGACAAGAGCGCTTCGTTCTGCTGAGGCAGGGAAGGACTCCAGAGGTCAGGAAGGAATTCCTGAAGGCAGAGCTGCCCTTCTGCCCAGCCGGATCACCTGGACACCGCACTGAGGGAAAGCCTGGAATTACCAAGTGGGAGCGCAGAGCAGCAGGGAAGCTCAGCGACTCCCGCTCCTCATCACCTCTTTGTATCCCATAATCCCATCCAGCTGTTTCACCTGGCAGAATTCCTTGATTCCAGAGCCCGGAGATGGGCCCAGCGCTCCCACATTTTCACCTTCTTGACAGCAAAACCTCAAATTAAATCCTACGAAACCACCAGCGACGTTCACAGAAATCCCTGCGCTGACTCGGCCCCGTGGTTCTCCCGTCGTGCTCATTCCTAACACTGGGAGAAGAACACAAAATTCTGGAAAACAGGACTTCAAACTGGGGAGGCGACTTTCCATCGGAATTCTCTCTTTCCTTCTGCAGGAACCATGCCTCACTCCCCAAGCACGCCCTGGGTTTCGGTGCAGGTTTTATTGTTATGGGAACAAAACGATACGGGAACAATAAAAAACGCCGTGGTTCTAATTTGATGTAATGGCATAAAATCACGGCTAAAATAATGAAATCCAGCGCTATCAGCCCTAATAATAGCAGCGCTAATTAAAATTATTGCCATTCGCTGTTACCCTGAGGTTGGTGAACACCTGAGACTCTGCCCAGGCAGGAGGGGATGAGTTGGGTTCTGGGGGTCGTTAGTTCGGCCTTGGTGAGCTGGGCAAAGGAGGCCGTTAACGAACGCTAATTACCTGCCACTAATTACGGCAGCGATAACAACACCTCTCCAATCATCCCGAGAATCCCAAGCCCCTGCCACATCCCACAGCCAGCTGGGGAGAAGCTCTGACAAATAAACAAACAGGGATTTCACTGGATCCCCCCATCCCTGGGAGTGTCCAAGGCCAAGGTTGGACAAGGCTTGGAGCACCCTGGGATGCTCCAAGGTGTCCCTGCCCGTGGAACAAGATCCCTTTCAAAGTCCCTCCCAACCCAAACTCTTCTGGAATTATTTCACCCATAACTTTCTCTCTTCCATGCCCCAGGCAAGTTTTCCTCCCGGTTTTTCCCAGCCCCGCCATGGCTCCGAGCGGCCGAAGTGAAGCAGCTCCCACAGGAAGAGCCACGAGGAGCAGGCACAGGACCAGGGCTGCTCCAAACCTCTGCTCTGCCCACACCCCACGGCTGCTCCGGGGCCTGCACCCACCTCCTGCTCCCAGGAAAAAGCCAAACCGATCCCACCAGGCAGGGATGGAAGCGGTGACGCAAGGTTGAACTCGCAGAGGGTGGCAGTGAAAGAATTTAGATCGCAGCCCCCGCCCGGTGACTTTAACAAACTCCTAAAGCCGTGCCACCGACCCCGCGCAAACACCGAGCCCCCGACACAGCCCCGAGCTCGCAAACGCTCCCGCCCCGATGGAAACCCTCCTCGTGGGCTCCCGAAGCCGACGGACCATGCTGAAAGCTGTCAAATTATTTTATTTGCGGCACCCACGGCGCATCACCAGCAATTATTTGCTAAAAGCCCGGCTGGAGGAGGTGGCGGGGGTTTCCATGGCGATGAGCTGCCATTGCCTTGGTGACCACGGCCTGGTGGTGCTGCTAAAGCACCGTGACCTCTGCACAGCTGAGCACAGCACGGAATTTCCTCCTTCCCTACCTAATGATGCCTTTTATTGGAGCTCAGCCCCAGCCAGGAGTTGCCTCAGGTGCTCGTGCAGATTCAGGGAGGCGTCCTCAGTCCGTGGCTGCCCGTGGTGGCCAACCCCGAATTAACCTTTCCCTCAGTCAGCTGCGAGCCGAGCCCAGCTCCCATCCCGGCTGCTCCCGAGCCTCAATCCACGAACCAGAAAATGAAGCAGAGGAGGCCCAGCACTTCATTAGTCCGGAGATCAAAAAGCAAATTAATCTGTCTGCGTTTAAACCTTTTAAGAGAGGTCACACCGAGACACAGATGTGTTAACAAGGTGCAGAAGGAGCTGGCACTTCAAAAAGCGGCTTTGCCGTTTCCTCCCAGGTAAGGAATTCATCCAGATTTCTGTGGAAGGCTCAGAACCGAGCCCGTCTCCCTCCAAACCATCTCCAGATAAAGTTTGTGTTATCATAAAAGCCTCATCCCTGAGCTCACGTGGCAGGGAATTGTTGTATCTCCGCCTTCGAGTGCTTCCAGTGCTTCCCTTCCCAACTTTTATGGTCGGAAAATCGCTCCTGCCCGGCTGGCAGCCCCGAACCTGATCCCACTGAAGTGTTGCTCGAGTTCCTTCTCAAATCCAACCCCTGCACTCCTCAACCTCAAAGCGGTTTCCATGGAGATCCTAAAAAAATGGGAACGGCACCTTCGGGATGGAGAACTGGGCACGGCAGAAACTTGGGAGAGAGGCAAAGGCTGGGAGAGAGGAGTGAGGAGGGAGTTTGGGACCTGCTGGCGCTGAGCTGCCGGGAATGGGGTCCCAGTTTGCCTCCAGAATTATGGAATCGTAGAACGTCCTGATTGGAAGGGATCCACAAGGATCATCCAGTCCAGCTCCTGACACCCCAACAATCCCACCCTGGGCATCCCTGGGAGCGGTGTCCAAACGCTCCTGGAGCTCTGGCAGCCTCGGGGCCGTGCCCATTCCCTGGGGAGCCTGGGCAGTGCCCAGCACCCTCTGGAACCTTTCCCTGAAATCCAGCCTGACCCACCCCTGGCCCAGCTCCAGCCATTCCCTGGTCCCAGGGAGCAGACATCGGAGCTGCCCCTCAGGAGGAGCTGCAGATCCTCAGGACTCTCCCCTCAGTCTCCTGTTCTCCAGGCAGACTGAGGCATGGAAAAGCCCATGGACACGGCCAAAACTTCACATCCTGTTGACATGACTCCCTTGAACCACACAGAGCCCAAACCTCAGTGCAGTGACCCCAAAGAGACACAGCCACATCCTCTAACAAGTCCTTCTACTCCAAGTACACTCTTCCCGAGTAGATTTGATCCTTTCCAGCCCAAATTCCTCATTTAAACGAAGGCCAGAAGCTCTTTTGTCTTATTTCAGCCTTAAAATCACCCAGCCAGGGCTTTGCACTTCAGAAGCACGAGGGGACAGTGCCAGCGTGGCAGGGGACACTGGGCAGCCTGGGGGACAGGCAGAGCATCCCTGCCTTCAGCCACAGGAATTGGGACATCTGGAGAACACACCAGAAACGTTCTGGAGCATCCTCTGCCTCCTGGTGAGCGCTCGCCCCTGGGATTTGAGCATATGGCTGCAGCAAGCCTGCCCAGTGCCAGCCCCCATCCTATCACTCTCAAAGCAGCCCCTCGGGCTCCCCAGCCTCGATTTTCCCTCCATCTCATACAAGGGAAAAGAATTCCATTCGGGGTCTCGAGAGTTTCCAAGGAGGATAAACAATTAGGGAAGTATTTGCTGCAGATGATGATAAATAACCCCGGGCTGGAGAACCTCAGGAAAGATCTGTTCTTCGGGCGGCCGGGATGACACAGAGCCTGCTGCAGGGCTGTTTTACAAGCTCTCCCCTGAGCCCGAACTTGTTAACCTTCATTTCCCTGCCTGTTTGCAGAAGAGGAGTGACAGCCGCAGCCAGAAATCCGGCGCTCGGGTTCGGTGTCAGAGTTAAAACATCAAACATGGATGAAACCCCTCTGCTGTTACACGCTGACGAGCGAGGAGGGGGGGGAACAAAAAAAAGGAGTGGGAGGAAATCCACGGCTTTAAAATAATTTCTGAAATACAAAGGGACTCGTGTGAGTCGGGTGGGAAACGTCCACTTTGCTTCCCTGGTTACCTGCCTGCCAGTCTGAGCCTGCCCGTCCATCGCTCCCTCCTTCAGCTCGGCCTCGGGAACAGGGGCAAAGCTGTGCTTGGGAAAGGAAGGAGCTGAGGAACACCCTCAGCGATCGAACTCCCCACGCTGCAGGCAGGGAGCGATTCCTGCCGCTCTGGGGGTGTCTGTGTGTGCTGGGAGTCTGGCAGTGGGAAGGGAGGGATGGAAATCCCATCGTTCCAGCCCGGGAAGAGGCGGCACAGTCAGGGAACGAAGCAGAGCAATGGGAACGCTCTCTTGGCTACATCTTCCAGAAGTGTTTTGGGGGGGTTATGAGTTGTTCCCCGCATCACCTCTGCCTCTAACCCTTCCAG
Source organism: Mohoua ochrocephala (assembly GCA_013398855.1). Taxonomy (NCBI): domain Eukaryota; kingdom Metazoa; phylum Chordata; class Aves; order Passeriformes; family Acanthizidae; genus Mohoua; species Mohoua ochrocephala. Next base: position 48,121 of record VZTA01016308.1, on the reverse strand, counting down.
AGGCATCCGCGGCTCCATCCCCAGCGCCAAGTGGGAATTCTGGCAGCGGATCCCCCGCGCTCCCCGCTCTGCAGCTCAGCCCCTCGCGCTCTGGCACTCGCGGCAGCGGGACCTGCCAGCACCGCAAGCAGCACATCAGTAGCTGTGCTTCAGAGCCACCCGAGATGCTGATCTCTCCTTCTGGCAGCTCCCCGACGCTTCAGCACCAGGGAGGGCTCTGCAGCACCACGGGCCGCTGCTGAGGAGATAATTGCCCAGCAACCCACGCTCCTCTCAGCCTCTCCGGCTCAAAATCATTTCCACAAACGACTTTCCACTGTTTGTCCTCCCCGCAGCAGCGCCCGGTGCCCTCAGGGTGGGTGTTTTGCCCCTGAACCCTTCAGGAATGACAGGAAAATGCTGCTTCTCTCCCCTATCCCGTTCTAGCCCCGCGGTTTGATTCATTCCCCGTTTATTGGTTGGATTCGAGGCGGGTCGGAGCTGTGAAATCCCTGCCTGGGGAACACAGAGCCAGAGATTTGTGCCCCTGGTCCCAGCACCGCTCCAGGTGGAGTTCTGGGAGCAGCCAGCACTCTCTGGGCCTCCCAACCCACCCCGATCCAAAGGGACTGGGAAGCACGGAGCAATCCATGTATAGTCATGTCGAGAGGCAGGGAATTACAGGATTCATCTGTCTGCAGCAAAGCCAATTCCCTTTGGAGTATATAAAATTAACTCCTTTTTTTTTTTAAAACCTCTCTTTCTCTTTTTTACTGCAGTCAAAACTTTGGGATTTGCCTGCGCGCAGGACAAGGAGAGGATGAGGATGGGGAGAGAGGAGACGTTAATCTGGACGGGGATCAGGCAGGAGGGAAAACTCCTGGGAAAGTGGTGTCTCGGCCCATCCTCCCTGCTCTGAAAAGCTTTGCCACCGATGCCCCGAGGCCCGCGCGCAGCGTTTTTCCCAAATTGGGAGCCGGGCTGTCTTTAGGGCCGTAAACCAGACAGAGCAAACAAAAATAGAGCTCGAGAAGAATGCGAGCAGGGATGCCAAAGCTCCCTCATCTCCAAGAGTCTCGCTCCTCTCCGATCAGCTCTCTGCCCCCACCTCCCAAAGCCCCTCCTAAAAAAGCATCCCCATCTTGGAACACGAACCCCAGAAGGAGCTTTCGAGGAGATATTTCCAACTTCATTCATGATTCTGGGAAATCTCGCTGCCCTGGCTGGAGAATCCTGGTTAAAACCTGAGGAAAATCCGCTTGGCAACAGCAGGGAATGGAGCTGGTTGGGTCCCCGGGGGGAAGGAGCTCCATTGCTACGCTGAGCGTCTTTAATCCACACCTGGCTGGTTTTTCCGTGCCTTCCCAACATTTTTCCCGGTTAAATCTGCTTTAGAGGTGCAGGGCTCTGTTCCCATCCCCAATTTTATCATGACTTGCAATAACTCAGAATCGTTATAATTAAAAAAAACCTGCCAAGATCGTCAAGCCCAACCTTTGAACAGCTCCAAGCCACATGCTGAAATGCCACATCCACTGATTTTTCCAACACTTCCAGGGATGGTGACCCCACCCCACTGCCCTGGGCAGCCCCTTCCAGCGTTTAACCACTCCTCCAGTGAGGAAATGTTTCCTGACATCCTCCCTGACCCATCTGGCTGGGAGCCCCACAGAGCACGTTGCAATCCTCCTCTCAGGGAGCAAAAAATCCAAGGAAACAAGAGCTGGATGCAGGAACATCCTGGGCTGGTGGTGCTCCTGCTACACCAGCAGCTGCATCCCTCCCGTGACAACCCAAAATGCTCTTTGCTTCCCAAGATGCCGAAATTTTCCTGCCTCGTGCCCGGTTTGGCTGTCCCAGTCCTTCACAATTCCCTCTCTGCTCTCCCTGCTTTTGTCCCCGCCTTTCCTGGAGGCACCTGGGAGGGTGGGAGCTGCCGCCACGTGCCGGGGGTGCTGGGGGGATGTGGCTGTGACATCTCTGGGGTCCTTGATCACACCTGGCACCGGGCAGGCCCCGGAGCTGTTCCCAGAACTCGCCCCTTGCCACTGCCCCGCCGGGGGGCTGCCTTTGGAACACGGAGTTTGCCGATGGAAGCCGCCCTCCTCTCCCAAACCCGCTCCCAGGCGCAAAGCACGGATCTGGCCGGCAGCAGGAGGGCCCAGACTCGACACAGCCGTGCTCCGTGGCTGTGGGAGCCACGTCAGCGCAGTCCCCCTCGTCCCTCTGCACAAAGCTGCCACACGGTGCCAGCCCTGCCCGGCCCGGAGCACATCAGAGCCACTGTCTGGGATTGACACGCATTTCCGACGGGATGCAGCTGCCAGGAGCTCTCTGCCCTCATCCCGGGGGCTGCATCCCGCTCGGTTTATTTTACCTGCCGGCTGAAACTCGAACAATCCGGCTGCGGCCTCCTCGTGCCACCCTGAGGGTGGGGGGAGTGGAGGGGCTTGCAGGGGATCAGGGCACTGAGGATGGCTCCCTGTGGGATCCAGATGGAAAAAAACCCCATCTGGGGGGTCCTGCACGCTGTGGGACCGAGCACATCCCCAGCAGGGAAAGCTGCCACCGTCACCTGCCTGGGAAGTTGGGATTTACATCCCAATCCCTCACCGGAGAGAACAACTAACGGCGCAAGTGAGGGGAAAAACTGAACCACCGGCAGTGGGAAACGTGCCTGTGGTTCCGCAGGGAATATCCGGATATTCCCATGGCCAATGAGCGCATCCAGAGGAACCAGCTCCGGCTGGAAGGCCCCCGGCGCTCTGGCTCTGCCCGGGCTGTCAGCGCTGGGCTGAGTTATGACCTCAGCCCTGCCCTGCAGAGGTGCTGTTCCTGTCCGCTCCAAGGCCCAGGAATGGAAGGATCTCTGGGATCTCTTTCCCTTATATAGTAAAAAAAAATATCCCAAGAGAAGGAAAACAGAGCAGGGGAGGAGCCCTTAAATTGGAGAAAGGGGGGAGAGAGGAGGCTCCGTGTGGAAGGACGCGGTTTATCCGTGACAAGGATCCAACGCCGAGCCGGGACACCTGGATTTTCCCTGCCGACACTTGCCGCCAGTTCATACCATCCCGCCTCTGATCCCTGATTCCCTCCGAGGTGGGAATGGCACCTCCCAGGTGTAAATCTCCACGTGGGAGCTGCTGCTGGCTCTGACCAGAGGGGATCCCCAACCCGGTGCTGAGCCAACAGCGGCCGCCTGAAGAGAAGAGGGCCTGGATGTGCAATGAAAACATCACGGGGCACAAAAGATGGAAAACAGCCCTTTCTTCCCAAAGTTCACCAGGAAAAGCCCCTCCCAGAGCGGAGACAAAACCCAGGTTATCCACGAGTTGTGGAAAAAGCCAAATTTCCATCACGGATGTGTTTTCCACTAATCCAACCAAAGCTTGGGGGAAGTTGTCCACCCACTGCTGGGACCTTGGAGAGGGAGCAGGGAAAGGAGAGCTTGGAATGGGGCTGGCACAGCCCAAACACAAACCAAAGCACTCCTGAGGGCAGGGTAAGTCTCACGCCACTAGTACAACAACCACAACCACACCGAGATGAATTGTCACATCCCAACCTGCGCCGAGGGAATCAGTTTTCCTCAAATCCAGCCGGCGTGCGAGTCCTTAAAATTGGATCCTGCAAAAATCCGGGAGAGCGAACGAGTTTTTGCCAGCTGAAAGCGCAAATCTCGGCTCAGGGTCATATTTTATTGACTCACAACTCAAAAGGAATTTCAGCAATTCGCTTCAAACACCGCTGAAAAATTCTGCTCTGCTTCCCGAGTAAGTGCCGAGCTTCCCATGCCAAACCAATTTTTCAAGGCAAAATTGGCAAATGCTAAAGCGGGACGTCACCGCTGAAGCGAGCGCTCCCTTCAATCGCACAGAACGACTTTTACTCCGGAATAATAAAACCTTCTGCTCCACACCGACGCTGCTCTCACTCTGACAAGCCACGGACCACCGGCTGCCCCTCAAGGTCAGCCCCAACCTGCTCCAAAGGCAGCTGCTCCCAACGAAACACGCCACGGATGAGGGATCAGAAAAGCAATTAAAAGCTCTTTGAACAGCAATAGCTCGGAACAAATACTAATTTGTACTTCTCTGCTGAGGAGAGAATATAAAATAACATTTCTAGTGCCATTTGATGTAAATGGAGCCTTTTATGTGGAATCATTATGAGTATCAACAGCTCCTTCAGCGAATTCTTCTGGGAAGCCAAGTGGGGGGCTCCTGGATCATTTCCCTGTGCAAGGATAACTCCAGCACCTCTCCTGGGCGAGTGAAGGGCTCTGTCCCTCCCCTGGATCATTTTCCTGGGCAGGGATAACTCCAGCACCTCTCCTGGGTGAATGAAGGGCTCTGTCCTTGCTCTGGATCATTTCCCTGGGCAGGGATAACTCCAGCACCTCTCCTGGGTGAATGAAGGGCTCTGTCCTTGCCCTGGATCATTTCCCTGGGCAGGGATAATTCCAGCACCTCTCCTGGGCAAAGGAAGGGCTCTGTCCTTGCCCTGGATCATTTCCCTGGGCAGGGATAACTCCAGCACCTCTCCTGGGCAAATGAAGGGCTCTGTCCTTGCCCTGGATCATTTCCCTGGGCAGGGATAACTCCAGCACTTCTCCTGGGTGACTGAAGGGCTCTGTCCTTGCCCTGGATCATTTCCCTGAGCAGGGATAACTCCAGCACCTCTCCTGGGTGACTGAAGGGCTCTGTCCTTGCCCTGGGTAATCACGGAGCTGGGAATCGAGGCAGGCTGAAGGAGCAATTATTTCCTCGGAGCACTCAGCTGACTCTGGGGCAAAAAGGAATCGGTTTTTTGTGGCACAGAGAGGCACTTGGAACCATCTCGGAACAGGATCCCTGTGCCAGGTATCCCAGCCCGCCATGCCAAAGGGTGATGCCTTTGGAGTGCCCTATTCCCTGCTGGGTTGCTGCAGTGCCGTGGCACATTCTCAGATCCTCTGGAGAGTTGTCAGCTGCAGCGAATGCAGAACAAACTCATCCAATGTTCTGAAATTGCCTGGAAGATTAATGCAAGGATCGCCTCCCTCTTTGTACTTGGCTCTCCTCATCCGTGGGAGCGCTCATTGTGCTGGGGATGGACAGATTAATTAATTAATAAAGAAAGAAGGAAACAAACAAACACAGCACAGGAGGGAAAAAAAAAAAACCCAAGGACTCCAAACCAGGCAATTAACCTTTGAAATCCAAGCTGTGCTGCTGCTAACGAACAGCACCCTGGAACCTCCTAACTCCCAGCCATGTCCGAGGTGGAGCTGGCTGCGAACCCTGCGGATGTGCCGGGCAGGATCCGACTGTTCCCAACGCCTGGAATGCCAAGGAAACGCTTCCCATCAGCAGCTGCCCAGATCTCCTGCCACCAGCGGGCTGTGCTGCCATGAAATCGTTGCTGTGCCTCGCGAGAAAAGCGGGATCAGCTCTGCAAGGCAGGTCTGGCATCTCCTCACCTTCCCCTGAGCTGCCGCGTCCTCAGGCAAGGGGCAGGATCCCGGCCTCGAGGGAATGACACGGCTTGGAACAATGGTTTGGAATATGTGTTAGGGAAGAGATTCCTCCCTGTGGGGATGAGGAGGCCCTGGCACAGATTCCCAGGGAAGCCCCTGGATCCCTGGAAGTGTCCAAGGCCAGGTTGGATGAGGCTTGGAGCACCCTGGGACAGTGGGAAGTGTCCCTGCCCGTGGCTGGGGGAGAACAAGGTGATGTTTCAAGTCCCTTCCAACCCAACCCATTCCATGATTCCATGACTCCACCCAGGCTCCGTGCATTGAAGGGGGTGGTGCCATTTAGCCAAGAGCAGCCGTGTGAGGAGAGTGGCGGGAGCTCGACATTCCCATAAAAACGCAGACCGAAGTCTCGAGGGGCTCTGGACAAGGACAGGGCTCTCCTCCATCTGGAGGCAGCACCTGAGGCTGTGGCAGTACCACCTACGGCTCCTCCCGACCTCTGCTCCCTGGGACAGGGACAGGAGCCAGGAAGGGGGATGAAGTTGTCTCCCAGGAGGGTCAGGATGGATATCAAGGAAAGGTTCCTCCCCCAGAGGGTGCTGGGCACTGCCCAGGCTCCCCAGGGAATGGGTACGGCCCCGAGGCTGCCAGAGCTTCGGGAGCACTGGGACACCGCTCCCAAGGATGCCCAGGGTGGGATTGTTGGGGTGTCTGTGCAGGGCCAGGGGCTGGGCTGGATGATTCCTGTGGGTCCCTCCAAACTCAGGAGCTTCTGCGATTCCAAAGACAAAGCCAGTCCCAGAAGCCCAGTGGGTTTTGCCTCCAGCCTGGCACCTTCCAAGCACGATTCCCTCATCCACAAGAGCTGGACAATGATGCTCCACTGCCTCAAGAGGGCTCCGTGAGACTTCTCTGCAGAGCTCTGCCGCGTCCCAGGATGAGAGGAGGACAACAGCAGGACCAGCCCTGCTCCACCTCCCTCCCCATATGCTCAGAACCCCTCACCCCTCCCACACACACAGGGTTGGTGCCTTGGCTCTGACCAGACCCAATAAAAATCTATTTTCTGTGTCCGTCTATCTGGTGACTGCTGAGAAGTTGGAAGAGAAAAGCAAGAAGCCATTAATAATTTTTTTTATAAAAGAAATTGGGCATTTCCCTATGGACAGGGAGGTTTGGGATGGGCTTCCCTGGGGCTGCTGCTCCGGGCTGTTTGCAGTTGGATACAATCAGGCAATGGCCTAAAAAAAGCAGTCAAAGGCAAGAGCAGCGAAGTTGCTGAAGCTGCTTCCCCCTGAATAAATGGTGGGAAGTGTTGGTGGGACAGGTTTCCCAGAGAACTTGTGGATATCCCATCCCTGGAAGTGTCCAAGGTCAGGCTGGACCAACCTGGGATAGGGGAAGGTGTCGCCGTTGGACTGGATGAGCTTCAACATTCCAACCCAAATCATCCCAGGGTTTTGTGACTGTGTTTTGCAGGGATTCGGGGCCCAGCAGACCCCTTCCCGTGCTGCCACCGGCAGGCACAGAGCTCAGGCTTCCCAGGATTCCCCAAACCCTGCTCTTGGAGTAACATGGGACAGCTCGGTGGGAGCAAGGAGAACAGGGGAGAGCCGCGGAGCAGCTCCTAAATCCTCAGGATTCGGGGAATGGCCTCCTGAGGTGCCCTTGGCAGGAGAGAGAAGATGACAAAGGCAACACCCACCCCTGGTTACAGCCTGGGGGAGGCTCAGAACTTCCCACTTGGAATACTCTGGGATCAGAGGTGCTGGGCAGCATCTGTCACTCAGCCACCAGAAAGCCGCGACCCCACTGTGTTTCCTGGCAGGCTCACGATCCCAAATGGAGCCGTTTTCCCTCCCTTCCACCCCAGCAGCGCGCTGTGGCTCCGGGACACTCTGCCCAGACACCTTCTGCTGCTCCCCACACACACCAGCCCCACCCCGAGCCTTGCAGCCGATTCTCACACGAGGGCGGCTCCCAAACCGCCCCACTTTGCCCACAGATTTTTGTGCCCAATCTGGGAGCCCAGAGCCATTTTTTTCTTGGATTTGGGCAGCGCCTCAGTCCCTGGGACACCGCTGGGAGGAGAGGGCTCGGGTGAGGTGTCACCAAGTGGAGCTCTGACACTTGGCGCCTCATTATCCCAGTGTCCCAGGCACGTGCAGGAACTTTTCCAGGTTTCACTTCCAAATTCCTCCCTTTTTATTGGGCAGTGCCTGCGAGCAGAGCTGGCAGGAATCTGACGCTCCGCAGCCAAAAAAGCTTCGGAATCTTTATTGCCACTGGCTTTGAGATGCCCTAAAGCCAATCTTTTACAAGGTAAAATCCAATAAAAGCCAGCCAGCTACAGCCCTCCTTTGTTAGCAGCGAGGCTGTAATTATCCCAGTTCGCCTTTATGGGAGTGACTGGGGACACACTCCATGCGATCCCTGGATTTTCTCCCCGCCGCCTGCCTCGGGTTTTTCCCCCGGCTCCCATCACGGCGATATCCAAGGGCTGACAAAGCTGTATCCGCCTGACAAAAGAGTATCCATGCAGAAATGAGGGATGAATGGCCTATTCAGAAGCCACTGACAAGGTGTGTTTCCCAATTTTAGAACTTCTCGTGGAACAACGAAGCAGGATTCGGCGGGGAGCTGACAGGGACAGCTCAATCCCTGCTGGATTTGGACGCTTTGCTGTAATTCTGATTTGTCGTTGCACGGCTGAGGTGGTTTTAGCTGAGTCCTGGTTTTTTTTTTTTTTTTTTTGATGGGAAAAAAATCCTAACCCTAAAAAGGGGGG
>VZTA01016308.1:8739-39842 GCA_013398855.1 Mohoua ochrocephala | reverse complement strand
TTTTTTTTTTTTTTGGAAGGAAAATAAGTCTCAGCCTAAAATAGGGAGGGTTAAAGCACAGGAGTGGAGAGAAAATGAAGTAGCAGCACTCCAGAGGGTTGTCTGTCATGGTTCTGAGCAGCGATTAATCCCGGGAAACGATGGAGAAGGAGCTGCAGAGCCTCCTGTCCTGCCTTTGGGTGGATCACGCTGCTCTGCCTTTCCTCCTCATTCCCAACGGACAGACCGTGGAAGAGAGGAGGAGCAGCTTTAAAAATAACCCTGACCTGGTCCTGACCCTGCAGGGAAGGTTTTGAGGGAGCACTGGATGCCTTTGATGCCAGAAAAGCAGATCCTGGCCCCCCCGGGGATGCGTTTCCTGCACCTGACGCAGAGGTGGCACGAGACATTCCCGAGCACGCCTCGAGAAAACACTGGAAAATCCCCAGTTTTTCCAAGAAAGAAAAAACCCAGAAGAACAGAACTTTGCCAGGGCAACCAAGTGGGGATGCTCAGATGTCTCAGCTCCCTCTCCCACGGCGCAGCCCCTCTGCTCCCAAGTTGTCCTCAGCTCCAGCACCGCTTCCTGCCACCCCATTGCTGGGAAGAACGGCACCATTCCTCTTCCCTCCCTCCAAACACTTCAATAAAGACCTTCTCACACCCTGTGAGAGCAAACTCAAGGGTTTGGAGCCTTCAGGGAGACCTTACTTTCTTTTTCTTTGTGGCTTTTAGCATTGCCTGATAGTTTAAGTCTTATTTGAAGGTCCAAATCAAAGAAGAAATTCCCCTGTGGGTTATCTCCACCACAACCATCAGACCAAAGGTATTTCCACCACAAAAATTCCTGTTTATATGAACAATTCCCGGCCAACCGGCAGCCAGGCTCTGAGCAGACACAGCCAACACGCACATTTCAGCTCAGCACACCCCAGCAGCGCTTCCAGGTGTCCCACGCCCCAAAGGATTCTCCTGCTCCTCGCAGGATCATCTTCAGCCCCATTTCCAACAGTGAAAATCATCGTTCCTCCTGCCATCGCTTTAGAGGGACCCCAAGCCGCCCCTCCAGGAGCACCTGAACCCCAACCCCCGAGGGCCCCGGTCGCTCACCTGCTCGTGGTACTCGATGCCCATGCTGAGGGTGTTGATGAGGATGGCGATCATGATCCCGCGGTTGAAGTATTTGCTCTCCACGATCCGTTTCAGTTTGGTGCCGAACGCCCGCCACAGCTTTGTCACCTTGTTCCTCTCCTTGGCTTTCTTCTTCTTCCTCCTCCTCCTGCCCCGCTGCTGCTGGAGCTGGTCCCGGTGGTCGCCGTGCCGCAGGTCCTGCGTGAACTCGTAGACGCCGTTGCTGTCGGAGTCGCCGTTGCTATCGGAGTCGCTGAGGGCGAACTCGGGGTCGTCCAGCAAGCTGGCGCAGAAGGGACAGTCCTGCAGCTCGCAGCTCAGCCGGGGGCCACCAGGGCTGGGCAGCGCCCCGGCCGTGCTCAGCCCCGACAGCCGGCTGGGCGTCCGGCAGAGACCTGCGAGGGACAAGGGCACCATGAGCCACCGAGAGACACCGCTGAGAGCCGCTGCTGAGAGCCACCGTGCACCGAGAACTGCTGTGAGACACCGAGAGATAGCACTGAGAGCCACCACTGAGAGCCACTGCGAGACACTGAGAGATACCACTGAGAGCCACCGTGCACCGAGAGCCGCTGTGAGACACCGAGAGATACCATTGAGAGCCACCATACACTGAGAGCCACCGCGAGACACTGAGAGAGAGCACTGAGAGCCACCACACACCGAAAGCCACCACTGAGAGCCACCGAGAACCACTGCAAGACACCACTGAGAGCCACCGTGAGACACTGCTGAGAGCCACCACACACCGAGAACCACTGTGGGCCACTGCAAGAACACCACTGAGAGCCACCACACACCGAGAGCCACTGAGAGATCCCACTGAGAGCCACCACACATCAAGAGCCACCATGTGCTGTGAGCCACCACGAGACATCACTGAAAGCCACCATGCACTGACAGCCACCGTGGGCCACCACATGCTGGAAGACATTGCATGGTGGAAGCAACTGCGCACCGAGAGCCACCGTGAGTGACCGTGAGCCATCGCGCAGCAAAAGCCACAGTGAGCAACCGAGAGCCACCATGCGTGTCAGGAGACATTGTGCACCGAAAGCCACCATGCACCAAGAGCCACCACACACTGGGAGACATCATGCACTGAGAGCCACCATGGGCCACTGAGAGCCACCATAGGCCACCTAGAGCTGTTGAGAGCCACCAAGAGCCACCATGCACTAGGAGCCGCCATGCATTGGGAGCCACCACATGCCAAGAGACATCGCACGTGCTGGGAGCAACTGCGCACCAAGAGCCACCAAGAGCCACCACACAGTGGGAGCCACCATGAGCCACTGCACACCGAGAGCCACTAAAAGCCACTATGAGCCACCACACACCAAGAACCACCACGAGACACTGAGAGATACCACTGAGAGCCACCACGCACTGAAAGCCACCACTGAGAGCCACCATGCACCAAGAGCCACCGCAAGACACCACTGAGAGCCACCACACTCTGAGAGTCACCGCGAGACACCGCTGAGAGTCACCGCACACCGAGAGCCACGAACTGCCGCGCACCGAGAGCCACCGTGAGCCACTGCACAGCTCGGCACAGGGGACAGCCCCAGGTCTGCCCAGGGCAGAGCAGCTCCTGCCACATCCTCAATAAAGGCAATCTCAGGATCGTTAAGGTTGGAAAAGACCTCCAAGGTCATCGAGTCCAACCTGCAATCGATCACTGCCAGCCCATTAAATCATGTTGGGAAGTGCCAGGTCTGCTCGGGTTCTGAACACTCCCAAGGATGGTCCCCCTCCACCACTGCCCTGGGCAGCCCATTCCAAAGTTTAAACATCTTTTCAGTGAAGGAATTTTCTCAATATCCAACTCAAACCTCCCCTGGCACAACTGGAGGTCATTCCCTCTTGTCCCATTGTTCCCCGGCAGCAGAGCCCGACACCCCCTGGCCGCCCTCTCCTGCCAGGGAGTTGTGAGGAGTGAGAAGTTTCCCACTGAGCCCCCTTTTCTCCAGGCTGAGCCCCCACAACTGCCCCTCACAGGAACTATTCTCCAGACCCTAAAAAAGCCTTCCATCCATTCCAAGCAGCTCTGGTTTGGCCTCATTTTCCCCTCTTGGTCCCTTTTCCCACCCTCTCCCTGTTCCATGGGCTCTCCACGGAGCGTGGCCCTCATTTTGTGTCCCGGCCTGAGGGAAGAGTGACTGGCCCACCCCTCCTGTTCAATTACTCCTGATTATCCCTGAGCAGGCTCCCATCATTAACGATCTCCCAGCGCTATCAAGCTGTTCCACCCAATTTAGCCACCGCTGCCATTTAGTTCCTAATGAGCAGGGAGAGGGAGGAAGGACCAAAGGTGGCTGCAGACCACGGATCACAGCTCGGAGAGTCACAGAGTCCCCTCAGTCTCCTTCAGCCTTTAATAAAGCTCAGGTGGATTCGTTGCCTGAGGCTCAGGGGGTTTTAAAATCGAGCGCGTGTTTTGCGGTGTGAGGAGAAATTCTGACTGTCCTGGAGCCAGGGAATGGAAGGACAGGGACAAGAGTAACTGGGATGATTCGGGTGGGACGGCAGCCAGATTTTATTTCCTCACATTTAGGAATCCAATCCGTAAGTTCCCTCACATTCAGGAACCTTATTCTTAGCCTCCTTATATTTAGGAGCCGGATATTAATGCCAGGAAAAAACCCTCCAGCATGAGCCCGCTACTGGGAGCCCAGGATCCTTCCCTCAAAATGCCATTTAAGCACCAATTCCTTGGGATTCAGGGATATGAGGCAAAGGGACAATCTTCCCCTCTCACAGATCCATGGAAAAGACCTCTAAGGTCACCGAGTCCATTAACCCGGCGCCACTAAACCATATCCGTAAGTGCCACACCCACGCGTCCCCGTCCGGAGGCGGGATGGGGACCACTCGGATCCGTTTTGGGGAGCCCGGGCTAAAAGCAGAAGCTGCTCCTGGTTCTGGGCCCTGGAGCTTGGAGCTCACCCAGCAGGAATGCTGATTCCAGCCACAGGGCAGAAGAGAAGGCAGCACCGAACCAAGCCAACGCATCCCTTCGCTGGAAAACGGGGATGCAACAGGAGTCAAAACACATTTTCCTTGCCTGGACGTCACACGGGTGTCAGTGGCCTTCAGAACGGCCTTGGAGGACAGGCCTGGCTCCTGCGTCAAAGCCACCGGGAGCATCGGGAATATTTTGCCCCTCGCACATCAGCACGGTGCTCCCGCTCAGGACCGAGCCAAGGAGGGAAGGCTCAGCCCAGCCTCGGGAGCAGCACAGGGAGGGGGTTGCCAGATGGCTTTTAATGCTATCAAAGTGTTAAAAACGATATGAAAAGCCCTGGCGCCGCAGATGTCTTCAAAATACCAGAGTCTCCTTGGCTGCCTGCTAAAATAACCTCCAGCATTGCAGGGCACGGGAACACGGGGAACAGGCTGTACTCTGAGCTCTTCAAATCCACAACAAAAGAGGCAGGAGAATGCTCTCTCCCACAACTGCATCCTTCCCAACAGACACCAACCTCGCCTCCAGCTGGGGCTGGGAGAGCCCGGGCTGTTAATGCCCCTTAAATGCTCTCAAATTATCACTGCCGTGCTCCCCTCGCACAAGTCCTGCGCTGAACGCGCTCCGCTTGTTGACTTGGGAGAGGAGAGGGAGAATTAAAGGCTCTTTGTTTGCCCAAAAAGAGCTGAGGAAGGGCTGGGATTCTTGCCCAGGCTCCTTTGCTAAGTTTTAGGGATGGAGAAATGGGAGCTGGGGGCTGTGCCTGGCAGGGATAAGCCTGGAAGTCACATCCATCGCTCCTGGTGCAGAAGTGACCCTGACTCAGCCCTGCTGGGGTGGCTGGGAGGGAAGAAGGGCCTGGAAAGAGCCAGAGCCGTGGAAGGGAAGACCTGCACGCTCCCAGGTGGATCCGGCTGCCCTCAATCCCTTCCCAGCTCGTTTCCCTCGTTTCCAAGCCTCTCCCCACTTTCCAGCCCTTCCCAGCTGTGCCCACACTTCTGGAAGAGACAAAACAATTGCAGGAGATTTGTTTAAAGCATTTTGGCATCCTCTGGGCTGAAATCCCTCTGTGGAAAGAGGACACCGTAATTGCTTTATTAACGACAACTCAATCTAATCCCGGCTTTCAAAGAACCACCCCAGGCTACGGGAAAATCTCCTAAATCACCTCGGGGATGTCACAGTTGGGACTGAGATTTGGGCCTTTCTTCTCCTAAAAAGGATCCCAGCAGCGAGCGGGCGGATCCAAACTCTGCCTTCAACAGCTCTCCCGCTCCTTTCGTTCCCAATCCCAGCCTTCCGCAGAGCCCCGAGTTTTTATCTCAAGGTAAAAACCCATTCTCCTGAAAACCTTCATTAATTTGCGCAGCTCCGGATGAAGCGGTGATTTACACAAAGTCCTTGCCGAACACAACAGAGCTGTTGGCAGTAACCTTGCCCCCCGTGCCAAGCTCCCAAGCGTTCGGAAGCGTCTGCCCGAGGCGGTTTCTATAAACAATCCATTTTTACCCTTTTGTGTGGTCCTTAAAAACAAGAGATTTAACAAAGGCGAGCCACCCAACCTCGCCGTCAAGCAACCTTTCCCCCCCCCCCCACCAAGCCAGGCTGGGTATTTTTTTCAGCACATCCATCACCAGGGTAAATATTTGTGTCCATGCACACGCGAATAAACAGTTTTGGAAAACACAGGCATTGAAAAAACCCAAATGACGAGTTTGGCTTAAAGAGATTAAAAAATAGAAGCTGGATCTTTGCGACTTTTCACTGTTTGAGGGCTTAAGAGTATTTTGCAGCTTTTAGCTCCAGCCACGGGGACTGGAAAAACATTTTATAAAATAGAAATCCAAGTGTTGCGTGTAATCACTGCTCCAGTGGGTGATTTATATGTGAGGGGAGATAAAACCTCCCTGACTGTGCTGGGGTGGCTGCATCTGTACAGAGGGGATGGGAAAGAGGCACCAAAGAGTTCCCCAAAATGCTCCCCCAGATCGAATGGAGCCCCAAATCTGCAGGAAAACTCAGCCCTGCATTTCTTCTGCACACGGGGAAAGCCTGGGCTGTGCAGCTCTGCTCCTGTCCTGCCCTCCACACGTCCTCTGAGCACTGAACCTGCTGCTCCTCCTTGCCAAAATGAAATTCAGAGGCTCCAGGGCCCATCGGAGCAGAACTGGAAGTGTCTGGTTTGAGTTCTTTCAGTGCCTGCCTGTTTTAAAACTCCTCAGTTTGCTTTATCTTACGCTTCTCCCGCAGTTTCCACCTGCTCATCCTTTTTGGGGCACCACCTCCCAGCCCCTGGGGGTTCCCTGCTGGAGCTGGCAGCTCCAGCATTGACTGGAGGTGCAATCCCAGGGGCTGCATGGTTCTGGTTTAGGGTGGGAAGAGAGGGAGCACCTCCAGGGTATCACAAAGCACACGAGAGTCCAAATCCAGAATTTGTAAGCACAGGAAAAAGGCCTCCAACAGCGGTCTGGACCATCCAGTGCTGGTAAATACAGGGATGGAGGGAACAGAGCTCCCAGTCTATCCCACCTCTGGCTTCGGGGCACTCACAACGCTCCCAACCCTCAGCACCCCACGGGGCTGCCATTAAAACCTCGACTCTTGAGCCATTCACCCTTCTCCCAGTTTTCCTAAGCAAAGAAAACCCATCTTGGTTGCCCTTACCATGCTCTCCCACCAGCTGCTGCAGCTTCCCGTAAGAATCCAGGCCCAAACTCCCCGGGCTGTTCACCACGGCCACCGGAGAATTCCCGTTCTTCTTCCCTTTGGGAATGGGCGTGGAGCCGCCCTTGCTGCCGGGGGAGGGCAGGATGGTGGGGTAGTTCATGCTGCCGTGGGTGGCCAGCCCGGCCAGTTTGCCGCCGGCAGGGCCACCGGGAGCCTTGCAGCCCCCGGGGGGCCCCTCCACGTGGCAATCCGCGTGGTAAATGCTGTGCACGGCCTCGGCGTCGGCGCGGGGAGCGGCGGGGCCCTGCGGCCTGGGCGAGGCGGGAGGGGGGAGCATCAGCTGCCTGCCGGGCTTCATCACCTGCAGCTCCAGCTCGCAGATCTCGGGGTTGGCGCGAGGCCCCCGCGGGCTCCCGTTGCTGATGTGGTAGTGGTGGTGATGGTGGTGGTGGTGGTGGTGGATCAGGTGGTGGATGGAGGTGATTCTCCTCCTGCTCCGCTGGCTCTGCCCGCTGCTGCCGCTGTTGGGGTTGACTTTTTTCCGGCGTTTGCTCTGCCAGTTGTTGTAGAGGCGGATCGTCCTGCGCTTCACCTTCCTGAAGATGTGGCAGATGTACTTGAGCAGCTCCTCGTAGCAGCTGCCCGGCTCCGAGAAGCTGGCGATGGTGCTGTCGTTGGACAGGTAGCGGGCCCGCTGCTCCTGCATCAGCTGGTTCTCCCGCTGCTTGGTCTCCGAAAATTGGGTTGCTATCACCACCAGGCACAGGTTAATCATGAAGAAGGAGCCGACCTGAGGAGAAGGCAGGGAAAGGAGTCAGCGGGGATTGCGCGGAGCGAGGGAAGCTCCTCGCCACCACGCGCGGTTCTCGGCGATCCTGGGATTTCCAAACGTGCCAAATCCCAGGGTCTGCTCTCCGAGCGTGCCTGAGCCGCTGAATTTGCTCCGAACCATGATCAGCTATTTCAGCAACAGCTCTCTCCGCTCTCCTGCCCTCAAAGCAGTGACATTGGCTACTAACACGGTGCGTGAAACGCAACCAGGCCCCACCACGACGTTGATTTGGACATTCACAGAACCCCAGAGTGAACCAGGTTGGAAAAGACCTTTGAGATCATCAAGTCCAACCTGTGACCCAACACCTCCTCACCAACTAAACCACGGCACCGAGTGCCACGTCCGGGCTTCTTTTAAACATGTCCAAGGACGGTGACTCCACCCCCTCCCCAGGCAGATGTTTCCAGTGCCCAATCACTCTTTCGGTGAAGAATTGTTTCCTGAAATTTGGCCAACCTGCAGGGAAAGATGATTTCAAGTCCAATTTGAAACATCCTCTTCTCGTCTTGAATCATTTCACACCCCAAAAGAGCGTGCCCTCATTTTGGGGGTACGCTCAGGACCCATAAATCTGTGACCTTGTGCTCCTGGGACTCGCTGACACAGAAATGCATCTCTGGGACCCTCAGAGCTCCCGAGGGGCTCGTTCAGTGCCTGGTTGAGTGGATGTGCTCTTGGGTGACACCAAGCTTTCAAAATGAAGCGCCAAGGACAAGAAAGTGACGTGACCTAAGGCTGCCTCCTCCCCTCGGCTGTCGAGCCCACAAAGTGATTTTTCACCGCTTGTGTTCCTAAATCAGCCAAAGGGAAATGCCAAATATTCCCAGCAGGGAATCGGCGCCCCGAGGGGTGACAAAGGAGTGACAGTGTCAGGGCAGTGCCACCGTGTGCAGGGCCAGCCCTGGGCACGGATGGATTTAATCTGGAATTAAATCCAGGGAAATTAAATCCTCAGGGAAGCCGTGTAGAGATGGTTTGAGGTGCTGCTCTCCAGTGTGGATGCTCCTGGAGAAGCAGCAGAGGTGCCTTTCCCAGCTCCAGGTGACTTGGGCAGGAGTCACCCTCTGGCTTTTCCACATGGATCCACTCGTAGAGAACAGCTCAGCGGAGCGTAAATCTCTGTTCAAGGCCCATTGCTACAGCTCAGAAACCCCTGACTTCTCCAGGACACTCCCGCACCGCTCTGATCCAGGTTTTCCCACTGCTGGTGGGAACTGGTTTGACTTCCCAAGGCCTCCAAACCCACCCTGACAAGGACAGGGTTACCTCTGAGGACTATCGAGTCACAAAATCACTTTTAAATGCCTCCATCCCATGTCCTGCTGACGTCTTCGTGGTACCTTTCCCTTTGCTCCCCCTCCTGCCTTCAATACTTCACTTCTCCACTTCCTGGAGGAGGCCATGCCCTTTGGAAAACCAGAACCTTACGGACACGGAACGGCAGCTCCTGGAGACAAACCCCAGCACCTGCTGTGGGTAACGTTTTGCTTGTAGGAATGTGAGACCTCAGAGAGCTGAGAATTGTTATTGTTTAAAGGGTTCAGGTGAAATTCAAAGGTCTGAGGGCTCCCCAAAGAAATGAGGCTCCCTCTGGCACATTGAGGGGGTCAAAGGAGGAAAAACTCGGACTTTGTGGCACAGACACATCCAGGTGATGAGACCAAGACTGGGAGGCAAAGCCCTGAATCCTGAATCCTACCTGGCTCTTCCCTGTGAAAAAAACAGGGAACAGCTTCACCCCCCCACCAAGGACAAGGAAAAGGAGCATCTCCTGGGTCATACTTACTATGATGAGCAATATAAAATATATAAAATTGTAAAAAGAATGTGCATCCATCACGTAATACATGATGTCCACCCATCCTTCCAGGGTGATCACCTGCAGGGAGACAGAGAAACAGAGTGTGAGGGCAAAAGTCACCCAAAAAGTTCTTAAAGAGCAATTTTCCGGCAGTGCCAGGTACCCCTTGCTCCACAGAAACCCTTGGGATCCATTCAGAACTCCGTTCCCAGTGGGTTTGGGAGAGAAGGAATGCGCGGCCAAAGGACCGGCCTGAGGTTCCTACAGGAATCTGCTACAATTAAACCCACGAAACGTTCAAATAAACCACCTGAAACGTTGGTTCTGAGGCAGAGAAATTCCAAGGAGGGATTAAAATCTGAATAAAAAAGCTCCTCTCCCTGCAGAGATCCGGAGTTTTTACCCAAAGCCGCTGGTTTTGTAACGTAACCCAGAAAATTCCCACATTTTTAACTTCGCTTTTGTTTCCGCAAACCCAATTTCCTTATGATTCCTCCTGGCTCAGCACCACAACTGCACCGCCACGATGGGAGTGGGAGAGCGCCTGAATGGAAGAGAGGCTTTAATTAAACGTAGACTTGATTTAAACCTCCTCTTCTCAGCCTTCCTCCCCCTAAAAAAAGCAGCTGAGCGTTTAATTAACACCACCCAGGCTGCGCGCAGAGCTCTGCCGCGTAATTTACACTTTTCCTTCAGATTAAAACACACCCAACTTCCAGGGCTGGCTTGCTACTAGAGCTGAAATTCCATCCCGGAATTCCCATTGCCATCGGAATCCAAGCTCCTGTCCAAACTCACTCCCGGTGACGCCCCCTCCTCACCTCACCTCACGGAGCTCTTGGCAAAGCCCGCCACTGCTCCTGTCCCCAGTTTTAGTGGCGTCGTCCCTGATTTAAACCACGTTTGCAGGGAAGGGATTTGCCGTGGGAAGAGAAGGCTCAGACCTCGTGGTGGAGGGGATTTTCCGCGTGCTGTGCCCCCAAAAGCTGATCCATAAACCCCTCGCTCCTGAGGCAGCGAATAAAACCTCGCAGGGAAATCAGACCACGAATCCATGAATTCCCTTGGGGGTTTTTTACCCAAGGAACAGACTGAAGCTCCTGGATGTGGATTTTCAGGATGTGGCCACACGTTCACACGACCACCGGCACCCAGAGTTTCTCTGGCACTCAGAGCAGCTCGGGGCTGCTGGAAGGGAAACTCCGCCTGTTTGGGATTTCTCACCCCGAATTCAAAATGCTGATGTTTTCCCAGCAAGTTTTCAAAGCTTCTCCCCGCGTGGGAGCTGGTGTAGGTTCCCCCCCACCCCAAACCCGTGCGGGTGAGCAAGAAGGCAGCACAGCCCAAACCAAGCGGCCTCATCTGCCAAGGAACAGATCACTCGTGAAATTTGTCTCTGCAGCTGTTTCCCCGCGTCGGGGCTGTTAAAGGCTCACGGGAATCAGGTCTGACACGTTGGCTGCTTTCACAAACTGCTCCCACCTCTCCTGTTCCTCCTCATATCCATCAGCTGTTCCTTTGTATCCCCCCGTCGCCGATCAGCAATCACACGGCAAAGCTTGTCACAGAATTCCCGAATTCCCGAGGGGTTCGGGTTGGGAAGGACTTTAAAACCCATCCAGTGCCACCCCTGCCACGGGCAGGGACACCTTCCACTATCCCAGGTTGCTCCGAGCCCAGTCCAACCTGGCCTTGGACACTTCCAGGGATCCAGGGGCAGCCACAGTTTCTCAGGGAATTCCATCCCAGCCCCTCCCTGCCCTCCCAGGGAAGAATTTCTCCCCAAAATCCCATCTAACCCCGCCCTCTGGCAGCTTAAAAACCACTGCCCCTCGTCCTGCCACGAACTGCCCACAAGTGGGTTCAACAAAACCCACCCCAGAGGATTCTTCAGCCATCATTAACCCCAGGAAGGGTTTTTTATCCCCATTTTTCCCTGCGTGGGGCTGGGAAGGGGTTAAGCTGCCTGGGCGTTCACCCCTGAGGAACAGCCAAGCAATCAAACCCCTCCTGCCCTTTCCTGCCTCTCCCTGAACACAGCTGTGACATTTATAGAGAGCAAAGTCCTTTTGGGGCAGGTCCCTGGTCTGTGAGGGCTCTGCTCCACAGCTGAGCCTCCCGCAGCCGCCGTGGGGTCACGGGAAATCGCGTCAGGAGGTGACACGAGGTGACACCAAATCGCTGCCACTCACCCAGGAATTATTTCCTTCGTGCTGTCCGGGTTCTCTCCCTCCTTTCCCTCTGTTTGGTGCTCCAGCCATTCCCACTGAGGGATGAAAAACCAGCCCAGGCACCCCAAGAATATGGGATGCACCTCTAGGCTAGGTTTGGATTTGGCTGGAAACCCTCAAATCTAATGGATGAAACCCATTGAACATAGAGCAAAAAAAGAAAAGGAGTCACCTGAGGGCTGCTCCTGGGCTTCTGAGCCAACCCCAAGGGCCAACCAACCCTCGGAGGGACATTTTTGTTGCACGAGAGGCAGCATTTTCCACAAGAGCCAATCCACGACCCCCGTTCCTCCCCTGGAGGGTGAAAATGCTCATCCAGCTCCCCGAATATTCCAGGTGTGATTGGAATTTGGGTTATTTACCGCTCGCTTGAAGGACTGCAGGAGGGATAAAGAGACCGCTGGCCTTTGTCCTCCCGCTTGAGATGTTGGGGGATTCATCCCTGGCCTCGAGGGCTGAGTGCAGCAGCAGCAGCAGCACCCAGGGGAGATTCCTGGGCTGCCAGGAGCCAGGAGCAGGAGCCCTCCTGGAAAAGAGGCGGCTCCCAGACATCCGCCGGCTGCTTTAATCCCGGAGCTCTGGGGAAATGCAGGACAGCACAGGCACGGCCACCTGCAAGGGATGCAGCAGGGGCCGGGCTTTTCCCAGCCTCATTCCTGCTGGATTTCCACTGCTCCCAAGGACTTCTCGAGGTCATTTCTCCCCGATCCGAGAGCTCCCTGCACGTCCCCAAGCAAGGCCCTGGTGGAAAGGGGGAGCAGAGCAGCAGGACTTGCCAACAGCTGCTGCACGAAGCACCAGCCAAAGCCTTTAACTGCTCTTGGAACCAAAGCAAAGGCACCTGCACGGGGACTGCTGCTGCTCTCCCTGCACACTCCAATCCCACACATTTCTCCTCAGACCAGCTGAACTCGTGGCTGCCCCGCCCCTGGATGTGTCCAAGGCCGGGTTGGATGGGCTCGGAGCAGCCTGGGGGGTAGTGGAAGGCGTCCCAGTCCAAACTGGAAGGGCTGTAAGGTCCTTTCCAAACCCCTCTGGGATTCCATGGAAAAGCCAGCGGCTCTCCCTGTTCCCCTGAGCCCACGGGATATTTTTTCAGCACTGCTTTGCCTGTTCCATCAAGGAGAATCGACTTTCTCCTCTCTTCATTTCCCACTCTGATTAATCCACTTCGCTGCCCCTCCAAGCCCTCTGGCGATGTCTCCCAAAGCCCTGGAGCACCTTCCTCGTGCTTCCCGATGTCAGCAATCCGTTCTCAGCAATTAAACCCCGCTCGAGCCCTGCCCATTCTCACGGAGCCCCGTTCAAGAGCCTCTCCAAAGGCTCCAGTTCAAAGCCTCCATCAGACGCAGCCCACGATTATTTATCAGGGAGATAAGAGGGTGAGAACTCGCTCCCAATTCTGCCGCGATGGGAAAGATGTGCAAGGCACAGGAAAATCGGCGGCTGCAGGGCCAGAGCTGGAAGATTCAATTAAGATGATTGGCAGGGTGGTGCTGGAGGTGCTGCTGGCTCTGCTCATGCTCCACACCCAGGGCCGGAGGAGGTGCCCCGGGGAGAAGATTTCTGCCTTGCAAGGAGAGCGGAGGTGTCCTCTCACCCCACCCAGCTCCTGGGTGATGCTCCTTGCTCCTTCGGTTCTTCACCCCTTCCCCAGGGCTGGGATAAATCATTTCCCTCCCATTAATCCCAGCAAACCTCTCAGTCTCGTGTCCAATCCTCTCTCCCCTCCCCACAAGAATCGAACAGAAAATTCCCTCAGGTGAACGCACACAGAGACAGGTTTGGATTCCACCGACCCTCGGCTCCCCCAGCCCCTCACTCCCGGGAGCAGGAGGAGAGTGGACAAAACCCAATGAGATTTCATTTTTTCAGCTCTGCGCTGATTCCGATCCCCCTGCTCTGCTCATGCCACAGTAATTTCATCAGCTGTAATAAAGATGCTCGTCTGATTTATAGGAGAGTAACCGGGGACAGAATCAGATCTTCCAGGCGAGCTAATCAGAGTCAATCTAAAGCTTCAGAGCGAAAATCACGAGGGAAATGGAGATTAAAGACGCTGGCAATTAACTCAGACCTCCTCAGCGCTCCCAGGGAGGCGGCAGGTTTACATTGGCTCTTCTGGGGTCACTTCAGAGGTCGCACAGAAACGATTTCTTTCCTCGTGCCGAGAAGTTTTCATCACAAACCCCCCCTTTCTCCGAGCTCTGCCAAAATCTTTGCGAGTTCTTGGCCGCGGCCGGCTCCAGAGCAGGATATTTTTTGCTTCAGTGTCACAGGACAAAGAGGAAAAAAAAGAATCATCCGGGGGGGAAAAAACCCCGCTCGAACTCCAAGTTCAATTAGTCAAGGGCTGAATTCCTGGCTCTTAGAAAGCACCGAGGGCTGGTGCCAGAGCTGCAGCTCCAAACCCACCTCGAGGTGCCACCAATCAGTCGAGGGAAGTTGGGAAAATCGCCGTGCTCAGGGAGGCTGGGGAGATCAGAACCAAATGCAGGGCACACAAAACTCCAGCCCGGAGCTGTCTCACGGCAAGATTTCCCTCCTCTGATTACTGGAACCGACTTCATTTGGAGTGACAGCCTCCCTGAGCACGGACCCCAAACCAGCAGCTCTCCCCTATTAAAATCCCGATCAAACACAGCTCTGGCGACCAGAAATTCCTTCTGATTCCAGGCTTGCAGCTGCTGGCTGAGCTCAGTGCCTGGCTGAGGCAGGGGATGCTCTGGAAATCCAGAGAAACCCACGTTTGAAGTCTTCATCTTGACTGACAGCTCATAATTTGCACTCGGCCACTTTTTCTTCGGCCTAAATCGAGTCCTTTTGGGGGGGGAAAAAAATGGGAATTCTCTGCATCCAAATCAATTCTCCTGAACCCAACAGCAACTCTGAGGAGGGGGAAAAAAAAATGGGAATTCTCTGCATCCAAATCAATTCTCCTGAACCCAACAGCAACTCTGAGGAGGGGGAAAAAAAAATGGGAATTCTCTGCATCCAAATCAATTCTCCTGAACCCAACAGCAACTCTGAGGGGGGCCGTGAGCCTTCGGGGTCATTTCCTTGTTATCTCCTCATTCCCCTGGCCCTGCTGCGAGGCTTCTTGATATTTTATTTTCATCAAACTTATCGTGATGAGGTCCAGCGCTATAAATTGTGAGGGCTATTAATTACCCCGATGGGCCGAGGAAGTTTCAGAAGGCCTCCAGCCTCCGTTTCTGAAAGCCTCTCATCTCTGGATTCCGCCCTCTCGGGCAGCATCGATTTGGCTCCCAAGCGCTGCCCAGCGAATATTCCAGGGAGCATTCCACAGGCAGAGCGAGCTTGGCAGATAATCAAATCCCTATTTTTGAAGCCAACGTCACCATTTTAATTATTTCCTCCCGAAACATCTCGTTAAGGAACCTCTGTGGCCAGAAAAACAGGTTCATTACACTGAGTAACATCCTTCCAACAGATGCTTCTCCCTTTCACTTCGAGGCCTTGCTCGGTTCGTAATTCCTTTATAAACTGAGATTTGCAAAGGAGGGATCTGCTCTGGAAAGTGGCCCTAAATGATGGGAAAAAAAGGAAATCGTGCTTCTTTCCGTGTGCTGGGCTCCTGACCTGTCAAATTCGGTCCCAGAAATGCGATCCCTGGGCAGTGCTGGCGGTTCTTGGTGGGTTTTGGGAAGCAAAGCGGGCAATGAAGTGTGGGATGAAGTCAGACACGTCACCGAGGGTGGTGTTTGCTCCTCCAAACCTCATGGAATTGTAGCTCCGGGATCAAAAATCCCACTTTTGCTCCAAAGGAAGGTGAGTTGTTGGTGCTTCACGCTAAATAACGCAAAGCCCTCACCCGACAGCAAAAACCTCCCCCGATTTCACTCAGCTGCTGCTCCAACAAATCCCATCCCAGTCCATATTCCTGAGGTTTGATTTCCTGGGATAATGATCCCGCGTCCCCGTGGTTTGTGCGAAGGATCCTTGGCACAGGGAAGGGGTTAAACCATTCAGCTGCAGCACCGAGAGCTCCAGAAATCCCAGGTTTGTGGCAGGGCCAAGCTGGGAGATAAAGGATTTGCCGTGAGGGAAAGGGAAGCAGAGCCAGGCTCAGAGCTCTGCTTGCAGCTGAGGGAATTTTACCACTCATCCCAAATCGTATCAGGGACGATCGGAATGAGCAGGTTGGGAAATGGGGATGGAGGAGCTGCACCTTTGGCCCAGGAGAAGGATCACAGAGCAGATTTGGGGCGATCGAACCAAATTAAGATTTCCCTGTAGGAATTATGGATTTCTGGAATATCCTGAGCTGGGAGGGACCCACAAGGACTGGAGTTCAACCCAGACATCCCAACAATCCCACCCTGGGCATCCCTGAGAGTGTTTTCCCAACGCTCCTGGAGCTCTGGCAGCCCCGGGGCCGTGCCCATTCCCTGGGGAGCTGTTCCAGTGCCCCAGCACCCTCCAGGGGAAGAACCTTTCCCTAAAATCCAACTTGGCCCTCCCTGGCACAGCTCCAGCCGTTCCCTTGGATCGATTGTTGATGTTCCTCAAAACCAGCAGCTTTTTGATCTCCTGGCTGGACTCCAGTTCAGGCCAGGCCCTGCTGCAGGACCCCTCTTCCTACTCCAAACACAAGAACCCATGGCTGAGGTTGGATGAACCTCTCCCCAAACTCCAGATGTTTGGAAGTCCAAACCTCATTGACGGGAGGTTTTAATTCCATCCAACACTCCCCCCTATAGGTTATGGGGCCACTCCTGGGGTCAGGGTGGCCTCTCTGCCCTGTCCTACACGAGACAATTCCTCCCGACCTTCAAAACGAAGCTCTTCCAAAGGCAACGAATCCCTGTTGGAAGCAGGCTCGGAGCTGCTTTAGAAGGGCTGGATATTTTTAGATGGGGTATTCAGCCTGAGAGCTCTTCAAATGCTGCAAGTGCTGTTTGTTTGGCTGACCAAATTAAAAAAAGCAACACCAACAGAGCTCCAACCCCGTCATTTCCAGGGAAATATTTTCGGTGATCCAAAACAGATTCGAGTTGAGTGACAAAGCAGCATCTCCAAGCAGTGGGAATGAAAAGCTCTAAACTCTTTTCTTGCCAAATTCAGCACAGAGAAGCGTTGTTGACACAGATCTCCAATTTAAAGGCTGAACCATTGGAGGAAAAAACAGTTCCTTTTGGTCTCCAATCCCAAATTTCTCTGCTCAACGAACGCTGAAAACACGGGCACCCGGTGTGACAGCTCCCAAAAACACCGCCCCAAAATGACTTTGGGGACAAAAACCTGCAGCTGGAAACCTCAGAGCTTTTCCTTCTGTTCCAGCTTTTTGGCTCTTTCCCAAAATCTGCAGGACTGCTGGAAGTGGGAGAGCAGAGGGTGCAGCAGAAGGCAAGCGAGGGGTTCCCGGCACCTTTGTAGGGTGCTTGAGCCAATGGGAAAACCATTCCAGAGCTGGAATTCTGTAAGGAGCTTGAGGTTCCAGAAACAGAGCAAAAGGAAAAGAGGCCCCCCAAAATGTCCCCATTAATGTCACCTGAGGGACAGCCCAGCCAGGAGGGAGCGGCCCAAGCAGGATCCAATGGATTCCCACAGAGCAGCTGTGGCTGCCCCTGGATCCCTGGAAGTGTCCAAGGCCAGGTTTGGAGCACCCTGGGACAGTGGAAGGTGTCCCTGCCCATGGCAGAGGTGGGACTGGATGAGCTTTAAAGGTCCCTTCCAACCCCAACCATTCCATGGTTCTCGGAATGACTCTGCCCATTCTGTCCTACCAGCAGGTCCCAAATCAGAAATCTGGGATATTTGTCTCCTCAAAAAAAGATCTTTTCCTGCCTCACTGACAGCTCGGGGACCCCAAGCTCATCACTGTGTTTGGCCCGAGCAGGAGAGTTGGTGGAGAGCCTACCACCATTTTTCCTTTAACTCCAGCAGAAGATACGGTTCCCACTGGAATTTCAGCTGAAAAATTCCCAGGCGAGGAAGGAATCCTCAGGGAGGGATTTCAGTCCTGAGGAACAGCAGCTGGAGGCACCTCAGGAGAGGGAAAGGACACAAACGAGCTCTTCCCAGCCAGGACATCTCCCCAGGCTCTGTCCCTGCTCCTGGGACGTGGAATCAACCACACGGACACAAACCGAGCTCCTCCCCAGCACATCCCAACATGGAGAAATCCCGGCCTTCCTTGGGAGCTCCCATGGGCTCCCATGGGATTTTCTGACAAGCTGGAGCACAGAGGGGACAAATTCCCATCCAAACCAAAAGGGTTCTGTGCAGGTGGCCCTCGGCAGGCGGCTGGCACCGCCCTGTCACTCCTGCTCCTGCCACCACCTCCGGAGCCACGGAAGGACACAGGAAGGAAGAAGAGGGAAGCAGCAATCCCCTGACTTTCCCACCCCCAAGGTGTTCCTCTCCCATGGCAACCTCACAGCCTGGGTGAATCCAGGCGCAAAGGGAGCTTCTCCACCTGGAAGTCACGGAGGGAACGTCCTGAAATCCTGCTGCTCCCAGGTCCCTTTGTGCCACTCCGTTCCCAGACATCTTTCTCCGGATGATTCAGCTTTTCCTTTCCCAGGAGCTCTTATCCAGCTGGGCTGTCTGCAGCTCTCCTGAACACAACCTGGCTTTTCCCGCTGCCTGACAGCAGCAAATTCCTCGGAGGATTCCCAGTGATGGGCCCGGGATGTGTTCCTTGGAGGACTCTAACTCGTTCCCTGGGATGTCTCCCTAAGGAAACCTCGGAGGAGCAAGAGGGGCTCAGAACAACAAACCCAGAATGTGAGCCATGACCCAGAGCTGCATCCAAGGACAGATTCCAAGAGGGTCTCTCATGAAGGAAGCCCTTAGGAAAACGCAGCTGCCCCTGGAATCCACGGGAAGAGGAGGCCATAGGAAAGGTGCTCTGAAGAGCCAGACAAATCTCCCTTGGATTGGATGGACACTTCCTGAATTACAGGGACATTTCCTGAAACGTCCATGGAAATCTTCCTGACAGATTTGCTCTCAAAGTTCAGCCCTACCAAGCATTTCCCGGAAGGACGACGGAAGAATGACGCGTTCCTCTTGGATCTGGGATGGTTTTTTTCCTTCAACTTTTGCTGGGGGCATCACCCCCGGAATAAAGCGTGAGTACAGGTCTCGCTTTCCTACAAACCCCACATGAAACCCTCCAACTGATGCTCCCCTTCTCTCCAAATTCCCCTCCCGGCTTCCCAATCCCTTTCATTTTCTCCGGATTTCCGCGCGCGGGCCTGGCCACCCCGAGGCCGCCCGTCGGGGAGGTGGAGAGGTTTCGGTTGCTCCGCCGGGACTGTCGGTAATTCCAATTAAATTGGACTTTGCCGAGGTGGGTAATTCGTCATCTGCCGCGCGACAACAATACCTGTAATTACTGCCGCGATTGCTGGGGCTGCGGTTCGTGTGCAATAAAGGGATCTTCATATCATGCCAAACCTCACAGTTAATTTAGGCTCCATCTCCTTTCATTTAGGCTGTAATAAGCTAATTAGTTCACCTAATTTGCCACTGAACGTGCCTTTGTAACGCATACAGACACGAATTAGCCTCTCGCACAACAAACGAAGGGAAGCAAAACATGAATCATTGGCAGGATTACATAAGGAATTATCATCCTTTCCCACGCCCGGGGATGCAGCAATTCCCTCCGTTATTTTTAGATTTTTTTTTAATTTTATTTGCACCAGGTTCTCCTGTCTCCGACTTCTCTTCTCCTCGGAAAGTCAAGAACACATTTCCCTGTCTTCCTGCTGTCACCCGTCCCGGCTCTGGGAAGTTCAGGATCACTCCCATGGAAAGGAATGGGAGACAAATCCCGGTTCTGGTAGCTGGAAGAGCTCGCCCATCCTTGGGGTGCCGTTTGCTGGGTGTTCTGGAGTAGAAATCTTCGGACTTTTCTGCTTTTGGGTTGGTTTATCCGTGGTGTGAACGGCATCAAACTGCACCCTTGGGAATTTCATTCTGGATCTCGCCTGTGGGGCTCATTCCATCACCCTTCCCTAGGACAGCTCCTAAACCACACCGAATCATGGGATCATGGAATGGTTTGGGTTGGAAGGGACCTCAAAGCCCATCCAGTTCCATGGGAACACCTTCCACCATCCTGGGTTGCTCCAAGCCCTGTCCAACCTGGCCTTGGACACTTCCAGGGCCTCCTCACCCTCACATTCCATCCCATTATCCCATCCATCCCTGCCCTCTGGCCGTGGGAAGCCGTTCCCCCTTGTCCTGGCACTCCAGACCCTTTCAAACAGCCTCTCCCCTGTTTCCTGTCCGCTCCTGGAACGTCACCCCGGAGCCCCCTCTTTCCCAGGTTGAACGAACCACGATTCCCGGCTCGTTTGGGATAAATCCTGAGGGAAGCTCTGTCCAGCAGCCTCCCGAGCCTGCCACGGTGCCCGCTGGAACCCTGCCAGCCCTCAGGGCTCGCTCCACATCAGAACTCCCGCAAAGTGCCACGGATTCATTATCCCGCAGGATAATGGCTCGGGACAATCGGCCCCATCTCATCGCAGTAATTCAATACGGATCCCCAGGGAAGCTCCCGAGTTCCTAAATCCATCAGCTGGACTTTCTGCACCACTTACTCGGAGCCCTCATCCAACTGCTGACCCGGTGCTATCCAGCTCCAGCAATTAAATGGAATGAGAGCACAATTCCATGGATTTATTTGCTAAATGGTCTCTGCTTCCAGCAATTGTTTGGATTTAGCACCTCCCCTCCCACGCTGATGATTTCCTTTTCCCACATCCAGGTTGAGGCAGCACCTTGCTCCCAACAGCTGCCTCTTTACCTGGAATTAAATCATTCCCAGCTCCTAAAAATGAGCCCTGACTTCCAAAAGGAATAAAGACAGGAGAAGAGTTTTTGGCTGGAAATCCTCTGGAGCCTTTGGATGGCCTAAGCAGCACTAAAACCAATCATCGACCTCCTGGCAGCTGCCAAAATGATCTAAGGACACGAGATCCAACTTTTCCAGACATTGTTCTGCTCCGAGGAATCAGCTGAAACCTCTCCTGGGACTGGGCCCAGTTTTATTTCCTGAAATAAATCGGAGCTTTTAAGGATGAGGAAATCAAACGCCAAGGTGGAACAAAAATTTGCAGCCCAGACAAAGGCTCGGGAAGGGAAAAGGGAAAAGGCAGCGGGGCCCCTCTGGAGAAGCTCCTGCTCCTCCTCAATGCCCTTTCCCTGCCCTGCGGTGGGAGCCAGATGAGATCTCCTGGGAACACCCCTGAGATCCATCAAAGAGCCGCGCAAGAGCAGGAGGAGGAGAATTCCCCCTTCCCTTTTATCCAGCACTCAGGACCAGCCAGCAGCTCCTCTCTTCCTCACTGATTCCAAGGAATCTTCCCGGTGGGATCTGCCTGAACCCTCTGGATTTGGTTGTGAGCCTCTGGCACCAGCACCACCCAGGGCAGCTCCCGTGGATGCTCAGGGCAAACATTCCCCACTCTACAGCTCCTGGGTTACAAAGTTCACGGGATAATACAGAACTGGGAGGAGATTCACAAATGAAACGCGGAGCTCTGGATGAGTAATTAGCCATCGTTAACGAAGCTAAACGGAGAATCCTCCTCGAGGAACAGATGTCACCTGCACTTCGGGGGGCTGAATCAACCAGGGCATCCAGCCAGAGCCTAAGGAATGCTTCAAAACCAGGGAATGCCCATTGAAAATGGAAAAAGAACCCAGGGATCATTCCGGCTGGGGCAGCTCTGGGAAGCCACAGCCTCGGGACTGTGTGGAGGAGCTCTCCAATGTTCCAGAGCTACAAATGCTTGGGAGATCCTTCAGTTGCTGGAGTGTTTTGTCACCTGTAAAATCTCCCCCAGTCTCAGTGAGAAGTACTTTGGTGTTTTCTGAAGAGACTGAAATTCCCCGTGGACAGAATTTCCTCACAGGAATTCTGACCAGAAAGGATTTTTCTCCCCTTTCCAGAGTTCCACACTCACCGGGATCACCCCGTGATTTAAAACCGAGCCTAAGCCATGCCAGGTTCCTACATTTAAGTCTCGCTTAAAAACCTCAGCACCACGTTCCGTTTCCTGCTGCCACGACAAAAATCTCTGCTCCCCAAAATCCCTGGGATTTCTCCCGTTGGCAGAGGTGGAACTTGCCATGAGTTCTCCTGTCTCAGGAATTACTCTCCCCCCTTTCTAAACGGCACTAACCAGAAAGTTTCTCCTCTCCAAACGCCCTCTTGCGCCGTTTATTTCCCGATTCATTGATTCCCCATGTCTTTATTTACAGTTTCGCTCAGGGCTGAGCAAATTCCTTCCTCCTCTGCCAAGTTCACCAAAACCTTCCCGAGCGAAAAGAATGCCAAACCCACCAAAAAACCCCCAAAAATGGGGAAAAAACCCCCCATTTTTGGGAGAATCCTACCTGGAAAATAGCAATCCAAGCATATCCAATATTATCAAAATTGATGGCCCCGTTGTGGGGGTTCACGTCCCCGGCCATGCACACGTTGTAGTACTGGTTCCAGTTGATGCAGGAATTCCTGCTGGGCTCGGGGCTGGCCAGGCTGGGGCTGTAGGAATCCATGCTCAGGGTGCACTCCACCTTGGACTCCTTCCTGCTGGGAATGTTGGAGCACCTCTGCATGCCGTTCTCCCGGTGCGAGGAGCAGATGAAGGGGTTTTCCTCCGCCTCGTCCGGCCGGTAGTAGGGGTGCAGGAAGGTCAGGTTGTACGTCCTGGAGCGGGGGAAAGAAAGAAAAGGATGAGGAGAAAATGGTTCATGCCCTATTTTAGCAGCAGGAAAAGGTGCTGGTTGCTGTCTCTTTGCCCTTCAGGAAGTCCCAAAAATTCCAGCCCCTAAAATCAAATCCTTCCATACCCTGTAAGGCCCCAACGATCTCCCAGTGAAGATCAGCCTGAGTTTCCCCAAGCAAACAAAGCAGTGAAAAGCACGAAATGAGAGGGGATAGAGAGAAAATCCCAGCGGATCGGGCTCTTCCCAAAAATCCGAGGAAGCTTTTGGGTTCTCTGGAAGGATTTGAAGAGAACTCTTCCGATCCAGAGCAGCTTCCCAATAAATTTTCCCCAGGGGACGTCTCTGCTGAGGGGGCTGAGCTCTCACGAGGAGAGACCCAACCAGAGGCCAACTCCCATTCCCTCTGTACTTCCATAAAAACAAGGAAGAGCCCGCACTGATGGGAACCGCGCGCTTCCCGCGGATCCGGTTGGATTGGCTTGGATGGAATCGATGGCTCTGCCACAGCCTGGATCAGGAAATGCCGGAATTGCAGCACGGCAGGAGCTGCTTTTGCCCGAGTCGTGTCCCAGATCTGGCACTTTCTGGGCCGTGAGCTCAGCGTCGCTGAGCGCCTGCGGCACTCGGGGCTCCGGCTGAGAAGCTGCATTGCTCCAGAGCCAACTTTATCCACTGTTTCCTGAGCTCCAGGGATCTCAGCTGCTCCATAATCACCCGGAGATAAGGGAGAGGCAACGCACACGTTATCAGAGATGTGGGCAGAAGATAACCGGGTAATTCTTCCAGCCAGGACAGCTCTATTTTTATCTCGCCCTGAACGTCCCTATCCAGTGAAGAGATTTGGCTTTACACAAGCGTTATTCCATACAATTGCTTGGAATTGCTGCCCAAAACCCTCGAGCCAAGCAGGAGTTTAAGGAGAGAACAATTGCTGCAGAGCAGAGCCGGGGGGAAATCAGCCCTCCACAACTTCCCTGGGGAATTTGGTTCTCTTCCATCGTTTCCAATTCCCTGAGATGGCTGTGGAGGGTTCATCAGCTCCAGGAATGGGAGAGGAAAGAGGAGCACATCCCGGGAATCGGGGCATTGTTGGCCGGGAATTATTTGCGTTCAGCAGCTCCTCCCCTTGCCTTGCACATCCTCCGCCTCCAGGCAAAACTGTAACATCATCACCTGCCCTGCTCCTGGGCCTCGCAGCCAAGAAAAACCTGGAAGATGTTTTTCCTCCCAGGCTGCCTGCAAGCCTTTTCCTTGCCCTCCCACCAGCTGGCTTCCCTGGGAGGAAATTTCCATATAAAACAGGCTGGAGAACGGGCCAAGAGCTGCAGCGGCAACATCAGACACCGACCAGCAGTGACACACAGAGGGGGGGACTGCAGAGGATCGAGACACGCCGAGGTGTGGGAAAACTTGGGAAGAGCTGGAGAATTTGGGAAAAGGAACAAGGAGCAGCGAGGAGACACCTGAGAAGTGACTTGAACTCCCAAAAGGCAAAGCTACAGGATCAACCCCCATCCCGCTGGAATGGTCTTGCTTGAGGAGCCACGCACAGGCTCCGTGCATCCCAGGAATCGCCGTTTGGGAAGTTTTGGGATGAAGAACGGCTGCCCGAGGACGCAGAGTCCCGGGCTGGGGGCTCAGGAGCTGCACAGAGAAGATCTGGGCACAAACCATCTGGAGAAGCAGAAGAACGGTGCGGTTTGGAGGCCGTGGGAGGAAAATCCAAGCGGGAAAACAAAGCCCGGCTCAGCTGGGAGGGGCGGGTGAAGCTGGGTCGGTTCTGCTGCCGCCTGAACGGGTTTTATCCTCCCTTCCCTCTGCTTTCCTCATTTTTGCAGCTGTCCCCAAATAATTTCCCAACTAAAACTTGTCCCTGTGACAGAATCGGTCACTCGAGGAGCAGCTTCTGCTCAACTTCTCCCTCTTCCCTGGCTTCCGGGAGCTCTGGGAAGGAGCCGCTCCTGCGGGATGCTCCAGCACCACCCAGGGAGAGGGGAAGGGACCCGAACTGGCAGCAAATTTCGGGCCTTTTCTTCAAACTTTTCCCCTGGCAAAACTGAAGAGGGGGAAGAAGGAAGGAGAGCAAGAACGAGAAATGAAAATGCTGCAGAATGAGGGAGTGCCCAACATCTCCCAAATAAATGGATGAGTTCTGCCAGGACCACCCACCTCCGAGTCTTCCTGACTTCCCTGTTCCTTGCCAACAGGTGGAGTCGAATCGCTCATTAATACTAATGAACCCGCTAATTAGGAGAGCTCTGGGGGAAAAGACAGGAGAAGCCAAGCCCCAGGATGGATCTGTTATCCCATGAGAGAGGATTAACACCCCTTTCCCAGCCTTTCCCCCTGCAGGGCCTCTGGATTTCCCTTTCTCTGTCCCTGGGACAACAGAGGGGACAGGAAAATCCATTTATCTCCCACTCCTAATGGATCATCCTCTGCTCCGTCCTCCCCCAGGGGCAGCTTTCCCACCTCACCCATTCCACGCACACATCCCGGCCACCGGAGCGCCGCTGAGTGCAACCCCGCCCCAGCTTGGGGCAGCAGAGGAGGAAAGGGAGAAGGTGGTGGGAACTCAGCACTCGGCAGGATGAATTCCCTGTTTTCCGAGGGAATCCTGCTGAGCAATGCCAGGAGGAGCAATTTAACACCTTCCCGACAAATTCCAAACTGCCGGAGCCTCCTCCCGGCTCGCACCAGCCACGGAGCCGCCGAAGGCAGAACAAGCCCGAGCAGCTCCCGAGTTAATCAAGACTGAAAAGTCACATCAGAGGTGTCCTGAGGCACTGGAGGAACACAAAGCAGCTCCCAGCTCCCTCCCCCTGCCCTGCTTCCAAGCCTCTGAGTTCCTTGAAAGGCTCCCAGACTGGAAAATGCTGCTCTGCATCCCAAGGCACGTGGAGCAGCCTCGGGAGAAGAGCCCAGACAGGCTGGGGCTGACCCAATTCCTTCCTTCCCACCAGGAGCAGCTCAGGAGGGTGGGAGACAAATATCCCAGAGATGTCAGCCGGGAGCTGCTGGCTCCGCTTGTCCTTCCCACCCGGGCACACAGAGCTTTCCTCCTTCCCACCAAAAATTCTCGGGAATTCCTCCTCCAGCTCCCGCCGCCATTGGAGTAGCGGGATCATCCCGGCACTGCCAGGGAAGCACAGTTCATCCCAGGGAGCAATCCCAGCTTTTTGGGTGGGTTGGGATCGATTCTCCTGTGTCCCAACGAGCAGAGACCCACTTCCAACCTGCTCCTGCAACAACCCAGCAACTTCTTCAAAATCCCGACTAAAAATCCTTAAATAACCCCATTCCGGCCCTGGAACAGCGCAGCTGCCAAAGGCAGGGAGAGAAAAGCAGCTATTCCCAAGGCACCTCCAAAAAAACCCCCAACTTTCCGTCACAATGAGGGGAACTCAAAAACAGTTGCTTTACTCGGAGCCGCCGACATTCGAGGGGGGATTGAAAAGAAAAGGTTTCCATGGGAAATAAGAATGACGGCAGAAATCCGAGGCGCTCCTTCCACCTGATGCCTCTGGAAAAGCTGCAGGCCCTGGAAGCTGCAGGGCAGGACTCGGCAGGGCAAAGCTGGATTTGAGGAGCAGCTGTTTGTGATTCACTTACGCCACCTTTGATCAGAAAATTTGGGGTTAGGGCCCTTCCTCGCCTTGCTGGCCCCTGGATTTTGTCCAGATCCGGTTTTGGTTTCAGCTGGGAGGGTTTGGCAGCAGCGCCAAGGGGAGACCCTCCAATAATTGGGGTTTTCCCTCTCTGCGGGGCCTTAAAGGAAATCAGAGCCAGGACCTCGCGCTCGGCCCCGGCCTGGCTGTCCATCCATGCTCCATCCCCTCCTGCAGGGCTGGGAATCCTCTGTGCCCAGAGAAATTGTGGATTTCCCATCCCTGGAAGTGTTCAAGGCCAGGTTGGAGCAGCCTGGGGCAGGGGAAGGTGTCCCTGCCCACGGCAGGGGTGGAACTGGGTGAGATTTAAGGTCTCTTCCAACCCGCCCCATTCCAGGATTCCATGATCTGCCCAACAGCAGGAAGATGGAATCCTGAAATGCTTTCCAGGTCATTCCATGCCCTTTTTCCCCTTTTCAATTTGCTGCTGGCGTGTTAACGACCACTGCAGGGGTGAACCATGTCCCGATGCCTGCATCGAGAGAACGAGTCAGAAATGATAAAAAAACCTGGGAATAGTTCCATCCGCATTCCCTAAAACTTCCACCCCGAGCTCCAATAAACCTGGGATAGCTGGAAATGCAGGGACCGGGTCGCTGCTGGATTTCTCAGGTCTAAAATTAATGCCGACAAAGAGCCTGACCCAGCAGCACCACTCGGGGCGAAGGCACCAGAGAACCCCACACTTCTTCCACTGGCACTGCGCTGGAAGCTGGGATATTCCTGCCCCTTTCCCCAAATCCCTCTGGAATGCTGCAACTTCAACCAGGAGAAGCCACAGGACTCGGCCAGAACCACCCAAATTCACCATTCCCAGCTACTGTGGGAGGGGGAAGACTGGGATCCATCCCAGAGGGAAGGAGAAGATCCCAGACAAACCCCTCGAAAAATGGCTCATCCCAAAACCTTCCCGTGCCTTCCCTGCCGAGGAGCAAGGCCCCGGAAGGAAATCCCGCGAGGCCTTTGCTGCTGCTAATGGCCATTACACAACTGCTGCTTAATGCCCGTGCTCGGCAAACGCTTCCCCCGCGCTTCATCCGAAAAGCTCCGCTCGGCGGAAAATCGCCGAGCGTTTGAAAACCCGACTCCAAAGAGCCCGAGAGGGGCTCGCTGCCGTTAATTACGGCAACGGGATCGCCCGAGCGGGGCGTGGGATGCCACGATTCCGGCTTGGGAATGGCAGCTCGGGGGGTCACTCGGAGCGTGGAGGGTTTGGGTGAGAGGTAAATTCCTGCCGAGGTGGCGGGAGAGGGTTTGGAGCATCGGGATCACACCCATGGTGGAGTCATCAATTTTCTGCTCCGCCGGGATGAATAAATGCCACCGGAGCTGGTGCAGAGGACAGGGAAAGGCTCAGGGAGCCGGAAGGCCCAGGAGTGAGCAGTGAGAGGCAGGAGCGGGACCTGAGGGATGAGCCGTGCCTGTCTCACAGACAATCCGAGCACAGACAGCCGATGATTACCCAGGGATGGAATTACAGGCTCCATCTCCTCTCCCGGAGTTAGAGCTGCCCTAAGAGCCGGGCTGGGGCATTTCCTCACCTCTGAGCTGCTGACAGCTCTGACAGGAGCCTTTGGGAAGGATTTTCCCAGGGAAATCTCCCTTTTCCATGCTGGCTGCGCTCAGTTTCCATCCCGGTGCTGTGCTGGGGGTGCTCGGGTGTGTCCTTACCCTGGGAAGGGGCAGGGGCACAACGGCCCCAGCTCCAGGGATGCCCCAAAGCCTGGGATGAGCCGGGAGCCATCCCAGCTCCAGCAGCACCTCCAGGATCCCACTCTGAAGCCAGCAGGAAGAGCCCAGGGCCGGCAGCAGGCTCCAAAGGATCAACCAGCTCCAGGACTCATCCAGGGAGCTCAGGCAGGAGCCAAAGGCACCAGGAACAGAGACAGGAACCAGAATCCCTACTAAAGATCCTTAAATAGGAGACTAAGAGCCTGGGCTGGGCTTAAATCAGCTGCTGGGCTGGGGAGTGCCAGGTGAGGCTCAGCAGGGCGGTGAGGGTTTATTAGCAGAGGGGCTGCTCCACGCAACTGCCCGGCCTGGAGGAACCCAAATGCAAATTGGCCTCATTAAGGTTGGCCTTGATGATCCTGGAGGTGTTTCCCAGCCCTAAGGATCCCGTGGTTCCAGGTGCTGCCCGTTCCCGCTGCTCGCCCACACCGGGAGCTGCATCCAAAATGATTTGAACGCTTTTCACATCTGGCTTCTTATCTTCAACCCCCCCCCTTGACAAGGATTTATCTCTGGGTTTCAGCAGCAGCTCCTGCCGGTGTGCTCGGTGACCTGAACCGTTTGGAGAGCTGGGAATTGGTTCTAAATCCTCCAATTCCCAGAGTCAGGCGTCTCAGGCAGAGCCCATCCGACCCACTCCCACCCTCATCCTTCAGGTGCAGCAGGAAAATGCGGAAGAGCCACTCAAACCCTCAGGAAATTGCTGACAAATGGGGTTTTTTTCACACAAAAAGTGCCCAGCTGGACCCAGAGCCCTGCTGAGGGCTGGGATTTTTCCAGCGAGGGACAGAAAGGGGGAAAAAAAGGTGGAGAATTTTCCATTTTGCTGTACTCACATGGCAAAATTCCTGTCTAGGAAGCACCTGTTCCTCAGCAGCCCCGCCCAGAGCTGGACCCCAACAATCCCGAAGATGAAGAAGACGAAGAAGCACAGGAGGAGGACGTTGCCTAACATAGGCAGAGTGTCCAGCAGCAGGGTCACCAGGATCCTCATACCTGTGGGAGAAGGGAAAACTGGCTTAGGTTGGGAGAACCCACCATTCCCGGCTTGGATGCGCAGGAAGTTTGGGATGTTGATGTTTTCCCCCAAACCCCGAGGCCGAAAAGGGAGGGGAAGATGCCAAAGGCTCGGCAGGAAACAGGAACGAGCAGCAATCTCCAGAGGGTGGATCCAAGAGTGGGATTTCCAGGTGTTTTCCGCAGCACTCAAGGACACGTGGATGGCAAGACGATTTTTCCTGGAGAAAAGCTCCCGGGAATCATCAGGCTCCAGAGGAATTGTTAAAACATGGATTTGTAAACATAACAAACTCCTCTCGTGGGTCACCGAAATTGCTCCCCTAAAACCCACGGGGCCTGGGGTGGGATGGGAGCTGGGCCTCCACCACACAGAATTCCTTTTCCACGGAGAACTCCTCTCCTTGCTGGATACGGGGAAATTCGGGAAAGCAGGGAAATTGTGACTTTGAGGATGGAAAGCAGGGAAATTGTGACTTTGAGGATGTCAATGCTTCTCCCTCCAAGGAAAGCTCTCCTCCCTTTCCCTCCTCATGCTGTGGGAGACCTTCCCACCAATCCACACCTCTCCACGAACCCTGGGCTCGCCCAGCCTCTGGTGCCAGGGAAATGCCGATTTCCACGCCAAATATTCCATCTCGAATCTCCCAACTCGAGGAACGAGAGCCTTGCAGAGCCTCAGCTAAGCCTGGCATTCCCAGCACCTTCCCAGCATCGCTGCTGGGAGAGACTGGGAAAGGAGGCAGGGATGGGGATGGGAGTGGGGCTGGGGGCTGCCCCTCTCACACCTCAGGGCACCTCCGAAGTCGAGGATAAAACAGGAATAACACGGGAATAATGCCTTGGAGCTCAGCAGAGGTTAAATGAACCTCTGGGACAGGACAAACCATTATTCCAACAGCCGATAATGAATGAGCTGAGGGAAAAGACAAAGGCAAATCCTGGATTATAGGAGGGAATAAAGCCAAATCCAAGCCTTGGGATCCACAGGGAGCGGGGCTCAAGTTCATGGCACGGTGGGAATTGTGGCTGCTGGCAGGGAGACCCCGCTGGCTTTGGAGGGATTTATCTCACTGGAATCCTTCCCTGCCTGCCGGTGTGGAGCCTTCTCTCCCGGAATATTCCCGCTGGATCCAGGCACTCATTGTTCCCTCAGCAGATTCCATCGGCTTCTCCCAAGCTGTGCCTGACGCCTCTCCCGTAATTCCAGGGTGCCGAGCCTGGAATCTGCAGCCCTCAGGGATGGGCGCTGGGAGCACCAGGGTCTCCAGGAGAGTGGTGTCCGTCCATCCCAGCATTCCCACCCGTCCATCCCAGCATTCCCAGGCACTGCTGGCAGGAGCCGGGATCCCCTCGCGCCGCTCCTCGTGCGGATTTGCCAGCGGAAATCCCAGGGAGCCAAATCCCAGGGAGCCAAGCGGGGCCGGAGCTGCCACCACCCTGTCAGCGCGGCACGAGGGGATCCGCCAGCCCGGCCAAGAATTCCCGGCTAATTCATAATTAGGGATGAGTAAGGACCTCTGCATCCAGAGCCTTCCGAGGTCTCCGTGCCCAGCTGAGCCTTGGCTCCGGCGCAATTCCCGCTGCTGGCACTGGATCCTCTCCGGAGGAGAGGCAGCCTGTGCCAGCCACCCCCATCCCTGTCCCCGCGCTGTCCCGGTGCCACCCTGAGGGAAGGGATGGGGCAAATCCCGTCCTCCGGAGCCGCAGGGCTGGAGGCAAAGGGGGTTTGAATTCCTGGTGTTTATTCCCAATGTGTCCTGTCACAAAACCACGGAGCACCCCGAGCGGGAAGGGACACACCGGGATCATCAAATCCAACTCCTGGCCCTGCCCAGGAGCCATCCCACGTTTTCCTTGCAAATCCATCTTTGGCAAAGCAAAACTCGCTCAAAAAAAGCAAATCCATCCTTGCAAATCCATCTTTGGCAAAGCAAAACTCACTCAATCCCCACTGGAAAGACGATGCTGGGATTTTCTCCCGGTTTTTTCTGCCCACTCTCAGGGATCTCCTCCCTGTTCTTTCCAAAAATGGGTAAAATTCCTCTCCCCGTGCCAGACAATTTTTTTTCTGCTCGGCTCCTTTTGGAATTTGGGGCTGTTCGGTGGCATCGTCCCGGAGATGGAATCCAGCTGCTCTCCAGCCACTCCATGGAATGCCGAGGGTGCCATGGGAAAAGCGCAGCGCTGAGGCCAACAGGAGGAGTGAGATTTTCATTCCCATTCCGTGGGGTGCCTGCTTTAAACCGCACGGCAGAAAAATGAAGATGAAAATGAAAATCATAGTAAATAAAAATAAAACCAAAATTTTTAAAGATAATAAAAAATAATAAAAATAATTTTAAAAAATAAATAATTA
>VZTA01016307.1:21706-46715 GCA_013398855.1 Mohoua ochrocephala | reverse complement strand
AGTGATCCATAGGACATTTGATCCCTAGAGTTGTGAACCATGCCATATGTAAGGGAAGGCAAAGAGCAGTGGCTTTAAGCTCTGCTACCTGATGTGCAGTATTTTTTTTGTTGATGGGGCTTTGTGAATGTGCCGTGTTTTCATCACTTCATAGTAGTTAAAACTTGTTACAAATTCATGATTCAAACATTACTCTTTGCAAAAGTGCCACGGCAGAAATTTATGTTGCTGCTTGCACAATGTTCTATCTTTATTTTCTTTGAAGAGGCTGTAAGGGGGCCTGTATGGATTGCAAAGCTGGCAATTTTATTAAATGAAACACTTTTTTTCCAGGTATTTATCTTTAAAAAGTGAAAAGCTAAATTCTTTTAGTCTTGTTTTTATTCTGGCTTCAGACTTTTCACACTCTTATTCCCACACTTTATCCACATTAAGTAAAGATAGTCTTAAATCAGCATATGTATCGTGAGCCCTTTGAAGAAAACTCACTGTTACCTGCCTACTCCCTGAGAAGCCTGCCAATTAGTCTTCTGTGCTTAATGACATCACTTCAATTTTGGGGGTAGATATTTTGAAGAGGAAGAACTTGAAAAACCCAAAAACATCAGTAAAGCCCAGTAACTGTTGTTCAACAAACTAATTCATGTCGTATGCACATTTGACATTCTGTAATGGGTTAGCTGCTGAGTTTCTCACTTTAGAGAGTTAAACAGATGGGATATTGCTATTTTAAGAGAGAAATGTTTGTGCTAGTGCCCAGTTGCATTCAAAAGAAAGGGAGTAGAAGAGTTCTTGTCCTGAAAATCTGACTAGTAATTGGAAAGTCTTGACCAAATAATTGAGAGGCTGATGCACACCGGAGCACATCTGCTCATAAGCCTTGGTGGAAAAGACAGCATTTTCCTTCCCTGTTGTGTCAGGAAATTAAAAAGATACTGGTACATTCATGGGTTAAGAGTCTCTGCTGGAATAAATCAAGGTGCTGTAACATTAGGCCTTTTCAGAGCCACTAAGAACTGGGACTTTTGCATTAGCAGTTTGTATACTGCACAGAGCCAAGGTAGAGCATCCTGTGGTGCTAAGCAAAAAATCCTGCTGTGAGTATGTATAGCAACATCTGTCATTGCCAAGCTCAAGATGAATGTTGTGATATGGCACTAGTAAACAATAGTTGGTAAAAGATACTGGGCCATAAAACATGGGTAAGAGTGTGCAACATGTGTTGTGTTATCTAAATGGTAACATGTTGCATGAGCAGTGTAATTGCCGTAAATATGCTGCTGAATGGGAATGTTTATAAGGTGATTTCCTCTGCGGGCATATTAATGCTTTCGTAATTTGCCTGGCTTGTTACATATTTCATGTGAGTGTTAGGTATCTGCTTTTGAAACTGAGCCTTCTATGACTTGACTGGACTCAGCAGATTTCCTATATTTGAAATTGATCAATTAAATTGTTTGGGGGAAGATAATTGATTCTGCTTGCTGCAGAGTGGCCTGTGGCTAAGTCATCCTTCCTTTTTATCTCATTTAAAGAATCCTATCATATTAGCGCAGAAATGTATGTGCTAATGGCTGACTCAAGGAAAAGAAACCGTGTATGGCTGTCCGTCCAAAATAAGTAACTCATATATGTCATAACATCATACATCATACAAAGTTAAAATTTGGATGCAGTGTTCTTTCCTATAAGGTAATTATTAAAACTGCCATTGCTGATACTGAATCTGCCATTTATGATCTCTTGCGTGATTCTTCATAAAGTATTTTTTTCATTTGTTTATTTTCTTTGTCACTGTTCTGTTAACCAAATGTCAAAAAATAAGTAACTGTTATCTAAAGCTATGGAAGCAAATTTCAGAGATGAGTCTACAGATGCATGTGGTGTGATTACAGAATAATATTGCTTTTAGTGACCAGCCATTCTTAGCTCCAACAATGTATGGAGCATTCAAACTTTTAATTGACTTATGTTACAGTGACAGACCAGCTGAAGCTCATGCTAGAGCAGACAATGGCAAGATTTTGTGCTTCATTTTTTGTACTCCTGCCTATGTTTTCTGTCCTTCAAAGGCACTTTGTCCCCTGCAGAGAGTGCAGCTCTGCAGATCCTTTCTTGTACCACTAGATTTGCAGAACCATGGGGCTTGTGCATCCCCAGACCAAGCCAACCTGTGATGTCCCTTGAGATTGCTACATTCAGCCTATCACTGGTGTTACTCAGCTCCTCTGCTAGGGTAGATGCTAATGCATCAGAGATTTTTGGTGGACCATGGATCACCCTAGGAAAAAGTTGCAGGTAGACTTGCAAAGCAATTATTTTGTCTTGAACAAGATTTATTTTGAACAGGTAGGAAAACAGAATAACAGACTGCTATGAGACAAAAGTCACCTCACTTGCATATTTGCAAGAGGGGATCCAGTAGGTGCACACAGTATGCATGATGTCTTCAAATTACTCTCAGTCACCATCTCAGGAAAGAATGAAGTAATAGAAACATGAAGCTTTCAGTTGTCTTGTTCAGTTTCCTTCTTGTTTACCTCATCTATTTTTCCATAACAAACTATTACTTCTGTATTACCTCTTATTCTTTACAGTGATCACAACTGCATAATGCAACTACACTCTCAGTTTAAAACAGCAGTTACTATCAGGTAGATTAAGACAAAAATGTAAGACTGACCATTAGGGGAAGCTTTGCTCTTCTTTGGCTACTGGGAATTTAGGTGACCTGGAAACTTTGGATGTAAGAAACCACATGAGCTATGTCTTTCCACCAGCAAAGATCAGAGAGCCAGCTCAGCTGTGAGCTGCTTGCGGTGAGACTCTCGTCTACAGATGCTCAGAAATATCCTTGGAGTTTGGGGCTCTGTAAAGTTTTTTTTCCATTAATGAGATTAATTCCCTATTGATACTTTTTAAAATAGCCACTAGTTTTTGCTTTAAATACCTGGGGTTTTTTATCCAAACACTTACAATTTCTTTCGCTGCCCATGTATACACTTCACAGCATTCTACTACAGGAGTTTCCCATATCCAAACTGTGTTGCATTCTCCTTCATTTATTCATTGTACTGCATTGAAATGAAGTTACTTCAGATTTTGCTGCAAAAGCCTCATCTGTTTGGACCAGTTCTCTCAACTGCCGGGCAATAGCTGCAGGTCAACAGAGGCGTCTGGTGGAAAAATGCGCAAGTGATCCTCAAGGGCAGCATAACACACTCTGCAAGGTCAACACAAGCTGTACCAGAGCAGCACCAGTAAGCACCATCCCCCCTCAGTTTTGCCTGAACCATTTTGACATTGACTGAACTGAATGTCCTTAACTTGTCCTTTCAGCATGCATGCATCAAATATTCTCCTAATACAGCTTTCTGTGTGTAATTTG
The DNA here is from genome assembly GCA_013398855.1 of Mohoua ochrocephala. Classification (NCBI taxonomy): domain Eukaryota; kingdom Metazoa; phylum Chordata; class Aves; order Passeriformes; family Acanthizidae; genus Mohoua; species Mohoua ochrocephala. The sequence continues at coordinate 43,327 of VZTA01016307.1, read as the reverse complement.
TTTTCTTCAACTGCAATAAGACTAAGAAAGGCAATTTTATCATGTGATGTTCTATGGCTGCAGGTCAGTTGCAGAGGTGGAAATTTCAGATATGGAGTTTGGGCTCAGACACGTGGGCTAGTGAAGTGAGGTAAAGGTGCTGAGAGTATTAGCGCAGTAGATTGTCACCTTCTCAGTGAACCACAGCCAAGGGAGAATGAAACACTGACAGTTTTGTCTTTGCCTGGAGAGACAGTCTCCCATAAGACAGCTCTTACCTAGTTCGGAAAGCCATGTCCTGCTGTGCCTCTCCTCCCCTCCATGCCTACTCTCCTGAGTGTCCAGACTGTCTGCTGTCCCTCATCTCTGCCTCCTAACCTCTCCTTGCAGCCAGTTCCCTGCTTTTCAGGGTCTTTCCTTCTCCTGCAGAGGTGTTCTCTTCACTTTCCTTGGTGTTCCTATATCACTTCTCTTTGATCTTTTTACACAGTCAATCTCCTGTCTCAATTGACTCATCCCTCTGACCCCCAGGGACTAGTTCTCCTCTCCACTTACATTAGGCTGCTTTTTTCCCCTTCTCCCCTTTTTCTGCCTGCATTTGGAGCCCAGGATGGAGTGCTACCTACTCTTGGTTCCTCTGCCTGATGCCACAATAGACTGCAACATCTGGGAGCAGCAGTGGCAAAAAAAGAAGTCTGGATTAGCCCTGTCTGCTCTGGGTTGGAGCTTGTCCATTGCAAACAGCATCTTCAGAGGAATCTTTGACCACTTAGACTTCCAGATTCTGGGGACGCTGTGCTGAGCATATGCAAATAAGATTTTTCAAAGGCTTGTGACTAGGCAAAACGCTAGCTGTTTTTTCATGGGAACTGCAAAAGGACTACAGGGACCTTACCTTCAAAATTTCAAACCACTGCTGTGAAGAACAGACACAGGAGCTGCTCAGCAAAATTCTTGTAAGACCTTTTTTCTTCTCTTGTTTGTTTCGTTTTTTTATTCTTCCCAACAGGGGCAAAATATGTTTTCCCTCAATCTTATTTCCTGAAGTGACTAAATCCTCTCACTTGAAACATAAAAAAATAATAATAATCAGCCTAAGGCAGAGACGGAGCATGGGAATTTTCATCCCAAATACTTGGCTTGGCAAAATTTATAAACAACTGAAAACAAGCTCTTATAAAGGGAACTATTGAGATCCCAGACTACAGAGGACTTACTTCCATTATACACAAAAGTCAGATAAGAATTTCTCCATGATCCATTTGGGATACTAAACTCAATTAAAACAAATCTGCTTTTCATATTTCAGAAATCCACCTTAAGTAATGAATGTCATAAGGAAACATTTGGTTTCAGCACTTCTCAGGCCATACCAAAGCTGTTGCAACTAGTTGATTTGTTAAGCATGCCTGACACAGATTTATTTTATTAGTTTTGTTGTGGGATTTGGTGGGGTTTTTTACTGAATCTCTTTTGTTGTGAAACATAATTTAAGTACTTGCATGCACATTAGAAGTACAGCCCAGTCAGCATTGTGCAAGCTGAGCAGTAGGATTCCTTCAAGGTGCATCCTTAGAATCTCCTGAGCAGAAAATACGAAACTTAATGACAGATGAGGTTATTCTTGATTTAGACCAGTAGCAAACTTGTTTCCCAACAGCACCCTTGCGCTTAGGCTTATAGGACAAATCCTAATGCTTCCACCTATTGCCATGGTACTGGATGGGATGCATTTCCACCACAAGTGGATTTACATGCCCCATTTCTCTTCCTGTGAAAGAGCAGGACCACCTTATCAGTGCAGCTTGAGGCAGGGTGTCTTTCATGCCAAGGCTCTGTGAAGGTTTCTGCAGCTGCAGAAGGCATGACCTTGGTGAGCAGGCTTCACTGCTCCTCTCGGCAGCTGCAGAGGAGCTGCTGTTGCCGTCTCATTTTGCTGAAGACATTTTGACATGGAAGCAGGTTTGCCTTGGGACATGAGTTCTTTGCAATAAAAAGCAATAGAAATCTTCTCAACCACACCCATTCCTCCCAGACCTTCCCTACCCATTCTCCCTTTGCAGATGCCCAGATGCACAGACTTCAGCATGGCACCAAGTTTCCTGAGGCACCTGGCTGCTGCTTTCCCCAGCTTCAAAAAGGAGAGCAAACCCTATATTTAAAATGTCCTGTCCCCTCAGTTAGCAGGCCTTCCTCAGAGGGAGTCATGTAGGCTTTCAGTGTGTGTCCAAATGCAGACCTGGAAAAGCAATTCTGAAACCCATGAAAATGTGGAATATTTGCACTGTAAAACTTTGTTTGATTCCTGTGGAAAGTAACAGAGACACTGATGTGAAGTGTTTGTCATTCTGGAACTGTAAAACGTGACAAAAAAGGTGGGGATGTTGTTGACTTCAAGGTCTTTGCTTTTAAGTCACTCATAGACTTTTCACTTTTCATAATAGAGTGAAAAAAATAAATGTTTTCTTAATTTAATATGGCAATATATTGTGGTTGTAATGTTTCCTTTATCCCCAGACTAACAGGGAATGTTCCAGCCACCGCGCAAGTTTTCCTCAAGTGTTCATATATGAGCTCTAACTTCCCTCTACAGGAGACAGTTTTCATATTAACTCATTGCAGGATTTTATGAGCAATGACTGCCAAACTTTAGTTGTCTGTGCATTTTTGCATATTGATCTTGCTCTTATTTAGACAAATTTCAGCCCCTGCCTCAATCCTTGTTTTCACGATGAAGTCTTTTCCTTAATATGTCAACAGTTTGCTTTAAACTTACTTGAAAAAAATCCAGTCTGGGGTGATTTAGACAAATTAAACCAAAATAGAGCAATAACTATTAAGAGATATGCATGGGCCGTCAACAAAAGAACTCCTCATATGTATGTAAGTGATTTTCTTCATGCTTTTTTAATGTAATATTTATAGGTTGGCTGTGGCAATAACTGATAATTTTAATGGAAGGTGACATAACTCCAGTTCACTGATTCTTCAGAGAGAAACTACCTTGACAGCTTCTTTTTATTTTGTTCTAATTTTATGAAAAAACAAAGATAACAAAACTGAGGTTCTTGATGTAGGGAAAAGGAAATAATTTGAATTACCAAATTTTGAAACTCATTTAAATATTTCATCTCTCTTACACTTCCAAATATACTTTCCTGGCAGTTTCCGTTTCCATCCCCAGTTCCCAAGGTTTAACCATCTTTCTGGATGAAAGAGACTAAAGTAGTTTTCTTCAGAACCTACTAAATGCTTGGCAAAAAATCTCTGCCATGACACAAGGGATCTTGCTTGATTTTTCCACAGTCTGTCTCAGCAGCACGGGTTCTACTGGAAGACTCTATGCAGAAAGATCAGTTATTAGATGAGGATTTTATTTTGAAGTGAAAATTGCATTTGGAAATACAAGGAGGTCATTAAGCTTCATTGGTTTCTGTCTTTGGATGTTTGGGGTTTTATTTTTCCTCTGGCCGAAGGAGGAAATCATAAGTTGTTTCTTCAACATTGAAGTGGCTGTGTCAGCTCGAAGATACAGCTTTGGAGCTTGGTGTTATTTATTGTATTATTTTTTAAAGGGTGATAGTGAAGTCTCTGTTTTGAAATAAATATGGTCTCCCAAATGAAGCTTATTTAGTTAGTGTAGCACTTAAATGGAATGGTTAGAAACTTTGCCACTCTGCAACTGGATGTTTAAAACTGGATTAGCAGAAAGACCGTGACTTTGGAGTTGTTTTGTGTCCTGGTATGTTTTTCCTATGGCTGCAAAGCAGAAGATGATCTGCAGCTCCTCCAGGAGAAACCCCTATCTGTTCTCATCCCACCGACTCCTGGGTCTCACTGAGCTTTCTCCAGCCAGATTTCAGCAATGGGGCCTCACCAGTCATGCATGCAAACCCGCAGTGAACATTCCCAGCTCTTAAGCATTTATTTGGTTGGGGTGGTTTTTTCCTTAATATGAACTTAATATTTCCCTTCACGTTCATCCCAGACTTTTGAGCTCTCCCTCCTACTGTTGGCAGACCCACCTCCCACACTGATGTTCATGTCTGACTGCCATAGACAGGGATGTCAGGAGAGCTGTTGGCAGAGGTCAACGCATGCCAGCACGCAACATGCCTTCTCGTCTTGTCTGCCATACGACTGCCTTTGGCTTCGCTCTGCCTGCGCCTCACTTCACTGCCTCCCCGACCTGATGCCTGTCTTGAACTCTTTGCTGTGTGACTGGCTTGCTGCCCTTGCATCCTGAGCATCACCCATGACTGATTTTGAGTGGTGTTGTTCAGAAGAGGTAGGAAGCCAGGCACATGCACTGAGCACTTCCAGGCAGAGCTGCCATCTGCTCTAACAAGGAGGAGGGTTAAGCAGGGAATGAAATGCAGCTTTATGATCATTAATCTCAAACAGTCCCTCTAGTGACATCTCTGAGGTTAAGTCATAGAAAGTGTGATATTATTAAACTTAGTTAAATTTAGTGTAATTCACATCTGCAAAGCCTTTGTGAATTAGTGTTTAGTCTTAAATTGCCACTTTCCATGATAGAGGGGCTTCATAGTATCCTGCATTAAGTCTTGATGTGTTATGAATTAGGGTGCAGTAGCCTAAAATCTGTGTGACGTGTGAAAATCCCTCAAGTTTCAGAGTAGTTCTGAGGCAAATATGCAATTAATTTAGTTTGCGACACTTAGCAGGAATGGTATCCCTACAAAAAATTACTTCCTCCTTTATTTGCTCTCGCAGTGTAGGTGTGGGAAATGGCCACTGGAGATCCCTTTTGCAAAGCCATGTTTATGAGCTGTGTTGTTTGCCCAGTGCAGCTGATCCTTGCCACACACTTCGCCTCATCGGGCTGTAATAGGTGCAGACCTGTATTGATTACCACGACTTGTGGGAGAGAAAAATCTTTGCACTTCAAATTGGGTATAAATTATAAATAGTGTCTCCAAAGGCTGTGAGTTACACAAGTGGCACTCTTCTGAGACAGCCATATGTAAAGCTGTTGTTGTAGAGGTTATTAATTTTATGATTGCAGCACAGGTGTACTTGACCCTCAACAATGATCATTGTCCATAAAATACCACCATCTGGATTCAGTCACCTGCCTCCTTCAAGAATGTTCATTAACAACAACCAGCAAAGGTCATGCTAATAAAAGAAAGTTAACCCTCACTGTGTTGATGTAAATTTACTGGTGAAACAGCACTATCTTTTTGCCATTTTTCCCACTAGTACAGCTATGCAGACGCCTGGAAGTGGGTCATACAATTCCTAGATGCACAGGGTGAGGGGCTGTAATATGTGTACGTACATAGACAGCAGTTGATGTGATGCAAACGAGAAAAATTTATCTGGCATGGGTTAGCCATAAATTACTTACTGCAAGTGCACAAGGATTATTCACACCTCAGATCTGCAAATTTTTATTTATTTTTTCCAGAAAACTTCTTATACTTATTTGACATAACTACAGTTTTATCAAACTTAAGGGAATCTGTTAGTTACTCCCAAAACCTGATTTTTTAACTCCATTTTTTACTTGGTGTTTGTGTTCTGGTGGCCCAGCTTCATCTTCCATGGCATTTTACGAACTCAGATATGTTTCCGTTCCAATAAGTCATTAAGAAAATGCCCTGAGTTTCCCATGAAACCATCATTCTCGCCTAGGAGATAAACATCTCATTTCTCTGATCATGCAGAGTAGGGCGACTGCATTTTCACATAAATGTCCTCTTTTTCTGCCCTCACCACTACATCTGGGAGGTTGGTTTAGCTTGTGTGCTTTTCAAAATACTTGCCAAAGTCAGACCTGGGACTTTCTTTTGCTGTTAAGAAAGAGGAAAACATGGAGAAGGAAGATGTTTTTTGATGCCAGCAACTGGAAGACAAAGGTGTTTGTGAGGAGAGCTTGGATGGGTGCACTAGCAATGAGTTAGAGGAGGTCTTCTTGAAATGGCTGGAGCAAAGTCAGAAAAAGGCAAAATTTGGTGGGCCATGAGAGCAGGACAGCTGGGATCAGTGTGTGGATGAGATGCAACAAGATCAGGGCCAGGCACTGGGCACGAGTTCAAGAAAAGCTGCCAAGTGAGCAAGCTGTGGAAGAGGAATTGAAAATTGGATTTCTTGGAGAAATAGGTGTTCTGGAGAAACAGGTGTCCCAGGTGGATGAAAAACAGGCAAGGAGTAGGAAGAGATTCAGGTGAAATGAAGCCTCAGGAAGTACCAAAGAGGGCATTCCTGCTCCGGGGGCTTGCACACCTACTCAGCATCAGGGGCAGGAGGAGAGGGGAATGTGGAAACACTCTGTCCACCTGAGACCCATGGAAGTATTTTCACTGCCAAGCCTGATGTGTTTCTGAGCACGGACAGAAGTGATACCATTCTAAGGTGCAAGCTTTAAGGTCAGGAGTTGAGGTGTCTGTGGAGCTTAAACAACTCAGGGTATGGTGAGTGCCTGAATCAGGATTTTCGGGATCACTTGGATTTAAGCTCTTCAGTTTCACCTCTCTTGATGTAAGGCGGTGAATCCTTTTCAGCAGGTGGTGGCTCCTGAAGTAGGTGTCCAGCAGAAGCAGGAAAGCAGGTCAACAGCCCCATCTTAGCCCACCCTTTGCTAACCCCATTTCCACCGTCCTGCAGGAGCAGCTGTCAGAAGGGGAGGACCAGGTGCAGATGAGGTTAGGTTTCCCACAGGACCAAAGCTGGCACTGTAGAGGGAGCACTTGGATTCTTGAGATTTTTTTCCCCTTACCGGTCACAGGATTAGCCTCTGAAGACAAATCAAGGGGGAGTGCCTTTTCTGCGCTGCTCCAGGACCAGGGAGAAGATGGATGGTGCCAATGGTACATTGGAGGAATTGAATTATGTTTAGTTGGGTTAGGTTAGGTTAAGTTAGGTTCGGTTTCATTAGATTAGGTTGAGTTGGGTTGGATTGAGCTGGTTGGGTTGGGCTGGAGCCAGCCAGAGGCGGTAGTCCCAAGATGGGTTAGTGAATACCATTGTACCTATGAAAATACTCTGGACTTGTGTTGACTGGAGTCTTTTGTCTACACAGATACAGCAGGACACTGTAATCCAAGTAAAAAATTCAGGGGGAAAAATGCTCAAGAAGTATTTCTTATGCAGAAGATTATTAAGATTTTCCACTGTGGGAAGGGAGAGTTAATTTATTCATTAAAGGCTTGCAATATATGAATTCAGATTCTCACTAAAATTATAAAAACACACTGGGTGTTTGATGTGTTTCATGCCCCACGCATGTTCTCGTTGCAGCTTGTTCTTTAGACACAGGCTCATTCCTGCCCCTCGAAAGGACCTTCTTTACTTCCACAGCTGCCTATGTCAGCATCCACAGCAGTCTTCAAGCTCTGCTTCTGGTGTGAAAGAAGAGAAAATTATATTCTGCTGCTTTAATGCAGTTTGTTCTTGGGTCCGAAATTTCACAAATGGGCAAGCAATATGTACTTATCCTGCTACTGAATAAGAACCTTTTTACATCTTTAGTAGATGGGATGTCTCTACTGTCGTGTAACATGTTATTTTAGAGCATTGCTGCCTTTCCTAGCTGCTCTGTGGTGCAGGCATTACCATTTCCATGGTGTTGCATTGGCTGTTGTATTTTTGGAAAGTGCCAAAACTGTGTTGGTTTATGCTCATGCTGTTGGTACATCCAGATGTTTGATGGCATAATGACTATTTAGGAACAAATAATCATAAACTACCGTTACAAAGAGCAGCTATTTTCCAAGCAGCTGGTTGTTTTCCTTGTTCTGGTATCACTGATGAATTTCTTGCATTAGTAGTGCTCTCACAAGATAGCAAAGTGTGTACCCTTCAGGTCTCTGCCTCATAGGCAGTAAAAAGCTGTGGGATTTTGGAATAAACTCAGATTTTAAAATCATCCCTTGAGTATTTCAGATTAAAGTAACTTGGAAGACTTGCTGCGGAATGTTTTAAATTAGTTTAAATCTATTTTTTAAAACCTGTATGCTTGTTAACATCAGCAGCATTGCTGCATGAACAGAGCTCCTGCTGTGGGCTCAGCAGAGCTCAGGTCCATTCCTGGTCTTGGCTGAGCCACTCAGTTTACAAAAGCACAAGTAAGGATGGCTTCTCCCTTACAAAACTCTGTTAGATGTGTCTTTGCAAAGCAAAGGAGGTATAAATGACTGCTTGCATCATGCTGCAGCATGTTAAGATCTGTCAGGTAAATTAGTATTTTTCAGGTTTATAACCTGTGGAAGCTTTGAGGCTTGAACACTTGCTTTTCACCCAAAAAGTCTTGTGGATGTGTGTTCTCTCATGAAGTGTTGAGTTTTGAGCAGGTTAAAACTTCTTTTATTTAAAAGCCAATTTTCCTTTCTCCGAGTTGAGAAGGTAATTGTTTTCAAATGCTATATACTTTATTTGTGCTCTTGCTTGCAATTTTATATAGATTTTTTCCCTAATTCATGATAGAAAAAATGCGTGTGCATTTAAAATATTAAGTTATCTCACTAATATATGTCATTCAAATGCTTCAGAGCTACTGTGAAGTACCTTGCTAATACAATCACTTTTAGATGTTGCTTAAATAAAGCCAGTAAAGTCACAGAAAAGACAGGGCTGGATGGAAAGAAACTCATGAAGTTACTTAATTTGTCCACATTGCCCAGGGTGAGGTTAGCTATACCCATAATATTCCTGAGAGGTGGTTGTCTAACCTATTCTTAACTTCTGTTGGTGAGATCCTGCACCTTCCATAGGTATGTTCTTAGCCCAAAAATAACTTTTTAAGATGCAACTCTGGTATCCCACCTCACATTTGTCAGGTAAGGAATTTTTATACTTGTCTTTACATGCAGGTACGTGTGGAGTTACGGATATGAAGAGATAGATGGAGGGATAGATAGATAGGTTGATAGACAGACAGACAGACAGTGTTGTTGATATAGATACTATATAGATGGAGATATATAAAGATTGTATAGAGATAAAGATGGCAATAGAAAGATATACAGATATATCAATATAAATATCATTTCAAACCCTGCCTACTTCTCTCCGCATTCTGCACCATTTTAACATGAGTTTTAAAATCTATAGTTGCATAATGTTGAGTACATTTTTACTGGATCCCTTCTTCAAGGAAATGGCTTGCTCTCCTTCAGAAATTCATTGCATTGGAAATTGCTGCCCCTGAGAGTGTTGTTCGGTCACACGCACACACTGCACATCTGGGTCAGCCGGCAGTGGGTGGGATGCCGTAACACTGATGGAGCACATCAACCCCTGAGCATCACAAGACGGCATTTGTACGTCTTCAAACCATCCCTACAGTTCCCTTGGAACAGCCAGTATCCCAGGGCAATTTTGGATTGCTATAACCTCAACTGGCTGGCATCAGCTCTCCTGCCTGACGCTATCTTTGCCCTGTGGTGGGTGTTTGAGTCTCTCACAGTGTACTCCCAAAAGTGGGACTGTGAGGGACAACACCTTGGAGAGGTGTTTGTGTAAATGGTGCCTCCTGAGACTCCCATAGCTCTCCTGCAATTCCCGGGGTCTGGATCCGCCTGCCACATCTGGTCTATTCTGCCTGTGTCCATGGCCAGATGCTCTCACTGTATTCATTGCATAGATAGGAGCAGGCCTTTCTGGGTTTGCCCATTTGCCCACATTTCTGCCTATTTGTGCAAAAGACCGTGAAATTTTGGACCCAAGAAGGAGTTTGCTTTTCGGGACTGTTTAACCTGAGCAGCAATTCAGGCCAGCCCACAGCCTGAGATCCTGTAAGTCTTCTGTCTCTGGAAATGTTGTTTAATCAGCCTTTGTTTGAATTTTTCCCTTTTTTAAAGCAGCTATGCACAATTTGTATTACTATGGCTGTTTGCATTGATATTAATAGCAGTTCTCTCCTGGGTGCCTGGTTCGTACTGGAAGGACCTTATAGGTACTTGGTATCTAATTTTTTACCTTTTTTAGTATATACTAAAAAAAAATTGCTTGACTTTGGTGACACAGAAGATGACCTAACTTTTGGTAACCTGTGCTCGGGAGAGAACAACCTCACAAGTTTCACTCATTTGGCCAGTTCCCACAGAGGAACAAACGAATGACCTGTGCTTGTGGGACCACCCTTAATATTAAATGAAGAGTAGTGGAAAATGATGGCCGTGTTAGGCTGCTATCTCTTTCCTACTTTGCAGAACTTGCTTGCTTGCATCTAGTTGCTCAGGGGGCAAGAGGAATTTACTAATTTTTTTTTTTTTTACTATTTTTAACCACTTGCTTCTTGTGGGAAGTTTGTGTGTTGTAAACGAGGAGTGGAAGAAAAGCCAATTGCAAGTATGCGAGTTCAGAGGTGATCTTTTTTCCAGGTTGGTAGGATGCTTGTTGTTCTGTTTTCATCATCCCACTAAAGATTATTATAGATAATACATGTCCAACAAAAATAAGGACTGGTTTGTGTCACAGGAGATAATAACTAAGTAGAAAATGTCTTTAGTATGTGTAGTCTAGTCTCCAGCATTGCCATGATTTTTCTTATATGAATATTGAGTCTTAACCAGTTTATTGTGTGTCTAAGCCCACTTAATAAGCTGTATTTCGTTTCTTCAAATTGGTCTGTTTCTTCCCTTTTGGCTTCTCCAAAGAATTCATTTCCCTACGCAGTTACTTTTAGATTATTATCATGCCCATGGCTCCACAAACAATTACTTCATAGCCAAACGAAACACATCAAAGTTTGGGGATTGGTTTGGGGTTGGGGGGTATTTTTATGTTCCCTCAGAAATTACTGCTTTCATTTCATTAATTGGTGTTCAGCTTATCTCTTAATTTTGCCTAAGCTTTTAACCTTTCTTTACCATTGTAACATGTAGAAGTGCTTGCGCAAAAACTCCTAAGGTCATTGGATCTCAAAGTTCTTGAGCTAGTGGACTCATTCACAATTTTTCCTGAAGCTCTCATTTTCCTAGTCAGAACTATTGAGTGATTTTAGGCAAGACACATTTTTTTAATCTCCTTTTTCATTAGGTTTAGTGGTGCTGCTCTGGGAGCTTCTTCTGTTTTGAAGTTTGAGACCTAGACGTTTGCATCAGTAGACCAAAATAGTCAAAAAAACCACAATAGTTTCTTCCCATGCAGATTGACAGGATAAAGGAATTGTAAGTGGAGAAACCGTACAAATTAAAAGTAGTTCTGTCATACTTGATAATATCTGATGCACTCAAGGGTAAAAAATGTTAAATTCCTGTTCAGAAATAGCTTTGTGATACAGAAGTAATTTGTTAGCATACAGAAAGATGGATGCAGGACAGGCAGGAAGCATCCCTTTCTCACAAATAAGTGCATATTTGGACAGTATTGTTATGTTGCTACAGAGTTACAGAATTGCAGAACTGAATACCTAAGAATTAAATAAGTTCTTCAATGTGTGTGTGGATAATGTGAGAAAGAAAGAAATTTCCATTGATTCATAACTTTCAGAGAAAAAATCCTTTCTGAGAGGTCTATCACATTTGTCTGCCCAGGTCAGATGGAGTTGGCTTCTCTGTTAGTTTATGTGCAAAGGAGGAATGAATTGTATTGCTTCTTGTGTTTCATAATGTTTAAAGTGTTTCCATTCCTGCAAATGTCCGCAGAAGTCTGTATTTCAACCTCTGAACCGTTTAAATCAAGTTTTGATAAGACTGAGTGTCTTTTATATATCTAGCTTGTATCATAAATGTTAAAGCAACCTCTGCCACTGTCTACAGACAAGATGGCTAAGCTGCTCGCATTGGCATTTTGCAGCATCACGGGGCCTCAGTGCAGATTGTGATCACAGGGAGCAAACTCTGCTGAGCAAGATCTTGTTGAAGAGCAGCAGAATTCTCCATCCCAGTAGGGACTAAACCCCAAGGCGTGGAACACCCTTAATTCATTTTGAAGCCTGCACTATTTAGAGATGAGCTGCCGCTTAGAGAAGCAGACCCAAGGTCAGCCCTGTGGCTAGTATCTGTGGAGGAGCTTTTCAACCTGGAAACTTTTCTCTGCAGAAATATTTCAGCACTAAGGCATGTATGAAGATCTCTCCCGGCTCCTGTGCAGCATAGGAAACCTTTGTCCCACACATCTTGTAAACGCAGCGGGAGGCCACCATTGTGCTGTGCATCTTCTGAGCACCGCAGGAGGAGGCTTTTGTCTGTCACAGTGGGCAGGCACTGTAGGAGGGCACCTTTGTCCTGCACAGCCAGTAATCGCTGTGCAAGAGTGAATTATGGCGATTGCAGAGCTCTTCTCTCTCCAGACACTCTGGTTTCAGACGGAGGAGTTTGTCAGCCTTGCTAGGTGGAAAGCTGCTTTTCCTGAGTGGAAGTAGAAAGGGAAGACAGTGAAAATGCCTTTGCATGTGTGTGTGCAAATGGGCATCAGGATTGTTCACACAATCATGTTGCATGACCACCCCTGCAGGCACCATTCCCATTTCAATCTTTGCTTTTCCTCTTCTCTCTTTTTCCTACCCCTTTAGGCTGCCCTTTTACTTTTTATTTCTTTGTTCCTCCTTATGTCTGTACTATCTTCTATTCCATATTCTCTTCCTATATTCAATACCTATACTCTCAATAGACTAATAACCATATTTAAAAGACTTGAGCCCAAATACCAGTCTCTCTGGGACTTCATAGGTATATTTTCAATCCCATATTATTACTTATTATTTGTCTTCTCAAATGCTTTAACCGCTTCCCCAAAAGTGTGCCAGCACCCATTTCCTAGAGTCTGAGATAATGTACAATGGGAGAGGCATAACTCTGCATCTGTGAGATGAGATGAGATGAGATGAGATGAGATGAGATGAGATGAGATGAGATGAGATGAGATGAGATGAGATATGAGATGTGATGCTAAGTTTGGACCCTGTAGAGATACCATGTGTTCTGTAGGTGCTGGTGGACATGCTGCTGGCAGCTAGAGCCAGCACAGGCATGGCAGCACACATGGGAGCTGCATTACCGTAGATCTCAAGTCTTTGGGGGCCCCTTGACTGGCGTAAAGCAACTGATGTGCAAGTGAGAGGTAGGAGTGACCACAGCCCATTAGAGCAGTGAAGGTCATAATCCATTTTAAGTGATTACATTGGTTCCCACTGCCCCAAGGTTGCCAGGTTGTCCTTTGTGGAAAACACAGCAATGGATAAGTCTCTCACCTGCTGATTTTTGTGACTCAATAACCTTTGGGTGTTATCTGTTCTTGTCAAATTTGAGCCTGTTGTGTCTGCTGTTATTGTAAAGGTGCTTGTGATTTTTTATAATGTTGATCTCTTACTTTGCTAATATTCAGCCATGAATTTTATGTGTAGTAGTTAGTTTCAGTTAATCCTCCTTTTCTCAAATTAGAATTTTTTTCCTTCTCATCCCCACCCCAGTCCTCTAGTGCCTACCTGATTGTACATGAATTCTCAGAAATAATTGCCAGTAGTCCAGCAAGTTCATTAACTGATTCCCTGAAGACCCATATATGCGTGTCATCCAGACCTGATGATTTGGATATTAAATTTTTAGAAGTATTCCCTTACCTGATTTTTTGTATCAACAACTGTATTGGCAAGTGTTCATTATTTCTAATTATATATCTCTTTATGGTGCTTGGTAAATTGATTCTGGAACTTGTTCACTGTTTTACAGTCATTATTCATTTCATCTAACATATTATTGGTTCCACCATCTCTTTGGAACTCCTTTCCAATGATGTTATGCACATGTTAAAATATATATTCATTTCTCTCTACATCTCTCCACGCTGGCAACTGGGAGGTTAGTTTGCTTTTTGACATTCCTGTCATTTCTCTCGGTGGGGCTGGGACTAGGAGGGATTTATACTTTTTTATTCTGCAATTGTAGCCTTTGCATATTTTAGAATATTCTAGCTGTTTCCTACACTTAACAGGTTTTTTATATCTTTTCCATGCAGCATGCTCCTAAGATTTCTCAAAGAATTAATATCCGAAATCACTACACGCTGTGCAACAGCCCATCAATTAATACAATATGTGGAATCATGTGGTTTATCATCAAGGCTGTTGAAATTAGTGAGCACTAAGAATATATATCTCTGAGGACCTTGNATAGATGGCTGTTCATGCATTTAATTTAGATCTGTGTACTACTAAATACACAATTGAAATTGTAGTCATCAGGGATATTCTTCCTCTGGCAAAAATCTTATGGCCAAATCTGTTCCCACCCTTAGGACATAGTTCCACTTGCTTCGGTTGAATTTTCCAAGCCTTTGGTATATAAATCATAAATGCACAGTCTGTGCAATGTTAAATTTTTAGGGCTCTCCCTTTAGTAGTAGTTGAATGTGAATACATAAGGGCAAAATTTGACCTTTAAAAATGACGACGAAGGGCCAAGGCAGATACTTAGCAGGCTTTTCTTATTGCAGTATTAATCAAGTAAAGAATCATCGTAATCCTGGAAACTAAATATCCATTGTAGTGATTTTATCACCAGGGAAATTGTTCATCTGCCAGTAAGATTGTTACTAGGAAAGGGAAAAGAGGGAGTGTTAAAATTGCTTTAGACTGCTGAATCATTGAGTCCCTCTAGACTCTGAGCTTGAATTGTTTTTTGAGAAGAGTGAGTTGAGAGGAGTTGCCACAGGAAAGCTGTAGGTTAATCAGTTTCAGTAACACTAGTGAATGTGAGCATGATCTCTCTTAAGGACACGAGGAAAGTGCATGGGAGAAGGCAGGATGAAGAAAGAGATGGGGAGACTTCAGAAACATACTGTTTTGTTGGTTTTTGTTTCTGGATGGCCCTTTCACGGAGGAGGAAGGTTGCTGATGAAAAAGGACGAAAGGGGAGAAAAAGCAGTGTAATATTCGCAGACTATATTTTCATCTAATTTATCCAGTGGATACTAATGAGGATTATTACAATCAAGACAGAGATGCAGGGAGGCGGAAGTAAGAAAGATGTCTTTGTGTGGGAAATGTCTGTGTAGGAACCAGAAAGCCACACGGAAAGATGTTTTGCCTTCAGGGCTCAAAGTGGCGTTTACCATATGCTGTGACACATGCATGGGAGGAGGTGGTGAAACACCTGTGCAGGAGTGTCCTTACGGTGTGCTAGGACAGCCTATCCCTCCATAAAATCAGCTTTGGTAGATGACTTGTGTGTGCATGGTGGCAGTGGGCAGTCATAGTATACCGAGCCAAGCCATAACCTCAGGGACTTGTCTGTTAGGCTGCAGGTTTTGCTGGAAGGGAAGCTTTATCCTTCTGCTATGTTGGGCCACCTCTGTGTTTCCAAGGTGAGGAGAAGTCTTGATGAATATCGCTATGAGGTGGCCTATAGGGGATGGGATAGGTGATCTGTATTGAAAGCCACCTGCAGGATAGAATCATAGAAACTTTTTATGTTGGACATGACCTTTGAGATTACGGAGTCCGACTCTAAACCCAGCACTGCCAAGTCCAACACTTGACAGGATGGACTGCCTCTCAGCAAAGAGAATTTCTACAATGATGGGTGAATTTGAAGGTGGTATAAAAGGAGCATGTGGGAAATTTCTGGAAAATGTCATTAATTGTCTCCATACAATGAATGTGGAGAGGGGGAGGAAAATCTGTGTGTGCACGTGACATGGATGCTCTTTGTACAAAAACATCTCTTTGTGTGGGAAGTAGTGTCTTTCCAGAGAGGGTTTTTTGGAGTGGCTGCCTTTGCGGGAGCAGGGGT
The DNA here is from genome assembly GCA_013398855.1 of Mohoua ochrocephala. NCBI lineage: Eukaryota > Metazoa > Chordata > Aves > Passeriformes > Acanthizidae > Mohoua > Mohoua ochrocephala. Next base: position 27,647 of record VZTA01016307.1, on the reverse strand, counting down.
GTGCAGTGTGGTGAGTAGTGCCTCCATCAAAGACTTTCTGCAGGGGACAGTGTGCGTGGACCCGCCAAGGATGCTCTATGGATGGGTGCATAGAGGGGAGTGTCCTGACAGGGTCCTGACAAGGATGTGAAGGTGGGTGTGCAGCAAATGCCATGCCAGAGCAGCCACCCTGTATCCCCAGGGACTGATGGCCACCCTGCATCCTGCAGGGACCATCATCCACCCTGGACTGTGTCCCTCTCCACCTGGCAGGCCGTGGCCACTGTGTCCCTCATTGTTGTCACCCCCAGATTATGATACTGTCACAGAACTGTTGCTAGGCAACAAATGTGGTTACTGGGTCTCAACGAATAGCTGAAGGGGAAAGTGAAGTGTTGCACCATTGTAGAGTAACCATAGCAATGACCTACTATTACAGACTAAAGAATTATCATTAACAATGTTAAAGTATCAAACAGAGGCCCGGGATCCAAAGACTACCAGGCAGCATCTCTGCATAATTGGGTTACCCAGGAAGAGGTCCCAACTCTTTCACACCCTTGGCTCCCTATCTTCATTGTCTTGGTTTTGTTTTGGGGGTTGGTGGTGGGGGAAAGGAGGGGGGTGTGGTTGTTTAAATAAAGCAAATGGACTGTGCATTGAGGAAGACACTTGCAAAACAATACAAGCACCCACCAAAAAAAAATACAGAGGTAAATTTGTGTGCAGAGGGAAGATATAAACAGGAAAGGCCCACTTTACTGTCTCAATATTGTCTATGGGAATGGGTGCACAAAGGATGCCTTCGTGATGCAGGAGATGTAGTTCAGATCAAGTGTTCTCTTTCACTTGAAAATGCATATGCCAGAGTAAGAGCAATATAAAATGAAAAATAAGTAATACAAAGTATGCCTGAAAAGTAGACACTTTCTTTTTCCCAAGGTCAGATAGATGAGGTGCTTCAATGAAGCTTTTATTAGCCAGGTGCTTTGGGATCCTCTTTTCCCAGATACGAGACATGTTGAGGATCTCTGACTGGTGATATGGGTGGCCATGAATGCGCACATGTGTATGTTTGTGCATGTGTCTGTCTGCATGTGCGTGCAGTTGTTCCTGTCCAGCTGCCCCAGAGCTCAGCAGCTGGACAGCCCTGACCCTCCCCAGGCTCCTTCCAGACCAGCTGCAAGCAGCTGGGTGGCTTCCACGGGTTTTGCATTTTTGTATTTTACAGAGCATTTATCCTGTGAACAGCCAGCAAGTCACAGAACGACCCCTAGTCAAACTGTCACCTTTGTGTTTTGCAGGTACAGAACGCCATGAACTAACTTCTTGGAAGAGTTTTCCATCTATTTTCAAGTTCTTCAGCGAGGCTATAAAGGCAAAGAACAGCTTGGTGAAACCAACCCCAACACGGCGCTCCAACAGAATAAAATATGAAGAATTCTAAAAGGAGGGGAGGGAAAAAACCCACCACCACCAATGTCTTTGCTGCTTGTTTTCTGCAAGGAGTCTCCCAGCCCCTCATTAGATTGTTTTCTTCCTAGAGCACAGGGTCGTGATATATACATCTAAATAGCGTTTTGCATTATTTCTAGATGAGTGCAACTGTCAAAGCAATATGGGTTCACTGGTTGTGCTTCCTGTGGGCTGTAACTTGGATTTTGTGCTGCCCATCAGTGTGCAGATTAAGGCTGACAGTGGTACTGCACAGTGCAGCATGGTGCAGCTCTAATTGCCCTGACATAGCCCTGCACCAAGCTGATGCCAGAATTTAACAGCTTCATTGCAGTCCTATTGCCTGCAGGAATTTTTGCAGCTTCCTTCTATTTTGAGACAGAACAAAATATGAATTACTCTTTTTTAAAAGACAGCCCTAAGTCAGACGTGTTAACCAGCCTATGAATTTACACCCAGTAGCCTTCTCTTTCTCTGGGACCAAGTGGGATTCACTTTTAACTCTTTCATTTTTCTGCTGGCAAGAATGTCCGAGAAGTTTGGCCCAGAATTCTAGAAAAGCTCCATTGTTGAAGAGATTTTCTTTTGCTAGATCAATGGCATTATCTGTGGATCTTCTCTTCCTTTTGAAAGCTCTACTTAAAAAAAAAAAAGCCTATTCATTAACAGGCTGGATCCCACTGTGAAATATGACAGAAAAAAAAAAAAAAAGACACACTGCATATTTTCCTGTTTATTTTTAAACACAAAGATGCTTCCATTTTCATACTCTAGGTTTGTAATGACTTGCCATCCCATGGTTATTCCCTTTTCCCTAAACTCACAAGTTCATCCCTACTTTCCCAGGCTCTTGGACAAAGGTCGGCCAGCAGGGCACTCTGTTTGGGGATTTCATACCATGCATAGCCGATATGTGGCCGTAGCCATAACTGTTGCTTTAGGCAGATTTTCTCCACTACAACTAAGGGAAAAGACGTACTTGATAGCGTGCCCAGTGAGCAAGCACTCTAATTAAGCTCCTTTGGTGTTGATAATACTAAATGCCGTGTCCACCTCACCTCTGATGCTGTTAGTGACAAGGAGGCACCACTCAAACACATGAGTTTGAGGCCCAATCCCACCCTCTTCTCATGCGATGTGTCCAGTCCTACAGCTGGAGGCTAGAAATGGTGGTGGGGAGCCTTAAAACGAGGGATGCCAAAGCAGGGGTACTGTCCTACGCCACAAAGGAAAAGCAGACATGCTCATAGTGAGGTGCAAAGGGAAACCCAGCTGGGTTTGGGCCTAAATCCTCCAGGTTGGGAGCTCTCAGCACCTGCGGAGCACTCACATCCCTACCTGCTAATACGGACAGCAGGGCTTCACTTCCCCAACTCCTGCTTCCTGTCATCTCGCTGCATTTAAGCTCTGCCCTTAGGGGAGGGGTGCTTGGAGCACCTGCTGGGGGGGTGGGGGAAGTGTTAGACCGTGCCTACATGGAGGGAAGTGCAGTGTCTGTACCCTGCAGTTTTTCTTCCCAGAGGGGAACCTGTTGCTGTGGGGAGAGGATGCACCCGGCTTCCTCAGCCCTCCAGTCTCTGCATTTACTCCCAGGCGGAGGATGCTGCTGCCTTTGGCCAGCCTGATCCCCCACTGCGGGGGACTTCAACCCCCCCTCCCAGGCCTGCTTCCACCCCGGCCCCCCGGACCCTATTTGTTTAGGGGTAAGGCAAGAGTTTACATGGTGTGGTTTGGGTGTCTTGTGCTTTGTCCCACAGCTGGGGAAGATGTGGAGGCCGTGGAAGTTTGCGCACACACACACACACACACCAGACCCGCCACTCTCCATCTCTGTGGAGGTGAGATGGAGTCTCTAGGGTGCCCAAATATTGGAGGAGCAGATCTATTTTTGTAACTGTTGGTGAGAAACAAACTGTACAAAAATTTTTACTGTAACGCTTACCATTTTATAAAGAATTTTTCTTTACTGTGCCCCAGGCCCAGCTCACATTATCGCTCCTGTGGGGGGCTGTAGAGCAGAGGGGATCCTTACTACTGGTACTGCTCTGCTTGCAGTAAACAAAAAATAAAGATGCTCTCTTCTCTCCTCCTTGCACGCTTTGTGTCCTTGGACCGAGCTCCACGGGAGCCGCAGTCTCTACTGGGTAGGGTGGGGGCTGCGTGGGCAGCACCTCCACCAGCCTTGGAATACACACAGCGGGGGCAGGTGTGTTTGCAAACAGGGCCCCGTACGGTTGCTGGGTTGGGCATGGAAGGTGTGAGCAGGGCGTGAGGGGGGTGAGGCTCGTTCATGCCACAGAGTGGGCTGCATGTCCAGCCCTGAGGCTCAGCCCATGTGAATGTGAGCTTCTCTCCACGCCCCCCGCATCATCCACGGGAAGCCACACAGACAAGTGTGCCACACCATCCTCTCCCCTTTAGCTGTTCCTAAATGTGAAACCATGTAAAAATACACCAGGAGAGGGGTTGGATCAGTTCTGTGGGGAGGACTTTTTGCAGAGGGGCATGGGTTAGAGATGGAAGAGGCAGCATCTCCAGCCCTGGCTGCAGAGGGTGCACGGGCTGCAGAAAGAGAGGAGAATGTGGGAGCATCCCAGCATGTACTGCCACATTCGTGTCACGTAGAAAAGTGACAATGGTAACCCTGAAGCACACTAAGGAAAGATGAGTGTTGATTTAGTCTATTCCTTGGGATCAATGTTTTTAAAGATGCCCGCCACTGGCCTCTCACACCATGATGTCTTTAGGAGACAGAGATCTGACAGCAGCCTCCTCCTGGTTTCATCACAGGAAAGCTCCCTGACATGCTGCAACAGCCTCTGCCGTAGGTACCTTTGGAACTAGGTGTGCAAAAGTGACCAAAAAAAAAAACCAAAACCACAACAAACCCCCAAACCCAAAACAACAACAGAAAACCAACAAAACTGACCCTACAATAGGATCTAGGAAAATCCCCCAGCTCCTTGCCACCCGAAAGATTTGCACACCATTGTGCGAGTCGAAATGCCACCATTGAAGCCATGGACCAATGAGAGCAGTGCTTCCTTGTCAAGAATGGAGAGCAAGAAAGAAGTGTTCCTTACAGAAAACAGCCAGCAGACCCCAAAACACAGCAGGGCTGTGGAGTAAAAGAAAGGAAAAAGGGTGGGGGGAAATACGCAAAGATATCCTTCATCTTCATTGTGCATACATGGCAGTACACTGGTTATAGTTACAGTCCTCACAGTGTGATTCTCCCAGACTCAGAAGAAGCTGCTGCTTTCATGGAAATGTGCATTTTTCCTCTGTCTCTGAGAAACATCACTTATTGCGGGTAGTGGGGCTCTTTTCCCCTCTAGAAATTTCATTCAGAAGTACAAATGAAAAGTGTCACATCTAAAACTGCATGGAGCCACATATTGCACCATTCTCAAGTCAACCAAACCAAAAATAACCTGCCAAGAATGTGTACATCCATCGTACACCAGGGTAGAGCTACATCTTACAGAGCGGAAGGATGCGTGTGTGTGTGTGTGACTGCACACATTCATGGATATCTCGATCTCACAGGGATGTGTGTGTGTGTGCGTGCATGTGTGTGTGCGCCCGCATTATGTTGATGTACTCGACAAAGTGTGAAAAATGTACTTCTAGAAAAACTTGAAAGGAGATGTCATTTATCATTGTACCATCATAATACCACAAATTTCACTTTTCTGTTCCATTTTGGATTGCATGTGTTTGAGAGTATTTCACTAGATCAGTGACAGCTCTTTATTTGCATAATTATATGCTCTGGTCTGAAGAGAAAACTAACCCCCAAATTTCATGGGTCACCAAACTGCAACAATCAATGTTTTATCACATATGCTAAGCAAAACCTAAGGAGCTATATGAAGTTTCTTGTGGATTTTTTGCTCCTCAGAAAATTAAAGATGTGCCTCCTGAATAGATGCAAAATCTTTCCAAGCTCTTTGTAGCTGAATTCTATTTGAAGGGAAAACTAGAGATTAGCTCGTAGATCTGGATTTCAGACCCACTAGCATTCTTATTTCAAAGTGGATTCAGACAAGCAGCTTTACTGCATCTCTAAATTTTGCCATCCTAAGTAATGTCATTTAAATGGTGACAATCAAAAAATTAAATGAAAAGAAAAAAAAATTGGTCAAATATGAAAAATACAGTCACCCCCTCTCTTATCAAGTCCATGGTGACCAGTTTCGTTTCATTCATTCTGTGCAGTTTTATTCTTTCAGCTGGGTACTATCCCCGTATAAAGATATAGATATTTGGTATAATATTAAGAAAACCCTTTCCTGAGGTGCAGAATTTGTTCTGGTCCATCAGTTGCACAATAACCACACGCTCCACTTAGGACACACATATTCCAAGTTTCCTTCTCAATCAAAATGCCTTGTTATGAGGAGGAAGGAACCTGGGGATGGGAACTGACTGGCACTGAAGATCCCCCACCTCCTCCTCCTCCTCCATCCACACTGGTACCACTAGAAAAGTTTAGCTCTTGCTT